>OW386285.2:183290000-183833412 GCA_936432065.2 Rutpela maculata
AAAATTAATTTTTTACGTTAGCTAATAGTTAAGGATTTTAGGATACAAATTTGAAATTTATTTAATTTGAATAAAGATTTGTTTAGTTATAAAAATACAAACGTGTTTCCTTATGAAGTACCCATAATTTTATCTTGAGAAAATAATTTAAGCTATTTTTTTAATTACAAATTTTGAGAAAGTAATAATTCAATATAAATTCAATTACATTACAATATATATATATATATATATATATATATATATATATATATATATATATATATATATATATATATATATATATATATATATATATATATATATATATATATATATATGTGCATTTGTATCGTGTCCGCCTCCTTACAAATTTGTGGCGCCCGCACCTCCGCTAGAAATAATATAGATAGATTAGTTCTGTTTACATATACATAACCGCCAAATTTCACTTACCAAGGGCACGCGGAGAGGGGAAAGGGTTTTTATCTTTTTTTACATACACTTTTTTGTTCATACGATTGGTATGTTTACACCTCGTTATATAAATAGTACCTCTTGGTTCCAAGTTTTCTCCTCGCCAAACATGAATTTGGAGAAATACTCTGTAAGAATGTTGACGTAATGCCTCGGATGTTGCTGGCAGTCTTGGTAGAATCCCGGTAGTACTAGATTGGCCGACTAACTTATTGAAGATAATGAATCTTTGATGATTCAAAGATGTCTCTTTTTGGGGGCTTTGTATACTGCTAGCGCGAATTTCTCTCCAGCACTTGTAATTTCTTTTTTCGTTGAGCTACGGTTGTTGAATATACGGACAACCTCTTCGAGATCTTTTCTTTTATTGACGCATCCCACCGTTTGCACTTTTCCTTTACCAAAGAAAGCTGAAGTGTTATCGCTTCCACTGAACGTGTGGCCATACAGCTTTTTAAAACTTCCGAGGACTGCAAGTCACGAGAACTGTAATCTTTATTTTTTATTTTTCTCTGAGCCTCTCTTAAGAAACGGATATCTTCATCTTCAGGTGCGGGAGCGATATTCAATGCGAGAAGATCAATATCTTGTCCGAGGATGACCACTGTATTGTTTTCATCAGATTCGTTTAAGGCGGTTTGAACTATGAGTACGTCAGCGCCGTCTATAGCAGTAATTGTTTCGATTCCCTCGTTTTTAAATCTCTCCACCAATTGCGAAATAAACCGTTCCTTTTTGTGAGATTGTTTATCATTTTATTTTGCGTTTCAGTCAGTGGCGTGTTCTCATGAAAAATAATTTCCGGTGAAATGCGTTTCAAAAGTCGCTGCTGTCTTTCGATGCTCCTCATACTGCAGGCATTGTCAGCATATCTGTCAAACACTACAGTCACTTTTTGGCCGTAATGTTTACGAATAAAGCTGCTTCGGCCATACTACACGATGAATCAAATTGCCGCCATCAACAATGAACTGGTCTCTCTCGTACAGCATTGAAAATATCATACAGACGATTTCTTAATTTTCCTCATTAACCCTCTTTCATCGAAGACAAGAAGTGGAATTGAAGCAAGCTCAAAGCTGAAATATGACTCCAAATCTTCTTTTGAGTGAACAGTACAGATTATCCTTTAATATAATTGCAAAGAAGGGGAAAATACATAAGCTACTTGCGACAAAATCCTCTATATATGCATCTAATAGAGAAAATTCTGCTCAATAAATTCATTCCTGAGCATTTTTCTCGTTAAAGTAACCGGTTTTAAGATATTTGGAGTTAAACTTGGAATAGGATGGATTTTTACCTCTGCGCCCCAAACTACTCCTCTGTTCGGACGCTGTTAACGCGAAATAGCTGAGGATAAGCTACAAGGTTAATAGTACATTTTTTATGCAGAATTTAATGCGACAAATTTTTTATTTCCTATACTTTTTTCTTTTTCGACGAACGGTTTACAAGATAAAAGTGAAAAACCAGCGTTAAGTCCCCGTAATATGGCCGAAGTAGCTCTATTCATAATCATTACGGACGTACCACCCCTAAATTGGGGGGAACTTTTCGGGTATCTATTTCTAACTCTAGATTACGCATCCGAAATATTATTACTTTATAAATTATTTCTTCTAAAATATCTAATTTACGTGGACTAATATGTACTAATTGTATTACAAAATTGAACTGATTCAGTGATGTCTTTTGAAAAGCATATTAAATAGTAATAATAATTCCCTTAAGAACATATTTTGAATTACATACATTATTCTACAATAGATATTTGGCGTGAACGACTTCATTTTAAAACAGATAATCACACATTATCGGGTAAAACACCAACGTAATCTGATAGAGTACTACTTACACAATATTAATCATTATAATACCAAACGCACACGGTTGCATAGCGCAACTAATTGCGCAAGCGCTAGAGCATTTTACACTATAGAAGTCTGGCAACCTAGAAGGAGGCAAACGCTACCGTTATGTATAACAGTTTTAAATACATTGAGTCAGAGAGGTACTATTTATATAACGAGGTGTAAACATACCAATCGTATGAACAAAAAAGTGTATGTAAAAAAAGATAAAAACCCTTTCCTCTCTCCGCGTGCCCTTGGTAAGTGAAATTTGGCGGTTATGTATATGTAAACAGAACTAATCTATCTATATTATTTCTAGCGGAGGTGCGGGCGCCACAAATTTGTAAGGAGGCGGACACGATACAAATGCGATACAAATGCACATATATATATATATATACATTTGTGGCGCCCGCACCTCCGCTAGAAATAATATAGATAGATTAGTTCTGTTTACATATACATAACCGCCAAATTTCACTTACCAAGGGCACGCGGAGAGAGGAAAGGGTTTTTATCTTTTTTTACATACACTTTTTTGTTCATACGATTGGTATGTTTACACCTCGTTATATAAATAGTACCTCTCTGACTCAATGTATTTAAAACTGTTATACATAACGGTAGCGTTTGCCTCCTTCTAGGTTGCCAGACTTCTATAGTGTAAAATGCTCTAGCGCTTGCGCAATTAGTTGCGCTATGCAACCGTGTGCGTTTGGTATTATAATGATTAATATTGTGTAAGTAGTACTCTATCAGATTACGTTGGTGTTTTACCCGATAATGTGTGATTATCTGTTTTAAAATGAAGTCGTTCACGCCAAATATCTATTGTAGAATAATGTATGTAATTCAAAATATGTTCTTAAGGGAATTATTATTACTATTTAATATGCTTTTCAAAAGACATCACTGAATCAGTTCAATTTTGTAATACAATTAGTACATATTAGTCCACGTAAATTAGATATTTTAGAAGAAATAATTTATAAAGTAATAATATTTCGGATGCGTAATCTAGAGTTAGAAATAGATACCCGAAAAGTTCCCCCCAATTTAGGGGTGGTACGTCCGTAATGATTATGAATAGAGCTACTTCGGCCATATTACGGGGACTTAACGCTGGTTTTTCACTTTTATCTTGTAAACCGTTCGTCGAAAAAGAAAAAAGTATAGGAAATAAAAAATTTGTCGCATTAAATTCTGCATAAAAAATGTACTATTAACCTTGTAGCTTATCCTCAGCTATTTCGCGTTAACAGCGTCCGAACAGAGGAGTAGTTTGGGGCGCAGAGGTAAAAATCCATCCTATTCCAAGTTTAACTCCAAATATCTTAAAACCGGTTACTTTAACGAGAAAAATGCTCAGGAATGAATTTATTGAGCAGAATTTTCTCTATTAGATGCATATATAGAGGATTTTGTCGCAAGTAGCTTATGTATTTTCCCCTTCTTTGCAATTATATTAAAGGATAATCTGTACTGTTCACTCAAAAGAAGATTTGGAGTCATATTTCAGCTTTGAGCTTGCTTCAATTCCACTTCTTGTCTTCGATGAAAGAGGGTTAATGAGGAAAATTAAGAAATCGTCTGTATGATATTTTCAATGCTGTACGAGAGAGACCAGTTCATTGTTGATGGCGGCAATTTGATTCATCGTGTAGTATGGCCGAAGCAGCTTTATTCGTAAACATTACGGCCAAAAAGTGACTGTAGTGTTTGACAGATATGCTGACAATGCCTGCAGTATGAGGAGCATCGAAAGACAGCAGCGACTTTTGAAACGCATTTCACCGGAAATTATTTTTCATGAGAACACGCCACTGACTGAAACGCAAAATAAAATGATAAACAATCTCACAAAAAGGAACGGTTTATTTCGCAATTGGTGGAGAGATTTAAAAACGAGGGAATCGAAACAATTACTGCTATAGACGGCGCTGACGTACTCATAGTTCAAACCGCCTTAAACGAATCTGATGAAAACAATACAGTGGTCATCCTCGGACAAGATATTGATCTTCTCGCATTGAATATCGCTCCCGCACCTGAAGATGAAGATATCCGTTTCTTAAGAGAGGCTCAGAGAAAAATAAAAAATAAAGATTACAGTTCTCGTGACTTGCAGTCCTCGGAAGTTTTAAAAAGCTGTATGGCCACACGTTCAGTGGAAGCGATAACACTTCAGCTTTCTTTGGTAAAGGAAAAGTGCAAACGGTGGGATGCGTCAATAAAAGAAAAGATCTCGAAGAGGTTGTCCGTATATTCAACAACCGTAGCTCAACGAAAAAAGAAATTACAAGTGCTGGAGAGAAATTCGCGCTAGCAGTATACAAAGCCCCCAAAAAGAGACAGAATCATCAAAGATTCATTATCTTCAATAAGTTAGTCGGCCAATCTAGTACTACCGGGATTCTACCAAGACTGCCAGCAACATCCGAGGCATTACGTCAACATTCTTACAGAGTATTTCTCCAAATTCATGTTTGGCGAGGAGAAAACTTGGAACTAACGGAATGCAGAAAAGCAGAAAATAATATAAAATATTTCAAAGAGATGATATACTTAAAGAAGTAAAATGTTCAAAACTTAATCATTTTGGAGCAAAAATGTAAATATTTCCCTCCAGCAAGAGAAAAATTTTTGAAATGTTTAAAAAATTTTTGAAAAGCATTCGAGATGACTCCAACAAACTATCATTAATTAGTAGCAAAATTTATGATTAACCAACAAATATATTCTAGATTTTTGGTCTCGAATGCTTTTGAAAACATTTTTGTTTCTTGCTAGAGGGAAATATTTACATTTTTGCTCCAGAATAATCTAAGTTTTTAAAATATCTTTGAAAGGTGGAAGATTACACTGGTCAACATTTAGTTTGAAAAAATACACCGGACTCTACCTAGGTACCCAGGGGTTTTTGGGGTCGCTGATTCCGATGCCGAGGTCGGTTAATCTCTATCACGTCAGGTTCAAGGTCATTTGAAGGTCAAACTAAGAAAAGGTTTTTGAAAAAATCTAAAAAAATGCACACAGGTTTTTGGGGTCGCTGAGTCCGAATCCGATGTCGGTTGACCTTTATCATCTCATGTTCAAGGTCGTTTGAAGGTTAAAGTAAGAAGAGGAGGTGAAAAAAATTAGAAAAAATTTATACGAATGCTCACCTGCCTACTTATTGTCTGTTTATCTGTCTGCCTTTATACCTGCACACCCGTTTTTTTTGTTAGTCTGTATTTATCATCCGCCTGCATTTTCTCTCTGTCCATCTATTTGACATCCTGCCTTTCTACCTGCCTTTCTGTCGGTAATTCTGTCTATCTTCCTGTCTGACTGAATGACTAAATGTTTCTATCTGACAGTCTGTCTGCCTCTTTGTCAGTTTGTCTGATTCAAAAAACCATTAAATTACTTTGATCCTGACAGGATTGAGCTCAGGGCCGGTTTTAGGTAACCGGAGGCCCTAAGCTCTAGGTATGTTTTTCGTTGAAGCTTTCTCTTCTAATAAAATAAATGTGCATAACTGCGTATGAAATCTGAGTTCTGAGGCCCCCTAAATGTGGGGCCCTAAACTGGCGCTTACTCAGATTATAGGCAAAACCAGCACTGATTGAGCTCCAAGTGAGTGAAGCCAACGCCCGTGATTCGAGCCGAACTTATATCCCTCTTCTGCCCCAACTCACTTGCGGTGGGCATGCGCCATCTATCGGTACTCTCTACTTGCATGTTTGCTCTACTTCTGCAACTATAACTAAAGGCCATCCTTTCACAGAAGAAAATAAGTAGGTGATTCATTGAGTTAAATATATTTGCACTGAGATAGCCGAAGAATCTTCATGTGCAGCTAAAGCTGGCGGACGAATGCCGGCTTGAAATGACCTCTGGATGCCTTTTTTTAAGGATAAGCGAACACCGGATTCGGACTTAGCGACCCGAAAAACCTCTGTGATTTTTTTCAGATTCTTTCAACCACCTTTTCTTACTTTAACCTTCAAATGACCTTGAAACTGACGTGGTAGAGGTCAACCGACATCGAATGCAGATTCAGCGACCCAAAAAACCTATATATAAATTTTTTCAGATTTTTTGACAGCTTCTCCTCTGTTTTTCTCAAATTAACCTTGAAATGACCTCTGGATGCCTTTAAGGATAAGCGAACACCGGATTCGGACTCAGCGACGCCAAAAACCTATGCGTGAATTTTTTCAGATTTTTTTCAACCACCTTTTCTTAGTTTGACCTTCAAGTGACCTTGGAACTGACGTGATAGAGGTCAACCGGCATCGGATATAGACTCAGCGACCCAAAAAACGTATATGTAAATTTTTTCAGATTTTTTAACAGTTTCCTCTCCGTTTTTCTCAAATTAACTTTGAAATGACCTCCGGATGCCTTTTAAGGGTAAGCGAACACCGAATTCGGACTCAGCGACCCCAAAAACCTATGTGTGAATTTTCTCAGATTTTTTCAACAACCCTTTCTTAGTTTGACCTTCAGATGTCCTTGAACCTGACGTGATAGAGCTTAACCGACGTCGGCATCGGAATCAGCGACCCAAAAACCCCTGGGTACCTAGGTAGAGTCCTGTGTATTTTTTTAAACTAAATGTTGACTTTTGTTATTATTATTCTTTTATTTTCTGCTTTTTAGCCCCCCCCCCCCCCAATAAAAATCGTCTTCTAATTTTTTTTTAATTTTATTATATAAGGCGGCAGTATTATATAAGCGGCAGTGACAAATAGTGGATTAAGGGCAACTAGTTACGTTAAGAAATGTTCGTGTCCTGTTAAATAAATACATTTTTAATAAGGTAAAGACCTTTTTTTAATTTGCTCTAAGCTACAAAGGGGTACAAAAATATTTCTTTCTGAACAAAATAAACGTTTTTTTATTCCCAAATTGAAAAAATTGAAAAAAAACCATTGATCTCTAGAAAGTATTATTTCTGTGTATAAAAGTTATTTATATTTTTAGTAAGATAATTTTAGTTACCATATCTACAGATGTATATAGGACTAGTATGCCTCTTTACTCTGTTGCCAAGTTTATGAGGCGATATCGCTACTTTAATGTAAGGAAGCATTTAATACCTATATACATCAAATGTTTAAAACAGCAGCGCCACCTGGTAAAAAATGTAGTGGACTATGGTGTATGTTTACATATGTTTATAGGTATTTTCCGCCTCCAAAAAAAGTGTCGTTAAATGCTTCTATCTCTCTATCTCTTCCTTTTTTGTCATAATCTTATATGCGCACCAATAAAGCTGATCATTATTGATAATAATGAGTCATGAATTTACCAATTATCAAGACATTCGCGATGAAAACAACACAAAACGTCTCCGCCTCCGAAATCGGAGGCGAACTCGTAAAATCGGAGGCAAACACCACCTAACCGTATAACATTCGGAGGTGTATAAGTACTAAATGCATGTGTGTATATATATATATATATATATATATATATATATATATATATATATGTACATTTTGTAACTGACTTATCAAACACTAAGGTGTGTAAAATTGATCAATAAAGTGATTCTATTCTAATGTTGTTCTCCGCGGGAGCCGAGAACTCCACGACAAACATTGTCTTGAGTTGATGGTCGAGGAGGACGGTGGGAAAAGAGTAGTTCCAATAAATTAGACACTTCTCATTTCCCACAATGGACTCAATATCCCCCGGAGTGTAAGGCAGCACTGGTGTTTCGTCTATCCCATACGAGTGCCTTAAATGGTAATAAAGCACTCGTAATGCTCCGTCGTGCCTCTGGATATAGGCCGAGACTGCATATGTCGGACAGGCCGACAACAAGTGCATCAGAGTCTCTGGCCCCCTCCGGAAGGCCCTGCAGCTGACATCAGGGACCTCTATACCCATGACACGACTGCGATAGACGAGGGTGTTAAATACACCATCCTGGCAAGCCATTATGAATCCCTTGGTCTCAGACTTCAGCCCGGCTGACCTTAAGAAGGCAAAGGTCAGCCTTTCGGATAAGCCGCGGTCTTCTATATTTTTATAGAAGACTCTGTGCAATGGCTTATCCGAGTGTAGCTGCAGAAATAGATCAATTTCAGCAGCTTTGACTTGGGCTTTTTGCCGAGCAGGTTCCAACTCGGTGACAGAGTCGTGATTAACTCGCTCAGCGTCGAAGACCAAACCGAGTTCCTCGGCGGCTCTGCGCGCTGCCTTAAACAAAAAGGCTCCTACTCCTGCACTTTCATGGTCTCGGACCATGCAGAGCATTATTATTATTATTATTATTATTATTATTATTATTATTATTATTATTATATATTATTATATATTATTATTATTATTATCGATTTAAGCGACACACTTTCTCAGCCGAAGCTGGAAAAAATTGACCGATCCCTCGCGCGCGCCGTTGGGATTCGGCTCGGTTAATGGGGATGAAATTCATCATATCCCATTAGTCCGATGGATGGTTCAGATGTCTATCCTTCATCGTTCAAAAACTTTCTCGTGATGTGGCATGTCTGGAGAATCACCGTCCTCTGAATAATCTTTACGAGGGTGCTGGGTAAGTTAAGCTGCTCCACATATTTATTATTATTATTATTATTATTATTATTATTATTATTATTATTATTATTATTATTATTATTATTATTATTATTATTATTATTATTATTATTATTATTATTATTATTATTATTTTTTTAGCTAGCTAAAAACCAGTCACCCTTCTCTGTGGCTCCGACCCTCACAGAGGGGAGCTGGTAGTACCGGTAGCCACTCCCCACGCCCGTGGGGTGAGTGACTACTGGGTCCGTGAATCGTGTGCCCTGAGCAGACGTAATGAACCGAGAATAACGGCCTTCTGCATTCTGCCGGCTAAGACCTCTGCCGAGTTTCGGCATGCCGGTATGATCTTAAGTTCCGAAAGCAGTTATTATTATTATTTTTTTTTTTTCCGGTTTCCCGCTGCCGGACAGGGCTTCCGTGGCCTCCGACACCACACGGTAGCCGCGCCGGCTAATTCATTACAGCCACTCTCCACGACCTGTGGAGTTAGTGACTGTAAACACCTGAATCATGTGCCCTAAGCAGACGAAGGGACCCCAAGATAACCGCCTTCTGCATCTGACCTGCCAACCATTCTGCCGAATTCTGACAGGCCGGTATGATCTTTAATTCTGAGAGCAGCGAAGGCTTCATCCCTCCGAGTACGCCGATTATTATTATTATTATTATTATTATTATTATTATTATTATTATTATTATTATTATTATTATTATTAATATTATTATTATCTGCTTTCACACTTTCTCAGTATTTATACTGGTAAATAAGTATTTCGGGCAATCGGGGAGAGTATTCCCTCTTTCCCTCTTTATTATTATTATTATTATTATTATTATTATTATTATGGGGGTATAAATCTGTAACAATATGATTCATTGATAATCCCAATGTTGTGGGCTTTGCTTTATTTATAATTTTTTGTTACTGATACTTGTTTCTTTTGACATTGATCAAGACATTGTTACTTGATATTATATTTGTAATGTGGTTGCTTGAAATAAATTATTATTATTATTGTTAATTTACATAATTACCTTTTCCATGTCGACTTCTCGTCCTTCACTCATGCTGGCCGTAGATAACATATCTCTTAAAATGGTAAGTAAATTATTTACTACTAGAGTTGGAGATAAATCTCTTGGTGGTGCTTCTACTCTAATAAGCATATCATTAACTTGTTGCTGCAATGTTTCTAGAAATACTTGCTCAGAACGGTTTTGTAATTCAATTAAGGTGTGTTCGAATAACCCCTTCTTTACTAACTAAAATTTTATTAATTACTCCTTAATAGTACATTCAGCGAGTGCCTAAAAACAGCAAAACCTCGGAACTTAGCCTTCAAGAATTACGTTTTTGGAAACCTCTTGCAATGTGTGTTTCATAGTAAAAAGTCTGTACAATCATTGTTTTTTGTTATAAACAATTTATGTTGGAAAAAATTTGCAATTAAAACATCTTTTATAGTTAGTTAAGGAAAAGTACCCTTTAAAAATATATATCTTGTATTTCTGCTTAGATTATTATTAAAAAACATTTCATTCATTCTTTTCATATACTATTAATCCAAGTTTGATCATGTTACTATATCAACAAGAAGTTCCCCCTACAAAAGATCTTGTCAACTTTCATACACTTAATATTTTACATTCAGTATGAAAAAACAAGAAAACCATTCTTTCTATATTAGTACAGTAACTAGAGGTTTTAACTTTGGAATAATGTCATATTGAACGGATTTCGTTCATTTTTGGTATCGTGGAATGCTCGCGTTGACAAAAGTCGCTTAGTTTTTGTTCCCATTGGCACTTTTAGAGAAAAATGTATGACGTTGCCAGATATGTGGCTGACACCCTGTAGATTAGGAATCAACTTGTCGTAAAAAAATCGTAATGAATATAAGGAAACAAATCAAAATTTTCTAACTAACTACACCACATGATAGAGCCAATCATGAAGCATATTTTATCCAAAAATCATTAAATTCTCTGTAGAATTTCTATTTTTAAAATAAATAAATAAATGATCTTTTACGTCGGCTTATATGGCAGGTAAAAACAAAAATCCTCATTTTCTCCGTTCGACTACAGCAGAAAATTAATTATGTTTGGAACACTTTTTCTTTCCCATGACGATATCTCCCAAACTATTATATTTATCAAGAAAAATTATTCTCTATATTTTCCAGATTACTAAGGTTCTTAAATAAGATTTTTTTGAGGATCTAATAACCGAGATATTTAATAATATGTAGCGTGATGTCAATTTTCGAAGCATATCGACGGCATCACGTTCGCTGTAAATGCTCGCTATCCCACTACTTTAAGGCTGTTTCAACAATCCGCGCTGCTTCACGCAAAGGCCTATCATTAAATAGATACGCGCATTGTAACTCTTGTGGTTTGTGATATTTGATATCTTGAATATGATTAATATGGAATAAATATAAGTATATTCGTTGATTATATTAATTCAGTGTTATATGGACCTACATAAAATTTGTATGTAATAGATTAACACGTTATAAGAAACTTCCTAGTTTACTGTTTGCAAGATACTTTCAGCTGGTATGTATTTTTTCAGTAGAATTTTCTACCATATGATGTATGTGCTTTTCAGAAGAAATTAAAAGGGAAAGTACTACTGACGTCACAAATTCTAAAAGTAGGTAGAGACAAAAATAAAATTTAGTGTAAAAGAGATTCGTAAGAAATTATGCTTAATTTGTAGGAAACTGAGTTCTGTAATCAAAGGTTCTGAGAAATCATTTGCAACATTTATTGATTGTTTAAAACTCCATGAAAAAATAAACAACCAAAGAGAAGATTATCTCTATTCTAGAACTATATCATTTCGAAAAACAAACAGTTCTGACGGTTTGGTTTGGCACTGAAATTGCTATTCTAGTTTTACTAGCAAAAGAAATATAGAACATTAGGGGAGAAAAAAAAAAGAAAAAGAGAAAGAAATTGAAAACAGTTCAGATGGATCCAGTGCCTGTCCATCAACTTCTTCAGGTGTGCCCTTGCCTACTAGACCGGCGGTACAAGACCAGTCAGGTGCAACATTTTTAAAATGCATGCCAATCATATATATGAATGTAATTACCATGAATATGCCAGAAACGCAAATTTTAGGCAGTCGTCGCGTGCAAAAATCGATTTTTTTTGTTTTTTTTTTGATTTTAAAATGGATGCCAATAGTGCCAAACGAAAAGCCGTGAAAAAAAATCCAAAATCAAAAATACCAAAAAATTTTACGATTTAATGTGCGCACCAAAATTTGTTTTACGTGCGGAAACTGTATGCCAATGAATTTCCGCTGGATTTTTTTTCTGGGTTTTTCGTATTGGCATTCATTATAAAATTAAAAAAAAAAACGATTTGCACACCCTTCTGCACGCGACGACTGCCTAAAATTTGGTCATGTACCGCCAGTCTATAAAACTAATTTTTTTTATAGAGAAATGTATTTTTTGTCAAAAGGCATCAACAATAAATAAGGTCTCTCAAGTAATGACCACGAACATAGAAAGAAAAATAAGACTAATAACAGCTCACCAAAATCCCATAATTTTCTAAAGAATTGGTGCTAACGATTTAATAGCTATGGAAACTAAGTATCATGTTCCACGTTTTTTTAAATCGCAATAGAAAATGCAAAGATCTATCTAACAATAAAAATAAAAGTGGAAAATCTAAGATCAAAAAAGATCTGGCATTTACCAAAATATGTAAAATTCTTGAGAAAGGTTTTTGAAAGCAGAAAGCAGAAATAATTTTAATTAAAGGAGATTCTTTTCGTAGAGGTATTTTCATTACTTTCTTTGTCGATGGTATGTCGTCTATTTATGAGAAGTATTTAGAATTGGATGAATATGTCAAAAAGACAGATCAGTAGACTACTTAAAAATACATTTACTAACCAAGGAAAGGAAAAGAAAATATAGGTACATATTACGGGTCGAAAAGAATGCTACTCGCACACTCAATTCAATATTACTTATACAAGTCGTTAGATATTTGATGTTTTAAAAATTCATAGGGAATTCTTTTCTTTTAGATTGAAGCAGTAAGGTTTGTTCTTCTAAAAAAAAGAACATGCCATACATCTATATGCTCCTGCATGGGGAAAAAGTCCTGCAACAACTCCTCGTTCAGATGGAATAAAAAAACTACTTAAAGTTGATTACACAATTCTTATACGTGTAAAAAATGTCTGCTTCTTTGGCGGTGCGGTAAAGATCAAAGACGCCGACATTTTTTAGACGCATAAGAAGATCTTTAATTGGCATTTAAATTTTGTTATATTATTTTTTATTTTTCATGACTTCTGTTATCTGCCAATATTGTACTTTAAAATTAATAAAACTTGAAAATCAATTGAACTATGTATACATTTATGCTATTAAACATAATATTATATAAATTAATAATTGGTAAAAGATAAGTACAAATCAGGTTCGGTTAGATTCACCTCGACAGTACTTCCTCATCACATACGACTCTATAAATTCTTTCACGAGTGCACTAAGGATATGCTTTGAAGTGATACTTCCCATCCTAAACAATTTTTATTTGAAATATTTTTAGATCCGACAACAATTGTTTTTAGGCTCTCCCTGGAGCCGCCTGGTGCACCGATTCAACAACGTTCTACCTTAAAACCTTCCAGATCTCATGTCTAACATTTCAGAAAGTCCATTTCGTCGTAATCTGAAATTTGTATTTTTACACGTCAATTTACCTATAGATGAAAAAGTAAAATAAATTAATCTGAAAGTGTAGCAATGAGTGGGAGCTTGGAGCCGTAAACAATTTCAATCCGCCGATAAGCTTCGAAAATTAACATCGTGCTACACATTATTAAGTATCTCGGTTATTAGATACTCAAAAAATCTGATTTAAGAACCATTGTAATCTGAAAAATATAACAAACATTTTATAAAGAATTTTTTTTTTGATAAATATAATTGTTTGGGAGATATTGTCACGGGAAAGAAAAAGTGTTCAAAAAATAATTAACTTTCAGCTGTAGTCGAACGGAGAAAATGAGGATTTTTGTTTTTTACTGCCATATAAGCCTATGTAAAAGTTTGTTTTAAATTTATTTTAAAAATAGAAATTTTACAGAGAATTTAGTGATTTTTGAATAAAATTTGCTTCATGGTTGGCTCTATCACGTGGTGTGGTTAGTTAGAAAATTTTGATTTGTGCCCTTATATGCATAACGATTTTTTTACATCAAGTGGATTCCTAATCTACAGGATGTAAACCACATAACTGGCACGGTCATACATTTTACTCTAAAAGTGCCAACGGGCTAAAAGATCGAAATTAAATTGCACTCCACTAGTAGTAATATAGTAAATGCTTCACAGAAAAGTTTCTATATTGTACGGGGACTTGCTAATTTATAGGGGGTGAATGCCACCCTTTCTCAGGGGGTGGCACTTAAAATAAATATATGTATATATAAGTCCAGTTCTAGCAACGAGGAGCAGCAGTAGGCAGCTTTCAGCGAGAACCTGAAGATTTCTGCTGAAACGTCGTTTAGACAACAATGGCTCCAGCAGGAGCCTATCAACTACGTGGGAAAACACCCGGAAGTACACCAACACTTCATTTAACACCCGCAAAAACCTAAGAAACAACATTATATATACATTATATATATATATATATATATATATATATATATATATATATATATATATATGTATATATATATATATTATGATATCCATAATATTGTATTTATTTACTTATAACAATAAGAAACGTTTTTACATCAAATGAACTTTGCATTGTTTGCAACCAGTATTATAACATTTACATTCATGTTTAAATATATAAGGAAATGTAAATAAATCAAATAAATTTAAATGTATTGTACCAAATAAGTATTCCGATTTGATAAAAAGTTAACTATCAAAACATTCTTAGAAAGGACTAAAAGTGAAACGAAACCATAGAATCAAATCTGAAGATTTTCATGAAGTAAAACCAAGCAACTTAAAACATTTTTAATTAAGTAAACTAGTGCTTCGCTAAAAGATTTTCTTAATCAATAAAAAAGACATTTCGGTAAAGATATAGACTTTTGAGCCAAAATATGCAAATCGGGTTTGCAAATTTTAGCTGTGAATAAAGTAAATATACAAGTTGAACTGTATACAGTAAAGAATTTACAGCAGCAGTTTTATTTACAATGAAAGACAGTTATGAACTGAAGTATAATCTTCTTGAAATGTTTGAAATGTTTTCTTAACCACTTCTCAAGTCACCGAAGTAACTCCTTAAAAGAAATCATTGTAAAAATGATATAAACAGAATTATTTTCGTTAATGTAATAGTTAATATAAAATTGTTTAACTTTGATCATTAACCTGCTTTAGGAAACTTTATGTAATTAAGTAATTTTAAGAATCTTTGTTGAATTGAAAATTTTATTATCAGTTTAAAATATTTTAAATCATTTAGGGCAAGACCCATATCAAAAGATAAATAATAAAACATAGAATTTTATTATAATAAATCTTGTAATTGAAAAGTATTCCTCAAGAGAATTATTTGCTTTTCAATTTTAAAAAGTCACTTAAATGTCAATTTAAGTAGGCATAATGTTCCAATTAACGTCAAATTTTGATATTTTATTCAAAATGGACAAAATCTGGACAGCAGCCAGATTCCGAACTCACGATACGATTACGATACGATTGACGATACGACACCAAGTTGAACGTGACGATTACAGCGATTCCTATATGGTATCGTCGGTCAACATAGGAATTTGGTAGTAATTTTACATTTTAAGAATAAGAAAATTTTTGTAGTAGCGGGACGAGCAGTTTTGCTTACCTACCTAAACTATATTTTTTGTATTTTTGTGTGGTTTCATTTTATTGAAGTATTTTTCTTTTGTTTGGAGATATATATCGACTACTATTAATAATGCTTTCAATTGTCGCTGCTGGTGTCCGCATTTTGACCTCTACCACTCCTACCATATAGGAGATTTATAGAATAATTTAGGTTGAACAACTCGTTAGCAAGAAAATTTAATAAATTTGGTACAAAATTCACTTAGATGACAGGATTTTGAGTTTGAATTTTAGCCTCCAAAAAAATCGAAGTATATAAGCAGTGTGATGGCGCAGTAAATAAAATGTCACAGTTTAAAATTATGGACAGAGGAAAGTTGATTGCTCTTTCCTGTCTTGGGAACGTAGCAAAACTAACAAAGATAAGTACAATATTGAAATGAAATAGCCAATCCTTATAACCGCACGACTGACGACAACTCAAATGCAGTCGTTGAAATATAGACTATCCGCAACTCAGTAGACGATTGTCTTCCACGATCATAGAGCGTCAGAATCGACTATCCGTCGCAGAGAGGAATTATTGCGATAATGCGCGCTTAGTAGTCATTTTGAAGAACTAAAATTTTTGTTGGTTCAAAATCGAAAACGCCATATTTGCGATTTATGCTTGCCCCAAATAAAATTATTTAGAGCAAGGATATTCGGAGAGAATCCCACAAGATTGACAAATCGCAAAATATGGTGTTTTCAATTTTGAGCCAACAAAAATTTTAGTTCTTCAAATGACTACTACGCGCGCATTATCGCGACAATTCCTTTCTGCGCCATTGCTGACGGATCGTCAATAGACCTTTTCATCATAAGCGCGCGCATGTGCTGCCTCTATGTTTGTTTGCGGGAACTATGAAATGTTCGGACACTTGGTTGTCAAAACGGCTGGACCGGTATCATTTTTCCACATTAATTTAGAAGAAAGTGTGATTGACGGTGCAAAATTAGTACACAACATTGTGGAGGAACACACTTGTGCTCAATTAAGGCGCTAGCTCAAGTATCCTGGCCGTAAAATGACTGGAAGCAAGAATAAAGAACTGGTTGCAAGGTTAGAATACAACTATCAACTTATCAATTTATATACAAGTGCATTAAAAGAAAACAAATGTGTTTAGTCTACAATATGCTTAATAACATTCTTCGTGCAGTAATTGATAATGCAGTAAAAATATTTTCTGTTTTTTTACGAAAATGTAGGGTCAAAAATGCAATTGAAAATGAGGTTTTTTGTCGATCCTTCTGTGGATAAAGCTGACTCCTTTTTTTTCTAATTTTTTCAAATAGGTAAACTATACGATATGGCACTACCTATTTTCAGAAAATTGGTAACAGATTTTATCATTATTTGGTTAAAAAACGTAATGTTTATGTCAAATCCAATATTGACATGCGAAAACTGTCCGAAGAAACATGGCAGAACTCGACGTTTTTTAAACAAATAATGATGAATCTGTTACCAATTTTTTGAAAGTAGGTAGTACCATATTGTATAGTTTACGTATTTGAAAAAATTGGAAAAAAGGAGCCAGCTTTATCCACAGAAGGATCGACAAAAAACCTCATTTTCAATTGCATTTTTGACCCTAACATTTTCATAAAAAACCAGAAAATATTTTTACTGCATTATCAATTACTGCACGAAGAATGTTATTAAGCATATTGTAGACTAAACACATTTGTTTTCTTTTAATGCACTTGTATATAAATTGATAAGTTGATAGTTGAATTCTAACCTTGCAACCAGTTCTTTATTCTTGCTTCCAGTCATTTTACGGCCAGGATACTTGAGCTAGCGCCTTAATTGAGCACAAATGTGTTCTTCCACAATGTTGTGTACTAATTTTGCACCGTCAATCACACTTTCGTCTAAATTAACGTGGAAAAATGATACCGGTCCAGCCATTTTGACAAACCAAGTGTCCGAACATTTCATAGTTCCCGCAAACAAACATAGTGGCAGCACATGCGCGCGCTTACGATGAAAAGGTCTATCGTGATCGTATCGTGAGTTCGGAATCCGCCTGCAGTCTCTTTCCAATCGTCTCTGAAGGCAGTCGATGACATTTTAATATAACCTTAAAATATTGAAGACTGATATGTCAAAATAAAAAAGAGGTTAAACTTCAAGATATAATATTAAAACTATATAATCAAAGCTGATGGTAAAAACTCCAATAATGATCCATATGTAAAAGTTAAGAAGAGAACATAAAATTTTAAATTATATATCCTTTAACTAAAACTGGAAGAAGGTAAATTTAATAAAAATTTAAATTATTAAATAGACATTGAAACAAGAAAGAACAAATATTCACTGATGTCAAAATATTCAAGAAGATAATTTCAAGAGGAAGTTTTAAAGGTGTCAAATATATTCAACTACAAATAAAATAAAAGTAAGCTTACTAAAATAACATAAGTCTCGAGCAGAAGTCAAATAAATTATTATTTTCAAATTTTTAGGTTAAGTTATTTTTGTAGTAAGGTTTCCTCAACCAATTTTATATTTGTTGTTTAATATATTGTTACTAATCTACATTTCTTTATTTATTTAAACCCTGAATTGAATAAAATCAAATTAAACTGAAACTGCTCCTGAGATTTGAGTAACTGAATGCAGGCAATGCACAGTTCATTCATGCTCTTGATTTAGGTATACCGAAAGGTATTGGAGCTCTGGGATAGTCATTTAAAGAAGGTAGAGTATGAAATAAGTTTATACTTGTGAAATTTCAATTTATATTTTATTCTAAATTAAACAAATACAATAAAGAGCATATGAGATTGAAGTGAAAAGAAAATATTATATTATTGATATGGTAGTTATAACATTCAACTTATAATTTTCATTGCATATCTAACAAATATCATATATATATATATATATATATATATATATATATATATATATATATATATATATATATATATATATATATATATATATATATATATATATATATATATATATATATATATATATATATATATATATATATATATATATATATATATATATATATATATATATATATATATATATATATATATATATATATATATATATATATATATATATATATATATATATATATATATATATATATATATATATATATATATATATACGCGTAAAATCACTAAGTGGCACCGAAAACTAAATTGACGTTCCCGCACCCAATATTTTCCGCATTTAATGTGAGCAAGTGGCTCCCTATATATTCCCGATGTGTATATGCGTTTTGGCACCGTATATATGGTGAAGACACTTTTTCTTTAGATACTCACTGTGTTGTTAATACATTTAGGATTGCTAACGCGCTCTGTAAAAATAGGCCATTGTGTTGCTTGTCTTTTTGAAACGTATCACAGACGTGCGATATCCGTGGTGTAATTGCAGAAATAGAGGAAATAAGATGAGAAATAATTCTCAAAGAATGAACTAAAAATTGTTATTGATGTTGACTCATCATATTCTATATTTAGTTTCAATTGGGGTTTAAAAAATTATTTGAAAAAAAAGACAAGTAGATGAGGTTGATTAAAAAAGAAACAAATTCATTATTTATTATTCAGTGGTGATGAATCACTTATGAAAACATTTAGAATATCAATTTTAGTTATTGTAAAATACAGTGTGTATTTGTGTATATGATATACCAATAGTAACTGACATTTATTATTGACAGTTACAGTTCGGCTAATTTCAAAGCATGTCGTACAAAAATAATATAATAATCGTTTCCCTCAAAAATTCTTAAAATCACAAAAATGTATATTACAAAACAATAAGCGAGTAAAATATTAATTTCATATAATAAAAATGTCAATTTATTTACAATCTTTTGATTCTAAATATTATATTATGAAATAGTGTAATAGGTAGTATGATTTAAAAATATAATTTATTACCTTATTTTGTATGAACTGTTACATACGGTAACGTTGGATCTCAACGTTAATATATTTTGTTGAATTTGTACAATTGCTTTAAGGGTGGCGGTCTGGCTTAAAAAATTGATTTCGTAATTCAAAAGTTCTCCTATGAACCGATTGAAAAATATTTTGACAGGCTTTTAGAAAATACTTGATAGAATGATACTGGGATATTGAAGTCAACAAAAAATATATATATTTTTTGTTTTTCACACAAGAAAAAAATGTTTTTCTTTCTTTAGTTTTCAATAGGCTAGTACCATTCTATAAAGTTGCCTATAAAAGCCTATCAAAAAATTATTTTAATCGGTTTAGGAATGTAGGAGAAATTGTCGAATTACGTTCACGGCACCGCTCACCTATAATTACAATAAAAGGTTAAACTACGGTTGAATTCGATACTCTACTTGATTTTATTTATGCCTTTTCAGAAAATTATACATATATAATATGCTCTTAGATTTAGTTTGGGTGAAAGTTATAAAGTATATGGAGCATTAGCTCTTAAATTTGTTAACGCTGCTAAATAGGTTGTTTTCAGAGTTTATCCCATTCTCTTGTCTATAAAAAGGATAAGTGCCGTTATAAATAAATGTTTATATATTATCTTAAACTAGTTACGGTTCAAATGGTCGGTGCATCAAAGTTTTGTCAATTTTCAGTTCATAGACTTATATTATTAACAGGCACTCACATCAAATCATGGGCCTCGGCCCACCCCCGTTTTTATAATTACACTACCTGTACCCAAATGTTAATTAGTTTAATATTATTGCATTGCGTTTCCTAGTCTATTCGGACCTCTAAGTGGTCGGGCCCTGGTACCACGGTACCTACTGGACCTACACACCCCCCCCCCTCCCTTGTTGGGGCCCTGATTATATAGTTTAAAGTGAAAAATAATGTAAACAACAATTTGTAGATAGGCCAGACTCCTCCTGCCTGAAAGAACACAATACAGACAGATACTACAATTTTATTACATTATCAGATGACAATGGCTATGCATTGTCATTATAATATACGTATGGCAATGCGGCAATATAGGTAGAGTAATTGTAGGAATACAGGAAATAGTCAAGTAAAATTCTGAAAAAGTAAGCTAAATAATTGTATGTGATGTTGACACTCATTGTATATGTCACGGGAATGTTAATACCTTTCAGTTGAAAAACTCTGGAAAAAATGTAATTAACAAAGATTAGGCACTTGTCAGTAGGGAGCGATTCATAAACAACAGGTTATGTTAACGAAAGTAGTTACGAAAGTATAGGCAACGTTTAGATTACGTTTATTATTTTTCAAAAATGAGGCCTCAAGTTTTTACCTTTTTACATATTTTACATATTTACAATTGATTATTTTTATTTATTTGCTTTTATCATGATTAGAGAATATTATTTAGGTATTATGCAAATCACAACTTACACACTTTCTTATTTATTATGAAAATACCTACTTTTTGTATATTGTTGCCCTAATCTGGGCACGCTAATATACTAATAATTCAATACTTCGTCAGTATTAGCTAGAAGATAGTTGTTTTGATTGGTTCTCCAATAATAAGTGTTTGAAGTATTTACCAACTAGTATATTAGCATATTTACATATTTGTTAACGATAACTGTTAATATGAAGGTCAAATTTTAATAAGTGTAGAAAATATGGATTTTATGCATTCATTAATACAGCGAGAAATACAGCGAGAAACTTTTATCTTTCCAGATAAAGGATGGAGACAAGTTTTTATCGTGAAACTTCTATGGGCGCGTTAGGCATTTTTCAGTAGGAAGTAAAGTACTATAAAATGTTTTTGGTTGCTTGAAGTAGAGATCTTACTTCTACTGTGTGGTCATCGGCACATATTTTTTTTTGGGTTACTTCCAATTTAGCCGAAGTTTGCAACTTTTTTATATTTAATGGTAACTTTCTTTCGTAATCCGAAGTTCAATTTTCTTTATACTCCTTTTTTCAAATTTAAGAATGGCTGAGTAAAAATAGAATTTAACATTTCAGTAGAAAGAATGCCATGGAAAAAATATATAAGCTGCAAAATGTTAACAAGCTTACCATGGAGTGTACAAAAAACATAAAACTACCTTATTCAATTCAATATGTCAATTTTAAACTTATATAAAAATTAAAATTTTCAAAAATTATTGAAAATAAGTCTTTAAACATTTTTTTAAATAAAAGTCCCATTTTCTTTTCTATTATTTGTTTGTAATATGTGTTTTCCATTTAATTTTATTTAAATAACAGAGAATTATATAAAATTAATGAAAGCTGAATAGTTTCTTAGAAAAAGTGCCTGCAACATAAATGTTTAAAATGAATAAGATCCCAGAAAGGTTCAATGTAATGTTGAAAAGGGACAAAGAGGTAACAAACACGTGTTAATAATAAAACACAACAGAAGATACTAGAACTTACTTTGACTGAATTTTAAAGTAAATGGACCACTGCACATTTTAAGGAATATATGACACATTTTAAACTAATTAGTTGGCGGGAATTATGAGGTAAAAGAATCATTGTGTACCGTGGACCACACGGTAGAAATAAAATTTCTAATTCAAGCACATTACGGTAATAATATTTTATAGCGCATCAAAAAGTTGCCTCTAACCTGCCCTTCATTACATATTTTTTTTACATATTTCGGTACATATTTAAATACCGGTTAACCGGTTATGTTCATTTTTATTTACCGATTTACAGGTTATTAAAATTTCCTGTAAATTGCATTGTGCATGTTTACAACTTTATTACTTTCTCAAAGCTTTCTTTTAGTAAAACCTAAGTTTATATTTTCTGCAAAAGATTCAAATAATAGAAAAATATGTAGACTTCCCCCATTCAAAATATGTTTTAAAATGACTTATTTTCAACAATTATTAAACAAATTAAATAGTGGAAGCCATTACATTGTGATAATTAATCATAATGAAACAGATGAAAACACCTTTCTTTGTTTTTTATCATTAATTTATTATAACCAAACGTTACTGCAGTTTCGACAAGCGTGTAATTTTCAAACAGTTGATTCACAAATACAAAAATTATTTATAGTTTAATTTTGTGTTTTAATGTTTAAAATTTACATATTAATTTAAAGAAAATGCAGTGATATTATTTTCCAAATTTTTTTGCGTACTCTTCATTTAGAAAATATATTTTTAAGACACTTCTTTTCAAGATTTAGAATTTTTTATAAAAATTTAAAATTGGCACACTAATAAATAAAATGCAGAGGTATTATTGTTGAAAATTTTATACCAATCATTATTAGCCAATCGGACACGTTTATTTTGTCATTGTTGCTATGACAACCATCAATTTTTTTGGAAATTTTACTTACCCATGAGCACCTACCTATGTGATTAATAAGTGGAAATTTCCCTGGTTTGACAACAATGATTAGACAATGGCGTTTATATTATGAAAAATATCTTTATATTTATTTTGAATTAAATTAGTACAATTCTGGCTTACTATGATTCCTTACATCATTAACTAATTCCAAATGCTTTAAAAATTCCACTTGTACATCTTCTTTGCTCAGAAAATAAAGCACAGAGCCATTTTATGATATATTCCAAGACACTTGTGATTCCATGGCTAACTATTAGCGATTTTTTTAGGGGATATTATTTGTCACCACTTTAAATCACAGCAAATATTATTTCATCTTGATTTCCCTTCACTGTAGTATAAAGATTGCATACGAAATAAATTATTATGACTAATATTAATTCGCTATATTATTATTTTTATGTGGCTAGAGATTAGGGAATATAAGAAATAAGTACACTAAACTTGTTTTAATTTTATTTTACTCTCATTATTCCATATTTTATCTACTATTAAATATTTCATTTTACTAAGATCTGAGGAAACCACATAAAAAAATAAAAACCAAAAAAATTAATATAACACCAGCAGCTGCCGACAACGTCTCATTACACTTGTTGTCACATCTAAAGAAAATTAAAATCATAAAATCGCTGCAGCAAGACAATTACTTCTTTACCTTATTTGGATGGTTAATTTGACTCCACTTAACGGTAATAGTGGAGCGGGAATCGGTATTCCCGCTCAAATGTACCCTCCGCATGACGAATTTTTTTATTACTTCCAAAAGTTGAGGCACCAATATACTGTAAACTTTGCCTTTTATTTGTCTATTTACTGTCCACTTGTATATGAAATGAATTTTGCATTTACATTCCTATTCATGTTAATATTAATAGTTAATTTAGTACCTACCATTTTTTTTTAACTAGGTATATGGTTTGATGCGAAGTTTTGGCCACAATCCAGTTATTAAGATCATTCGAAGGTTATTAGCTATTTTATTATTTAACTATTAAATAAATGTAAATATAAAAGTAACAAATTGATATACTTTAATACTTAGTACTTAACTAAATTCATGTAATACTAATATATATTAGCGTGACCGGATTGAGGCACCAATATTCAGAAAGTAGGTAATATCATATTAAATAAAAAAGTGTGTAAGTTGTGATTTGCATAATACCTAAATAATATTTTCTAATCATGATAAAAGAAACTAAATAAAAATATAATTAATTGTAAAAATAAATCAAGAACAGGCTTGTAAATAGTGAATGAATGTTTCTATACCCTACTGATGAGTTCTGAGTTCGAAAAAACTTGTACTTTTCTAGAGTTGAAATAGAATGTAAGGTTCAATAGTTGTTGTGAATGACTGAATTTCAATAAATATAAACATTTTTTTGCTTTAAAATGCGAGGAATCCTATCATGTAATTCAACAATTTGTAAGTATTAGCTAGAAGAGTAGTTGTTTTGATTGGTTCTCTAATAATGAGTGTTTTAAAGTGTTTACTTAAGTAGTATATTAGCGTGACCAGATTAAGGTACCAATATACAAAAAGTAGATAATATCATATAAAATAAAATAGTGTGAATGGCTAAATTTAAATAAATGTTATAAAAATTATCAATATATTTTTTGCTTTAGAATGCTAGGAATCCTATCGTATAATTCAATATTTCATTAGTATTAGCTAGAAAAGTAGTTGTTTTGATAAGTTCTTCAATAATGAGTGTTTTAAAGTGTTTACCTAACTAGTGTATATTAGCATGACCAGATTGAGGCACCAATATACACAAAGTAGGTAATTTTATAGTAATGAAAATGTGTGTAAGTTGTGATTTGCATAATACCTAAATATTATCTTCTATTTATGATAAAAGCAAATAAATAAAAATATAACACAGCCACACAAAAAAAAACAAATATTTTCCAAAGTTGAAAGACATCTGTCCTTATGTTTTTTGGGCCGCTGATTCCAAATATCACGTCAAAAATATATATTTCACTGTTCAATTTTTAGCAAATTGACATTTTATCCCTAAATTCGGGGTTAAATGGCGTTGAAGTGAAACTTCTGAATCGTTTAAAATGGCTCTTGTCACATTCTCCCAATGTTCTATCGTACCACGGAAATTATGGTGGTGTACTCCCCCCCCCCCCCCCAAAAAAAAAACTAGTGCAGTGAAACATATATCTTTGAGGTGATATTTGGAATCAGCCTCCCAAAAAACAGACAGATGTCTTTCACTTTTGGAAAATAAAATATTTTTTTGGGTGGCTGTTTAATTAATTTTAATCATGTAATACCTACTTAATTACTACTGAAAATGCAGAGGAAAGATATATGTAGTACGACTTTTTCGGTTTTTAAATTGATTAACCAAACATTTCATACTTTTTAATTCCAGGTTTACTTGAGAAGCTTGACCATTTTTTTAAGGTGTCCAAACCAAGACTGAGTTGTTTTTGGGATGCCAGTATTTTAAATATTTTTCTGTTCCTTATCCAAAACTGCTAAAATTTACGGGGAGACATTTTAAAAAATGTGAATTGTAATTATAAAAGAAATAAAAAAATTGCAGGTGAACTAAACCTTCTCTCCAAATAGCGCAAAATATTTATTTAAATGACTAAAGATCTAAAAAGATTTTGAAATATCAAGCATTTATTATTTAAGTGCGTAGACTCGTAAGGAATTATTTTTTTATATATATAATTTTACAAATATTTGATGATGGTAAAAAGAAAAACACTTTTTTTCTTCATTTAAACGATTTTTTTGGAATTAGTTTACAATTTTAGAAAGTGAGACCAAAACATTGAGGACTAACTTTAGAGAAGAAGAAATATCAATTTTTTTATTTATAAGACACCAAAACACAAAAATTAACGTATCTCGGCCCCAAATTCAAGTAAATCACATTCTGTTTTTCAGATGTTGGTTTATTCATCTACATTCATAATTCTTGACTGTTTTTGATTTCATAAAAAACCAGACTTATTAAAATTTGTTTATAATTACAACTGTGAAAATTATAAACAAATTCCAAAAAAAATATTTAAATTAAAAAAAAACATGTTCTTAATTGTGCTGCAAAATACATTAAAACGACTGATATTTAAAAAATGCGCTTCTATGAGTCGGTGCATTTAAACATTAATCAACTGAAATTTCGAAGTCTTTTTTATTTTCAGCTGTTTAAATAAATATTTTGCATTAAAATTAGACATCAATGTTTAGCTCGATAAAAGGGAATACTCCTATTATGATTTGTGTATTATTATTACATTATATTCTTTATATTATTCCAAAAAGACAATTTTAAAAAATATATATTTTTTGTAAATTAACAAATTATCAGATAGTTTATTTGGAAGTTTTATTTATTTCAAATTTTATTGGGAACAATTTGGTATTTTTATTTTTGAGATGCAATTACTAGTATAGGATCGAGAGAGAAATATTTGAATTTCTGGTAGATTTTACTAGCAACACATGTTCATGGTTAACTTTATTTTTAAGAGCATCCCTCTACTTGGATACTGTTGTAATTGTAAAATATTATCTTTGCTAACCTTTTCTGTTGACAATTGAACAGCTTAAAGCATGGCGTAGAAAATGAATTTATGGCTTTATTGGCCCTAAAATTCTCATCTTATGAACTCGTTTATGAAATGAATTTTGCTATTAAATCCCTATTCACATTATTTTCTTATTATACCTATTTGATTTAATCAGATAGGTATATTTCAACCAAAAAAAAAAAATTATAATAATCATAATAGAAAAAAAATCGTACAGAAATCCGTTTCATAACAGGTTGAACTCAATTATCGAATGTATGTGTGTGTGTGTAGATAATTTCTTGTAAACAGGATAACTACTATTAGACTTAAAATAATTATTTCTTTGGCGCGTATGTAAAACAGTGTGGTAAAATACTCCCTGTTGAAATTGGGCCATATCCGCCATACAGGGCGATAACCAGAGGCGTACAAATGATCAGGTTTTACATAAACTGTGTTTATTATAATTTTAGAAAAATATTACTATATAAAAATATGAAGATATATAGGGTATCAAAACTATATAATATAGTGTGTCTATAAGGTTCGAAAGTACTTTTACGTAGATTGAAGGGTCTATCAATTTAACTTCAAAATGCTATTGAGGTGTTATTAATAATGAAAATTGCATTCGTGTGCTACCGATTGCTAATACATATTAAACATGATGACTGTAGTTAGACTGAAAATTTTTATTTCAAATTTCGAACATTTGTAAGAAATTAGAGCATATCAGTCATACAGGGCAAGCATTTCCTCAAAACAATACAAAAAAGAGACTATTAGACGAATGTGAAATTATGCATACAAATTAAAATACATTCAAATAACTTTAAAAACATAGTTCATTATTACAGTGTAATAAAAGGTTAAACTAAGGTCGATAACGATGCCATACAACCTAATTTTATTTAAGCGCCTTTTATCTACATAAAAACCTATGTATTTTATTTGGTGTAACAAAAAGTTTTGCATTCAATCTAAGTTCCGGACGATATTTGAGTAAACAAAACAATGTTTAAAGTAGAGTATTTCGTCTTTTTTCTTAGCTACCACTGGTTGTATAGGTCATATCACAATAAACAACAAACTAGAATGTTTATTATGAAATTGCGACGAAAACTAGATGTGCCGATCCCTTCTCGTCGATATGTCGAAAAAAATTAAGACAATTAAAATCGATAGCCTTTAAACAATTGACGGCGACTTAAGTAATAATGCATACATTTCAACGAAATTTTAGGAAATAACGCTTCTAATTGAGCTAAATCATCATGGCATAATATTAAGGCGAACGCCTAAAAAAAATAGCTGTCGAAAATTGAATAGTCGATTGTAAATGCATCAAGTCGTACAACATCTTTTTTGTTACAGTGAAGGTTTTTTCATGTACTTTTTATTAGGCTTAATAATCTACATTGTTTTTTGAAATATTTAAAGTCATTTCTTGCTTTTCTTTAAATTATCTTTTTTAAACAAATCAAAACTCTATTCGAAAATTAAAGTTATTATTAGGCATCAAAAATATACAAAAAAGAAACAATTTAAAAAATCTTTTTTTTTTCTATGCCCATTGGGAACAGAGATAAAAAATTTAGCTTGCGCGAAAATATGCATTTGTTTAAAATATAGTTTTTTCAATACCACTGAAAATTAGATGAAAAACCTACATTCTGAAAGAAATATATGTTGTTTTTCTACGACTCGTCCGTCCACTTTAGTCCGGCCATGTAAAACGCGGAGCTTGACGCTCGGAATGCCCCCCTCAACGGGACTACTTTTACTCCATGTTTTTTGAGTCGCTGATCACGAAAATCGGAGTCCCGCGGCTCTAAAAATAGTGCGTCACCCCCAACAATGCTAAAAACCACCCCTTTTGGGAATAATACTGTAAAATAATGTTATGAATGTGCCAATTGTAATGATATTTTGCCATTTCAGTATGTTCATCTAAATTAAGGACAAATTTTATAGAGGGGGTGAAATTTCCCCTAAATTGACGTAAAATGGAAAAATGATTGAATTTTTTTTTTTATTAACTTTTTGATTAAAATTTAGATGAATGGGGATTTTATAATGAAGAAAAGTTTTTTCCAACCCTTCATGGGTGAAAACTACCCCTGTATCGCCTTTAAATTGAACTAACGCTTAGGGGTGAAAAAATTTTGTGGTATTTTTTTCGACGGAAGTTTATCAGAAATTACAAGCAAACTACATCTCTACTTAATTTCTAAGCGTTAGTTCAATTTAAAGGCGATACAGGGGTAGTTTTCACCCCCGATGGGTTGGAAAAAATTTTCTTCATTATACAATCCCCATTCACCTGAATTTAAGTCAAAAAGTGAATAAAAAAAATTCAATCATTTTTCCAGTTTTCACCCCTTGGGTTGGAAAAAAATTTTCTTCATTATACAATCCCCATTTATCTAAATTTAAATCAAAAAGTGAATAAAAAAAATTCAATCATTTTTTCATTTTACGTCAATTTAGGGGTATTTTCACCCCCTCTGGTTAGCCCTCAGAATAAAATTTATCCTTACTTTAGATGAACATACTGAACTGGCAAAATGTCATTACAATTAGCACATTCATAACATTATTTTACAGTATTATTCCCAAAAGGGGTGGTTTTTGGCATTTTTAGAGCCGCGGGAGCCCGATTTTCGTGATCAGAGACCCAAAAAACATAAAATAAAAGTAGTCCCGATGATGTATTCCGCATTTTACATGGACTACTTGAACAATTGACGATTTAATTTACTACTTTGTTATTCTTTTGTTCATTACACAGGCACACACAAAAAAAGTCGAATGCGAGAAGACCTATGTATTCCCATGCATTTTGACCCGCTGAACACGAATCAAATGTCCGTTTTGCCCGATTGGCTCTTGCATTTTTGCTGACCTCAAAAAACACCTTAAAAATGCCCAAAACAAATAAATAAAAAGCTTAAATGAGCTGATCACTATATCTATACGTAATTTGGGGCGCTGAAACTGAATATGAGGTGGGAATTACCAGATCAGTTGGGAATTTTAACATAACCTCAAAAAATGCCTAAAAATCCAAAACAAATAAATTAAAAGCTTAAACCAAGAACTTTAAAACTAACATAACCTAAGGCAAGAGCTAAGAGCTTTAAACCAAGAACTTTAAACTAAGAATTCTTAACCCAACATAACCTGAGACAAGAACTTTAAACCAAAAACTTAAACCTATTATAAATTAAGACAAGACTGTTAAGTTCCTAAGGCAAGAACTATTAAGGTTTAGAGTTCTTAGTTTAGAGTTCTTTGTGTAAAGTTCCTGTCTTAGAATATGTTACATCTAGAGTTCTCGGTTTAAAGTTCTTTGTGTAAAATTCTTGCCTTGTTTTTAGTAAATTCGAGTTCGAAAAAAAATCAACGATAAAATAAAAAATATTTATCTAAAATGTTATAGTATGGATAAAGGTTTTCCATGATACCTTGCATCATATGTTATAAGATGTTGGACAAATGGAAAAAACGTTAAAAAGTAAAATATAAAAATCCAATGATATCGAAGGAGCCTGGAATCCGTGAAGAGTGTTATTTTTTAGCAATACAAATGTTTCCGGAATTAATGCTAAAAAAGGGTTCATGGAAACTGATTGTTCCGAAAGTCAAGAAGATGACAGTGAATGTGAGTGTTTGATAAGAACTAAAACTCCCAATATTTGGTGAAGTGATAAACTTAATAATGTTATTAGAAATCTTGGTCTATCTAATGGTAGAGAAGAATATTTAGCGCCGATTATGGAACAAGACAATTTAGTATCAAGTGATGTTCGTTCTAGCTCATACAGAAAAGAGAAAAAGACTTTGGAAAATATTTTACACAAGGAAAAGAACACTTGATGAATATACTTAAACCTATCATATATAGATTTTAGATAAATATTTTTTATTTTATCGCTGATCTTTTTTCGATTTTTCGGACCCTTGATTTTACTACAAACAAAACAGAAGGAATTCACATTATTTACACAGTTCTGCAAATTTCTTGTAGCCCTGTACTCATAGGAAGGCAAGTTTCTTACTTCACTAGAGCTGCGGTTGCATGATGACGCCCGCAGTCCCGCTTTCCCAACCTGACCTGCCGCCGATACTGGGGTTTCCCTCCCCTGCATCGTAAACTCTGTCTCTACTTTTGCCATGACGGCATTTTTTTTACCTAGGAACTTAGCCGAAATAAATCGTTGCCCGTGGAGGTGTCCTAGTCTCAATAGAAAAAGAAACAAATGGCATATGACAATCAAACAGAATAAAGAAAACTATACAATTCTAAACAGCTCTAAGAAAAAAAAAGTAAAAAATCATCAAGGTAAGTAAATGTTAAGTCCAAACGATATTCCTCTCTCAACAGAGCAAACTTTGAAAAATTTCACTGTTCAGTAATATTTTCCTTAGGATACTTGAAAATTTAAAAGTTACCTATCTCCGCTCACTAGGATTGATGAGAGTACTTAGGTACATGCTGAAATGATAGTTCTCTATGAAGTTTGCAGATTGCGCTTTAATTCTGACTACTGTATTGTGTTCAGCGCGTGAAAATACGTCGGAAATTATATGTTCAGATATTATGTAGAGCAAAGTCAATTTCGGGCTATGATTCAGTCATTTTTGGGTACGTTTTCATCCTAAATAAGGATTTTACAAGATATTCGATCGTCGCTCTGACCTTGGATTCGGTTTCAGTGCCCCAAATTACGTATAAATATAGTGATCATAGTGGCATTTTATTTACTTTTTTTTAGGGCATTTTTTAGGTGTTTTTATTTTGACAGGATGATTTATTTAGGTTAGAAATATAATGGAGTAGGAGAGAGTAAAAATATATGCATTATTACGTAAGTTATCATCAATTGTTAAAAAATTATCTTGTTTAAATTTTTTTCAACTTAACATATTGACAAAAAAGTTCGGGCTCATCGAGTTTTCTTCGCAATTTCATAACGGATATTCTAGTTTTTATTTATTTTAGTTATTATTCTATATAACTAGAGATGTTTAAAAACTGCAAAAAAACAAAATTTTATACATGGTAGGTATATATAAAAACACTACAAATAAAATATTTACTCATTCCATTATAGATACTCGGTTACAGTATGCAGCTATTTTGAAAAATAAAAAAATTAATTTGATCACATTTTGCGCTGTAAACTACACAAAGTGATAACGCTTCCATTAATATTAATTTATTATTCAGTCATAATATGTAATGTGGTGTGTGTGTATGTGTGTGTGTGTTTAATAAGAATTAACTGTCTGTTTTTGTGTGTTTGAGAGTTACATAGCATGTGTCGAATTCAGTGGTCTCATTGTTCGGCTATACAGGGTGTCCGATAATACCGGTCTGGTGCCGATTCTACATGCAAAAATATGAAAGACAATTTATATAAATATGTCAGCTAATGCTTCCTTAGTGACCCTTTGAAGATTGAAGCCAAAAACTGATATTCTGCTATTTTCATTTTTTTTTTTCAATTAAATAATGGCAATGAAAATTAATTAATAATGAGCTTATTGTTACTCTACTTGACTTAATTGTTACGTGAAAACTTGAAGCACATCGTGTTTTCTCATTTACACGATTTTTCTCACAAACGGTTAGTTTTTCGATTAAAATGAAAGAGGACCTTTTTTAATATTTTTAATTAGTGCTGTAGCTCAATTATGAAACATTTGCGGGCATTGCGGCACTTTTTTTCAAATTTTTGCGGACATAATCTGTACCAGAAGTTTGTTACCGATATTTTCAGACACCCTGTATAGAATAAAAAGAAAGTACAGCTAAAGATTTTTAATTATATTAAAAACAATAAGTAAATAAATCAGCAAATATTAGATATAAATTAAGGGAAGTCATCACATAATTTTTACCTGCCCAGGAATTTGACCTCAATAGGCAGTTCACAGAGTTATAATACGATAAAGGAGTTTGTAGATTTCAAAGCGAGAAATAATGTAAACTACGGTTACTTTGTCGACAAAGGCATTAAATAAACGATGATTAGGGGGCATTGTCGCATGTACCATAAATGTAATGTACTGTGATTTCTTTATAATTTTTAATATTCTGTATAATGTCTTATATAATATACCCACGGACAAAATGATCGCATCATTCAAAATTTGTCATGATTTGAAGTTAATTTATTTCTAAACCGTTTGTCCGATTTTAATGATAGTTTTATTGTTTAAAAAAAAGTTGCAAAGTTGTAACGAAAACGTAATTTTTTTTATACTATATCTCCTGTCCTGGACATCAAATGCTTAGAACGACGTCGAGATGTAGTTCCGTAAGTAATTGAAAGTTTTCTTAATTTCTTTCAAATTAGATTTAATTTAAACTACTTAGGTGCCCGAAAAATTTATCGGATTTTGTTCCATCTATAATATGATTTAAAATTCACTAGCCGTAGAAACCCTGAGGTGCCAGAAAGTCATTTTAAATATCGGGAATCGAGCGCAAATGCATGGTGCCACTAAGTACGGTTAGACATCAGTGGTTGGCGCGCCCTATGCAGATTGTACGGTTGAACCAAAATCCAGTTTTTATAGAAAAATCGACCAAGTAGCTCCATCTTGATATTTTGTGGGAAGGATGTTATGATGTTTAGATGTTCAAATATGCGATAAAACGTTCTGGCACCTCGATCTGGTGCCAGAACGTATATACCGGGTGAGTCACGAATTGCGCTCGCCCCGATATCTCCTAAAATATTTGGAATAGAAAATTGAAATGTGGAGAGCTTATTACACGACTAAAATGCCATCTTTTCAATAAAAAATCAAGTTTGGTGCACTTCCGGTTTGACCGGAAATGCCCACAACTTTCGATTTTTAAATGGAACACCCTATATATTTTTACATTTTTGGAATCTAGAGGAAATTTTGAATACAATACATCCATTTTGGTCACTTTTTGATAAACATTAAAAAGTTTATTAAAAAAATCTATTTCTGAATCCAGAGTGCTGTGGTGCCCAAAACATATTTTAGTTTGTGTGCTACGTTACTATAAAAATGCAAAGAGCAATATGATTGCATTACTTAATTATCTAGAGGTGTTTAAAATTTTCAAATGTGATTTTTACCCACTAACTCGGTTTTTTTAAATGGGAAGTTAATCGTTCACCAACAATTTTAAATACCTCATTTTCATATGAATCTAATGATACCAAAATTTTGAAAATCCGCTCAGAAATATTTGAGATTTCAGCCAAAATACAATGCAACCAAGCTTTCAGAAACATGCGGCTAATAGATAATAGATTAGTGGGCTTTGGAAACTAAAATGACACATTTCTGTGTAAATCTGGTAACCTAATAACATTGGAAACATCATAGTAGCCATTGAATGTAATAAAACAATATCAGTTGCCAGACAGACTCGTGTAGTTATAGGCAACCACGGTCATTAAACCCTATACTGATCGTGATAGGCAACGCTTTATTTTTTATCTGTCTGGCAGCTGATATTGTTTTATTACATTCAATGGCTACTATGATGTTTCCAATGTTATTAGGTTACCAGATTTACACAGAAATGTGTCATTTTAGTTTCCAAAGCCCACTAATCTATTATCTATTAGCCGCATGTTTCTGAAAGCTTGGTTGCATTGTATTTTTGCTGAAATCTCAAATATTTCTGAGCGGATTTTCAAAATTTTGGTATCATTAGATTCGTATGAAAATGAGGTATTTAAAATTGTTGGTGAACGATTAACTTCCCATTTAAAAAAAACGAATTAGTGGGTAAAAATCACATTTGAAAATTTTAAACGCCTCTAGACAATTAAGTAATACAATCATATTGCTCTTTGTATTTTTATAGTAACGTAGCACACAAACTAAAATATGTTTTGGGCACCACAGCACACTGGATTCAGAAATAGATTTTTTAATAAACTTTTTAATGTTTATCAAAAAGTGACCAAAATGGATGTATTGTATTCAAAATTTCCTCTAGATTCCAAAAATGTAAAAATATATAGGGTGTTCCATTTAAAAATCGAAAGTTGTGGGCATTTCCGGTCAAACCGGATGTGCACTAAACTTAATTTTTTATTGAAAAGATGGCATTTTAGTCGTGTAATAAGCCCTCCACATTTCAATTTTCTATTCCAAATATTTTAGGAGATATCGGGGCGAGCGCAATTCGTGACTCACCCGGTATAGGTGCCACTCCGTCCATATATATGTGAATTTGGTGCGTGAACGTTCAGTTTTATATATATATATATATATATATATATATATATAAAACTGAACGTTCACGCACCAAATTCACATATATATGTATAATGTTATTGATATTTGTTAGATATACAATAAAAATTATAAGTTGAATGTTATAACTACCATATCAATAATATAATATTTTCTTTTCACTTCAATCTGATATGCTCTTTATTGTATTTATTTAATTTAGAATAAAATATAAATTGAAATTTCACAAGTATAAACTTATTTCATACTCTACCTTCTTTAAATGACTAGCCCAGAGCGCCAATACCTTTCGGTATACCTAAATCAAGAGCATGAATGAACTGTGCATTGCCTGCATTCAGTTACTCAAATCTCAGGAGCAGTTTCAGTTTAATTTGATTTTATTCAATTCAGGGTTTAAATAAATAAAGAAATGTAGATTAGTAACAATATATTAAACAACAAATATAAAATTGGTTGAGGAAACCTTACTACAAAAATAACTTAACCTAAAAATTTGAAAATAATAATTTATTTGACTTTTGCTTGAGACTTATGTTATTTTAGTAAGCTTACTTTTATTTTATTTGTAGTTGAATATATTTGACACCTTTAAAACTTCCTCTTGAAATTATCTTCTTGAATATTTTGACATCAGTGAATATTTGTTCTTTCTTGACGTTAGTTTCAATGTCTATTTAATAATTTAAATTTTTATTAAATTTACCTTCTTCCAGTTTTAGTTAAAGGATATATAATTTAAAATTTTATGTTCTCTTCTTAAATTTTACATATGGATCATTATTGGAGTTTTTACCATCAGCTTTGATTATATAGTTTTAATATTATATCTTGAAGTTTAACCTCTTTTTTATTTTGACATATCAGTCTTCAATATTTTAAGGTTATATTAAAATGTCATCGACTGCCTTCAGAGACGATTGGAAAGAGACTGTCCGGATTTTGTCCATTTTGAATAAAATATCAAAATTTGACGTTAATTGGAACATTATGCCTACTTAAATTGACATTTAAGTGACTTTTTAAAATTGAAAAGCAAATAATTCTCTTGAGGAATACTTTTCAATTACAAGATTTATTATAATAATATTCTATGCAAAGATTCTTAAAATTACTTAATTACATAAAGTTTCCTAAAGCAGGTTAATGATCAAAGTTAAACAATTTTATACTAACTATTACATTAACGAAAATAATTCTATTTATATCATTTTTACAATGATTTCTTTTAAGGAGTTACTTCGGTGACTTGAGAAGCGGTTAAGAAAACATTTCAAGAAGATTATACTTCAGTTCATAACTGTCTTTCATTGTAAATAAAACTGCTGCTGTAAATTCTTTACTGTATACAGTTCAACTTATATATATATATATATATATATATACATATATATATATATATATATATATATATATATATATATATATATATATATATATATATATATACCCTGACCTGCATTGGATTATACCTTCAAATCGTGATCAGTAACCCACTAAGGCTAGAGGTCGCCGCTCTTGGTACTTGCAGAAAAGCAAGTCGCTATACGCCAGTGACATTTGTCCGACGTATAGTAGCATCTGATCATATGAGAGTTTACCTCTCACCGTCACTTCATATATATATATATATATATTTTAAGTGCCTAAGAAGGGCTGGCATCCACCACCTATAAATTAGCAAGCCTCCGCACAATATAAAAACTTTTCTGTGAAGCGTTTACTATTATACTGCCAAAAATGAACGAAATCCGTTCAATATGACATTATTCCGAAGTTTTGCATATTTTTTACCTCCAGGTACTGTACTATATACTAATAATCTAAGTTTGATGCTAGGATATTATATGAGACATCCTTTCTAGTATATCTAGCCCCACCTAGAGAATACTTACAAATGTAATTTATCTCACATTTTTCAGATTATATTGTGTGTATGTGCATGCATCGTCTCTGTCATGTCGTCATGTGTCAAAAAATAATGATATCATCTTTGTGGTTTGTTTTGAGCTGTATTTATGGTGTGCAATAAATTTTCTTTTAATACATTAATATAGTAGAATAGTAGAAATAAAATATAATAATAGTGGTGCAACAGTGGACCATTCAGATGTGAGTATAATATAATATGTAATTTTGTATCATTCTGAATAGTGAATTTTGTTTATTTTTTCTTTATCTCTGTAAAAGCGGTGAATAAATAATTGAGTTATTTTATTTTTTAGATAAATATTCTGAATCGATAAAGAAAACAATAATTGCTGAATACACCAGTGACTGAAATAATGATAAGGAAGTCAAAATCAGAAAACTGAGACACAAAAAAGGACATTCTTCATGTGACATCAGTGACTCTGAGGAAGAAATCCAAAGAATTTCAGAGCTTCCTAAGCGAACAAAATTTTTCAGCCAGATAATGAATCAATAAGTTGTAAAATAAGACATTTTTACACAAATCGGTGACCGAGATGGATGGTAAGTTTAACTTTATTTTCCCCGAATAATGAGGCATTTCACGCAAAAGCATTAGTTGCTCTAGTATAACAAAAATTAGTTGAATAATATTGACAAGTTAAGTTAACGCATAACTATAATAAATTTTAGTATGCACAAAAATACTGATATACCCTATCAGAAAATGTTCGCTTTGGTGCGGGCAATAAGAGCAAGCGAGAACGAAGGGGCTTGTTACATTTTGCTTCTGCTAGAGTACTGGTAGACGCCTTTATTGTGGGCGGTCGGTTAAGTCATTGAACATATGCAATCTCAAAAGTAAAAATTTCCGATACTGTATTTAACAGAGCTGGGTAATTACTTGTAATTTAAAAATAATTACAATTACAAATTACTTTTTTAAAAAAGGAACTAATTACAATTACAAATTACATGTCTTTAAAAAAGGAATTAGCATTTACTTTTCTAATTACTTTTATGACAAAGTAAATTATAGTGACCAAACAGACAAAAAGGTAACTTAAAAATTTTAATTAAAAGTGTTGTGTAATAAGTATTGCTTTTTAATATTTATTAGAATCGTTATTAGAATGTTTGACCTTAAGAGTAATCAGGAAAAATTAAATAAATATATAGAAAAGCTATATGTCAACTGCCAAGCGCCGGTACTAAACAACTTAAAAGTTGCCGAAACCTCTTCGCTACGCATTAAAATTCGGCATCCAGTCAACAACCTCCACAATCCGCCGAATAATTTACTATATGAAAAAACTAGAATAACCCCAATCTTGAGCAGACTTCAAATATTAACAACCAAATTTGCAAATCGGCCACATAATATGCAACTGTTACGACCTCTCTGCCGTACAAGAAACCGCAACAGAAGATCAAAATTCAAACACCCAGAGATGTCTCTAATTGAAAAAATATCTTCATTAATTCAAAACTAATTAATATAAAAATTTGTTTAGATAATACTTACATAAAAATTTGTCTGCTTTTTTTTTTTCTATAAAATCTATTCGTTTTTAAATATTTCATAAAAAATAATGTATCAACAGTAACAATGTAGGAAAAATAAGCTGAAGGACTCCGGTCGATAGCCGTTTGAATATGTATTTTTTATGTATTCAATAAAGAACTTTTATTATTATTATTTATATAGAAAAGACAGCTTAATAGTGGAGTCGGTTTAGGAAAGCATTGGGAAATTTTTTAAAATGGATGCAGACCCTGCGGAAATTGTTTGTCATGACGAGTATAATAAAATTCTAAAATTTTAATTTCCTCTTTTGGCCGAAAAGGGGTATTTTGGACATTTTGAGGGTCGAATTTGTTGTTTTATTTTTTTTTTGATCACTTAAACAACTGGTAAAGAAAAGAAAATGGTATCCTTTTATTCTCAATATTAAAGTAACTTTCAGTTTAAATTTGGGGAAGATATCTGACCATCCCCCTTCCTGATATTAATATATATATATATATATATATATATATATATATATATGTATATATATATATATATATATATATATATATATATATATATATATATGTATATATATATATATATATATATATATATATATATATATATATATATATATATATATATATATTTACGAAAATAATTGAGAATCAAATTTCGGCTATCTTGATCAGATCTCAACCGATTTGGCTGAAATTTGGAATGGAGGTAGTCTTTATCACACAAAAACTGTTAACCAAATTTCAGCCAAAAATGTTAAATAGTTTGGCAGAAATTGCAGTTTCAGTCAAATTTTCTGAAATTTTCAAATCGAAATGTCTTCGGACCTAAAAGTCTGATCAAAATTTGCTTTGTGGCAAAAGGTAGGCGTGGTACAATATCAAAATACTCGTTTTGAAAAGTAAAAGATAGACCACGGTTACCCTTCGATTATACATGAAGCGGCTACACATATATAATATAATATACATTTATCTATACCTAGTCAAAGTAGTAAGAACGACTATACAAATAAAAAATATATATATTACTTCCACATCCAGTGGAAGTATAGTAACGACAAAATAATTTTAAAAAATTTTTATTGTTCAAATAAGCTTAAAATGTCATGAAACGTCGAGATTTTAAGTTTGAGCGAAAAAAAATTTCTGTCTGTCGGTCTGTAACTTTTTTTGTGCGCACGTTTACTCTGGACCCGTTTGAGATATTGACTTGAAATTTGGTATACATATGTACTTTAACGAGATCTAGAACTAGATTATATTTTCATCTTGTTCCGTCGAAGGGTTGGGGGGTAAATTGGGGTAAATTGGGGTAAATTTAGGGTAAATAGGTAAATCAAGCAGGTAAGAGTCCATAAAATTGGTATTTAATATATACAAGAGAAGCTAAGGCCTCAAAAAAAAAATTTGGCATTAGCCACCCCCATTACCACCCCCACCCCATTATTAAAGGGGATGAAAAAAAATTGTGATTTGGTGTGTGTACAAGAACCAGAAACCTTAAAATATTTTTTTACTTCAGCCGCCCCCACTACCACCCCCTATCACCACCCCCACCCCACTACCGATGTGAGGTATCGTTTTATGGGTTTTTGGGGTAGAGGATTTCAAAAATTATATTATTAAAGTTCCCCATAAACAATTTTTTCATACAAAATTTTTTCGTTGTGAGTGACTTGGATAGAAAATCTGAATGCGGAAGTAGTGATTCCTTGGCAGCGGTTTTTTTTAAAGTTTTATAAACAATAAATACAATTGTTTTCTGCTTTATACCAGTGCGCGTACACATAGTCACTGAGTACGTCCGCAATTTCGTTGGAAAGTGCAGCATTTTGGAGTACTGCCCAGCATTTACAAGTGTCCAGCAAAAGCCCAGCATTCAGGTTGTAGTGAAGTTACAGCATTACGTTTTGGTTGGAAAATTTTTTTTTTCGGATACTCCCCCCCGCTCATCAAAAAATTTTTCCCCTCGGTTATCAAAAAATGTTGGGATCAAGAAATGATATTTCGGATTTCTGTCCCCATCGCTCATCAATTTTTTTCCCTGCAGAAGCATCCAGCATTCTCTTAACAAGAATCTGGTCACCCTAGATTACACATATATTATATATATAGTGCAAATTACTAAAAAACGACCGAATGTAAAAAAAAAGTGATTCTTGACTTATATCATGTAAAAGTACATAAAATAACCTACCTGTTGCCATAAAGCAAAATTCGATCCGTCTTTTAGGTCCGGAGATATTTCAATTTGAACATTTCAGGAAATTTGACCGAAACTGCAATTTCAGCCAAACTATTTAATATTTTTGGCTGAAATCTGGTAAATAATTTTTGTGTGATAAAGACTACTTCCACTCCAAATTTCAGCCATATCGATTGAGATCTGATCAAGATAGCCGAAATTTAGTTTTTTCAATTTTTTTCGTATATATATATATATATATATATATTAGACCAACCCAAAAAAAAAAATCTTGTCATATTTTATGTCTCACCCTGTAAAAATGTTCCTTTTTATGTAAAAGAGAAAATGCTCTTTTGATTAAAAAAAAAAATGAATTTTAAAATGTGCTACCAAGCTTTAAAGTACGCTATTTCAATAATTTTGCGTTATCTATAAAAAGTAGGCTGCGGGCTTCATCTAATATATGTTTTTTAGTGCCAAAGTGGTTTTTCACTTTAAATATTATATAAATAATTGGAAATTATCGAGTAAAATTTTTTTTGTAAGAAGCCCGATAAAAAAAGTCTACTTTAAAATGCTGGAATGGTAAAATGCTAAAAATGGACAGAAGGAAAATCTCAAATAAATCTGCTTTCGGCCTGCCGAAAATACTTTTTCAATATGTTCCAAAACATATCTAAACCAAAATTTACTATAATTACTTGCAAGCGAGCAGAAACTAGAGTGCGAAAATTAAAGTTTTCAGGGTGTATTTCACAATTTTACTAATAAAAGCACCAAAAATATATCATTAAAATTGTAAATAACTAATGAAGTTACTTAAATAATATTTTTTTCTTGGAAAATTATATTAAATATAGAAAATATTGTTTTTTGAGGCCCGGGTTGTTTAAGTTATTCACCAATGTAAATAATTATTATTAATAATAATTTTTTAATTTATTATATATATTTTTTTTGTTTTTGTACATTTTTTTGTTTCTGCAATTTGTGTTAACAGTAAAGCTTGTTTTTGTTCTTCATCTATTGTAATAACATTATTAAATCGAGAAGTCAACGCAATTTGACATTCAGCAGAATCATTGACAACTTTAAAATTTATGCATACATTTTTTCCACACACATAATGATGGCCTGATAAACAAATACCCGAATCATTTTTTTTTTTTGGATCTACAAACCTCTAACATTACGTTGCGGCTCCCGTAAATTTTCTTTTTTTGAATTTTGTATCATTTTTATTTTTATTTCATGAGTCACTTTATCATCAAAAAATGCAAGGCACACCAGTTCCTCCGAAAGATACCAGAAGTGATTGGTGAATTTATTTAATAATAATAATATTTCTTGTCCTCGTCATGAACTTATTAGAAGATTTATATGAATATGAAAAAATAAATAAAAAATTGTCTCAATTATTATTAAATAAATTCACCTCTGGTATCGGAGGAACTGGTAAGCCTTGCATTTTTTGATGATAAAGTGACTCATGAAATAAAAATAAAAATGATACAAAAAAGTTAAAAAAAAGAAAATTTACGGGAGCCGCAAAGTAATGTTAGAGGTTTTTGTAGATCCAAAAAAAAAAAATGATTCGGGTATTTGTTTATCCGATTTTATATCAAAGAAAAGTTTAAATTTTTTTAAAATTACAAATATAAACGTTGACTCTTTAAAGAAAAATCCAGATCTATGGAATTCAGGCCATCATTATGTGTGTGGAAAAAATGTATGCATAAATCTTAAAGTTGTCAGTGATTCTGCTGAATGTCAAATTGCGTTGACTTCTCGATTTAATAATGTTATTACAATAGATGAATAACAAAAACAAGCTTTACTGATAACACAAAAGTGCAGAAACAAAGAAATGTACAAAAACAAAAAAATATATATAATAAATTAAAAAATTATTATTAATAATAATTATTTACAATGGTGAATAAGCTAAACAAATTCAAGCCTATTCTTAAAAACCCGGGGTATCAAAAAACAATATTTTCTATATTTAATATAATTTTCCAAGAAAACAAATATTATTTAAGTAACTTCATTAGTTATTTACAATTTTAATGATATATTTTTGGTGCTTTTATTAGTAAAATTGTGAAATACACCCTGAAAACTTTAATTTTCGCACTCTAGTTTCTGCTCGCTTGCAAGTAATTATAGTAAATTTTGGTTTAGATATGTTTTGGAATATATTGAAAAAGTATTTTCGGCAGGCCTAAAGCAGATTTATATGAGATTTTCCTTTTGTCCATTTTTTAACATTTTAAAGTAGTTTTTTTTTGTCGGGTTTCTTACAAAAAAATTTTACTCAATAATTTTCAATTATTTATATAATATTTAAAGTGAAAAACCACTTTGGCACTAAAAAACGTATATTAGATGAAGCCCGCAGCCTAATTTTTGTAGATAACGCAAAATGATTGAAATATCGTACTTTAGAGCGTGGTAGCACATTTTAAAATTCATTATTTTTTTTTAATCAAAAGAGCATTTCTTCTTTTACATAAAAAGGAACATTTTTACATGGTGAGACATAAAATATGACAAGATTTTTTTTTTTTTAGTTGGTCTAATATATATATATATATATATATATATATATATATATATATATATATATATATATATATATATATATATATATATATATATATATATATATATATATATATATATATATATACAGTGTGTCCAACTAAGTCGGCACCATATGGGAAACTTTTTTATTATTGGTTTTATGAAAAAAAGTTATTCTTGATAAAAAGTTTTGCATGGCCTAAAACCCAAAATGAAATAATCAGATATCAATTTTTTGCAGTGGTATACGGGGTTTGTCGAAAAATGTAAATTTTGCTCAAGAGTAAAGTACCTTTATTTATTACAATATCGACAATCGTTATTAAGAAAAGTTGATCCTAATTGAAAACTACGGTCAGATATCCAATATTATCCATCTACCATGAAAAAACGATTTTTAATAATTTTTGGGTATAATATCTATTTTTTCATGGCAGATGGATAATACTGGATATCTGACCGATCAACTTTTCTTAATAACGATTGTCGATATTAAGAAAAGTTGATCCTAATTGAAAACTTCGGTCAGATATCCAGTATTATCCATCTGCCATGAAAAAATAGATATTATACCCAAAAATTATTAAAAATCGTTTTTTCATGGTAGATGGATAATATTGGATATCTGACCGTAGTTTTCAATTAGGATCAACTTTTCTTAATAACGATTGTCGATATTGTAATAAATAAAGGTACTTTACTCTTGAGCAAAATTTACATTTTTCGACAAACCCCGTATACCACTGCAAGAAATTGATATCTGATTATTTCATTTTGGGTTTTAGGCCATGCAAAACTTTTTATCAAGAATAACTTTTTTTCATAAAACCGATAATAAAAAAGTTTCCCATATGGTGCAGACTTAGTTGGACACACTGTATATATATATATATATATATATATATATATATATATATATATATATATATATAATAATAATAAAGCATTTATTATTTACCCAAATTGACAAAGTTAACAAAAATGAATAAATTACTACATTACACTAGAGGTAAATAAGGCGAGTAGTTCAGTTTACTGTCGAAGCGAGCAAACTGTTCTTCCACTACCGCCTATAAATAATGTCAGAAGTAGAAAATATAAGTACATAGAATGTGGCTTTATATCCATATATTCAAAACATAATACATAAGCAAGTTAAAAAAAAGAAATACATCAAAGCAGAGCGAAAAAGAGGCAGACTAGAGCTGAAAGAGAGAGGAGACTAGGAAATAAGAGGAAAAAAGAATAAAGGAAGGAACAAAAAAATAAAAAAATTAGAGAATTAGAAATAGAGAATTTACAGGAAAAAGCAAGATTTTACTTTACTGGTTTCACATTAAATATTTTTTAAATGTCTTTTTAAAACTTACGCATGAAAGGGTGAGCCCATTAAAGGGTAGCTTATTTATACAAGCAGCAATGTTATAAGAGAATGACCTTTTGAATATTTCCTTACGGTGTTGTGGTATGGTGAGAATATCTCTTCGTCTAATATTAATGTTATGAACATCATTTCTAAAAGAGAGCTTGTTGAGGAGGTAGGGTGGTGATCTAAACTTTAAAATTTTATGAAAAAAACAAGCCATGTGAAGTTTGCGGCGATTGTACATATTCAGCCATCCTGCAGTTTTCAATTTGTGAGATATTCTTTGACGGCGTTGTATTCCAAAAATTAAACGAAGACAAGAATTTTGTACTTTTTGTATACGCCTGGTCTCGATGCTGTCAATACAAGGGCCATAAACCACATCACAATGGTTGAAATGAGACAAAACTAGAGAATCACATAACATTTTTTTTACTTCCATGCTTAAAAAACGTCTCTGAGTATATATCATTTTAAGTGCAGCATATGCTGTTCTTAATTTACTCGTAATATGCTGTTTAAATCTTAATTTATGATCAATAATAAGACTAAGACTTTTAGAGCTGTTATTAAAGGCGATTGTATCATTTCCGATCTGTATATTAATTTCCCTTGACACAAATTCACGCATTTTCATTGCAAAATATTATAGCAGATGATTTACTAGGGTTAATTTTAAGTAGATGGTCTGTAGAGACTGACACCAAATTCGTTATATCGTTGTTAATTAAATTCCTATATTCCTGTAGATCTTCAATATGAAATGAACAATAAATCTGTGTATCATCAGCATATAAACGGTAATTGCAATATTGCAAGGATTTGTGAAAATTTGATGTAAAAATTGTAAACAATAACGGTCCAAGTATACTTCCTTGCGGGACACCTGAAACTACCGTTAGTGGTTGTGAAATATTATTATTAAGTACCGTTTGTTGAATTCTATCCGACAAGAATGACAAAATTAGATTGGAGGAATTTCGTTCAAAGCCACAGAAGTGTAGAATTGAAAAAAGTAATTTGTGATTTATCATATCAAAAGCTTTCGTATAATCTAATAATACTAATACACTGATTTTATTAATATCGGTAGCTCCAATGATGTCATCAGTTACGTCAGCAAGGGCCGTTGCACAAGAGAAACCAGATCTAAATCCCGACTGTTTTAATGGTAGAATAGTATTAAGACACAAATTCTCTAATTTGCAATTCTAAGATTTTTTCAAAAATTTTGGATAAGACAGGTAAAACACTAATGGATCTCAGGTGACTCAATTGGCTAGGTTGATTGATTTTAGGTAGAGGAAATATTAAAGCTATTTTCCAAGGTTTAGGAAAGTAGTGTGTATTTATACACTCATTATATATGTGTGTTAAGAATGGAACTATATATATATATATATATATATATATATATATATATATATATATATATATATATATATATATATATATATATATACATATATATATATATATACATATATATATATATATATATATATATAAGGCATCCGTTGGCATCCTACCTAATAACGTTTTCACTTGGCATCCACTAATATACACACTGATATACACAAAATTTATTTAAAGGCTAAGTTAGCATCCTACCTATTTTATGGTTTAATTGATGTCCTTATGAATATTTTAATCGATGCGTAAAATGACACCCGAATATAAAAATTACAGGTTTAACTGACGGCGTTGTCAGATGTATGCTATGCTGCTTTATCGTATTTGCCTAGAAGAATATTATTACAATCTGCAGTCTGTCGACGTATAAGTAAATAAGGAAATCTCATCCTGTGAGAATACTAATTTATGTCACAATTTAAGTTTCGAAACATGAAGTTCGCGTAAAAGTGAATTACTTTTTATTTGCTTATAATTGTTATAAAACATATTCTTTATGGGATTTGGCAAACAGTAGAAAAAACAATCTGTATGAACTAAAAAGAAAATCTATCTGCAAAGATTGGAAATTAATTTTGTAGATAGTTTTTCTTTTTAGTTCTCACAGAGTTTTTTTCTGTTATTTGTCAATTTATCAAATTTTCTGTACGAGATAGGACAGGGAGGGTGCTGTAAAGAAATATTATTCAGAAAAATAAAACTGAATTTGTTAAAATTTTGCTCACTTGCAAAGTGACCCTATAAGGGTAAAGTTGAAGTATCACGTATTTTTAACGTTTATTATTATTTATTTGAGTTCTCTTTTACATAAATTATTATTAATTAATCACCTTCTAGATTGTGTTAATATTTTAATGCTTTTCAAATGTATTAGACAATTATAATTTATTCAAAAAATTATATTTTGCTATAAATTTGTAACATTTCCAACTTTTTTAAATTTCACAATAGTTCAAAGAAAACGAATTATTAATTATTTTTTCAATTACACCCCCCCATGAGAACTATTGGGCCTCAAAATGACCCCATAAGGACAAAAGTAGAGTATCATGTATTTCTAGCATTTATTGTTATTTATTTGCGACTCTTTTTGCAGAAATTATTTTTAATTAGTCTCAAAAATGTTCTTTATTTTAAATATGAGCAGAAAGTCGATGAAAAGTTCAAAATTTCTTAAAACCTGCACAACTCTAGCTCTATTCTGAAGAAAGTTGGCAATAAACAGGAATAAGTTGCTTAAATAATTTGCAGGTTTCATTAGCAAACTCTTAATAAACAAAATTGTGAAACTAAAAAAAGATGGAAATGCTACAAATTTGTAACAAAACGTAATTGCTTAAATAAATTATAATTATTTAAGTAAATTAAAATTGTTTAAACAATTTGAAAAACCTTAGAATATTAAGACAAACTGAAATCTGACTAATTCAAAACTATTTCTATAAAAAAATCTCAAATAAACAATACTCATTCTGAATAATTCTTTCTAAGATTTTGTCCTATCTCTTACAGAAAATAGTATATTGTGTATTTAGGTGTGAAAGCAGTACATTCCCGGACGACGATCGAAGTTCGGGAATGTGCTTTCACACCGAAATACGCATACTATTTTTTCTGAAATCACAATCAATATTATTATAAATTAAGGAATTTGTATTAATGCATAAAATTTCTTCATTAATGAATAACATTTCTTCATTATAATCTAACATTTCTTCATTACAATCTAACTGCTTACTAATAAATGTAATTTTGATGTATGTGTAAGTGTAAATGTAAGTTTGATTGTTTGTCTGCGTGTATTTATTTACTGTCAAAAATATACATAAAAAACCACATGGGAATGTTACTTTCCCGACCTATGCCGGGAAAGTAACATTCCCGTACGGTTTTGTTGATCGTTGCTTGGCAACGGATCTTTTCCGGTCTGTTTTCTGATAGTTTCTTAGCAACGGACTAAAATACTGGAATTGTGCATTTTTCGATCTGAAATCGCGCCGAAAATGTAGACATTGCCGATCGATTTCAGAAAAAGTACTTTATAAATGAGAGAAATTACTTTTTTTTGGTAAATTTCCAAGACATATGAATTGCTCATTTAATCATGCGTCGCTCCCTGGCACACTGTATATGCTTTCTTAGAAAATGTAAGGCTCTTACTGAAACGAGAAATTGGAGATTTTTTAATTTTTAAAACATAATAACATTGAAAATATCAACTTTATGAAAAAAATTATCGAACATTTCTTGTTGGAAATCGATAGAAAAATATTTAAAAACATTGTTTCATTGAAAAAATGTAATATTTCCTTTTGTTGTAAACAAAATTGTTTTAAACAATATCAGACCGGGTTACCGTCTGGTAACATGGATGCTCATAATCAGTAGTGTCTCCAGAACTGATTCCAACAAATAAACTGCGTCCGAAATGTATTCGAAACTCATACGCCCATACTGCCTGCTATATAACTAGACCTCCCAATTTTATAGACCAGTAACAACTTCGTAAAAAAAATGAAAATCGGCAAAGAGACCACGGAGTTTCATTTCTACATAAAAACTTTTAAAAAGTCAAAAACCTAAACCATATTCCAGTTTAAAAAAATGTAAATGACCAAGTTTTGAAATCTAAAAAGGTAGTAACAGGACAAACTTTACTTGAAATCGTTTTTATTGAAAATAAAATTATATAAAAAAAAAATATTTTTAAGAAAAGGCTTTTATTTGAAAAAACTGTACTAAAAAATAAAAATAATTTTTTAAAATTCATACACCTGGAAACCAAAAACTTTGCGGACGGTCATATAGCACTATTGCATAGTTACTTTGCTCAATTGACCGCCCCCAAAGCTTTTGGTTTCCAGGTATATGAATTTTAAAAAATTATTTAAACTTTTTAGTACAGTTTTTTCAAATGAAGGCTTTTTCTTAAAAATATTTTTTTTATATAATTTTATTTTTTACTTTTTAGTCTACTTATTTTACAGACAGACAGACAAAACCCTTTCATTTGATACAAATGGCAAGGGAGTCGTGAAGAAAGATAATTTGCCATCCTAGGGTGTCTGCCATATTGGATTTATAATGGCGTTACATAGTTTATCGTATTCTACTCGTCAAACCCTTTCATTTGATTCCATATCAAGGGGGTTGTGAAGAAAAAGGCGATCTGCCAGCTTGGGACGTCCGCCATATTGAATTTAGAATGACGTCACATTGTCTATCGTATTTTACTCGTAAAACCCCTTCATTTGATACCCATATCAATAGGGTTGTGAATAAAAAGCCGATCCGCCATCTTGGGACGTCCGCCATATTGGATTTAGACCGATAATGGCTATACTATGTTACATTGTCACCGGACTTATACACGTGTGCCAAATTTCAAAGCTCTAGTATAATAAGAACTAGTCGAAATTCAGCTTGCAAGATTTCACCAAACAAAAATACATTCATACATAACACATTGCAAGTTAAATAAAAGCTTTTAAAAAAATGAATACAACACAAATATTTAGCATTTATGAAAATGTAAACATACGTATTTCAAACCAAAATAATACAATAATGGTAAAATTAAACAAAAACCGAACATCAACTCTTAAAAGGAAATTTATTTTCTCTGTCTATATAATCCCAGGATTATGTTATGTGTACTTTGTAGTTCTAACACATTATAGTGTAGGCAAATTAGCATTCTGACTAAATAGTTTATCGAATGAATGGATTTTCACGAAAATTTGTGGATTCTGTTCGTTTTGAAGTCTAGATCAAACTCCAAAAAAAAAATGGCCGCTAATATTGCCTCGCAATTGTTATAAACAATGATCTTGTTGCTAATTTGTCAACTAGTATAATTGAGGTAAATTAAAAAAAACAAAATGTCTTTTTAGATAATTTTATGAAAAATAACAACTTTTTACTCTCGTAAAATGTTCGAAAAATGCATATTTTCCGAGATATAGCGGTTGAATTTTTCCAAAAAGGTGGAATAAAAAGTGACGAGAAAAATCCATAAATTCGAGTGAATATATTATTAAACTACAAGACTTCTTTTCCTTTATGACTTTTTCCTAAAGTGCACTCTGTCCAAGTTTCCCGGAAAAAAACCGAAAAAAAAAGGCCCTTATCGGAAAACGGAAAATATCGTAAACTATGAAATTTAAAAATCTGGAAAAATTCAAACGTATAGGTTAATACATTCTTTAAAATTTTGCTCTCTTCTAATTTTTTTGTAACGTACATATTTTCCGAGTTTTCAACAGTTTTTCACTATCAAAATGTATCTAAATTTTTTCATGACACAAAATGCATGTAATCTCCAAAATTGTAATTAATTTATATATATTTAATACAAAAATATCTAATTTGTGAAGAAAAGAAAGAACGAAAAACTTCTACTGCTGTCTCGTAAGCAAATATTAAACCACCTTTACCCTTTCAAATAGACGTAAATTGGACTGTAAGTCGATGAAGTCTACTTATTTTGAACAATAGATAATTACACAATATACATCCTTTAAAATATCTGTAGAGAAAATGTTTATGAATTTAAAAAACCAAACATATGGTTGAAATTAATATATTTCGGAAAGGGTTTCTTACAATAGAGGCCTTACTCCACAAGCGTCCATAATAAGACGCAATAAAACTGTCTTTCAGAAATAGCAATCCTTCATTTCAAAAAGACAAGTCAATTAGTTTCAGATACAACCCATTATTGTCTGTTTAACCGAAACTAGAATAACAGACTCCGAAACTGTAAAAAATTACCAAATATAAGCCACTTTTCGAGCGGCTTTTACATCGTTATTGTAATACATTCTGGCGATTAAGTAAAATGCTAGAATCTCTAAAACGATTAACAACTATTAAGTTAATATCTTAAACCGTCCCACAGGAAACGTGCGTACAAAAAATACAGACAGACCGATAGATACAATTTTTTTTTGCCCTTAAATTTAAAGTCTCGATATTTCATGATATTCTAAACCGATTTCAACAAAAAAAAAATTGAAGTTTTTTTTTACGATTACTATACTTCCAATCCACTATTTGGATGTGGAAGTAAAATTTACGACTCAAATCATCCAATGTCCCAAATTGGGATACAAATTGTGCGAAAATTATTAAGTAATTATAAATACTGATTTAATGAAGCTAAAATATTATGACATGAGGGTTTATTGATACATCTGAAAGTGTATTTTAAATAAAAAGAAACATTTCTTATTATAAAAACACAATTTGTAATGTTAAATGTTAATAAAATTGAACATGCCTCAAGTTTAACAACAGGTAGTTTTCTTTATAGTAGTGTAAAATATTATAAAAAATCTGAGGCCTTGGCTTCTAGTAGGTATACTTATTCACCAAAACTACACTAACATTTTTCTTTGTATGTCTTACAAAACATTTTTTGTAATAAATATAAAATGTTTTTTTTCATGATTTTATTTTAAGGATAACTAAATGAACTATATTTCACAATAGAAATATGAAACATTTCATTTCTTGTTTCTTATTTATAACAAATTCGGATAAAAACAAACATTATTTTTAATGAAAATATATGCCATTTGATTTATTACTTCCACATCCACGTAGTGGAGTGGAAAGATGTACAGGGTGCGCCACTTAAAACTGCCCATACTTGTAACTTTTTTATTTTTAAAGCGATGACCTTGTTGGGCACATCAAATTGTAGACATTTTTAAAGCCTTAAATACGCATACATAGTGATTTAAAAAAAAATTTGAAAAAATTGTTAAGAAAGGAAACTTAATTTCTTTGAATATTTTTTTATCTCAACTTGTACATGAAATGTGTTAATGTTTTCTTATAAAGGTTTTAATTAGCTTCAATTTGTGTTAAAAAAAAAGTTTTAAGAATAAAAATTCCTATTATTTAGTACATTTTAATAGAGTATGTTTTTAAAAATATTTATTTCTTTTGTTGCTTGTTGCTGTTTTGTTACGTTGAGGATTTTTTGTGATATGTCTTTTACAAATAAAGCATAAAATTATTATTTACATTTTTTCAGTTATTTTTAAAAAATCAGGAGTCGGAAGGAGTGTTTTTAATTTCTTTCTCTAAAACCAAAAAGAATTTCGGATATGACGTAATAAACATAACATAAATTGAAGCTAATTAAAACTTTTATAAGAAAACATTGACGCAGTTCATGTACAGGATGAGGTAAACAAATATTCAAGGAAATTAAGTTTTCTTTCTTAACAATTATTTTAATTTTTTTTTAAATCACTCTGTACACATGTTTAAATGCCTTAAAATTATCTACAATTTGATATGCCCAACATGGTCGTAGTTTAAAAAATAAGAAAGTTGCAAGCCTGGGGAGTTTTAAGTGGCGCACCCTGTATAGTAATCTTAAAAAAATTTCAAAATGTTTTTTGCTGAAATAATAAATGTCATAAAATGTCGAGATTTTAAATTTAAGAGAGAAAAAAATTCTGTCTGTGTGTCGGTCTGTAACTTTTTTGTGCGCACGTTTTCTTCGCAACGGTCGTCTAAGATACTGTCTTCAAATTTGGCACACATATGTTCCATGACGAGATCTGGTACTAGATTATGTCTTGCGCTAATTCCGGTGAAGGGTTGTGAGTTAAATAGGGTAAATAGGGAAAAACAATAAAGCAAGCTAATAACAGTCCAGAAACTTAATTTTTAAAATCTTCTATTTAACTTCATTTTAAAAGCTTTGTACGGTAGTTAGTATGTTTGGGTCAAATCGTGCAACCAAAATGGATCCTGGAGGTATTGTTTAATAGTGGATTCGGCGGCGCCCGGAAAGATTCGAATATGGATTCGGCAGCGCCTGAAAATTGCCTTGGTATTCGACATGGTCCGGAAGTCACTTTGGTGTTTAGCCGTTCCCGAATAAGGATTATGCAGCGCTCGAATATAGATTCGGCGGCGTTCTAATTTGGATTTGGCAACGCCCGGAAGTTACTTTGGAATTCGGCAGCGCCCATAAATGGATTCAGCGGCATCCTAATATCGATTCGGCAGCGCCCAGAAATTACTTTGGTATTCATGCGCGCCCGGATATGGATTTGGCACTATCTTAATATGGATACGGAAACGCCCGGAATTTGCCTTCGTATTCGGCAGCGTCCGGAAGTTCTGGAGGTTTGGCTAGCATTCGGCAACGCCCTTTTATTAAAATTCTGTGACCAATTATTTCCACATACTAGAGTGCAAATATGGTCAAGATGTTTTCCTTTAAAGAGACTTGGATGGGAAATCTGGATGTGGAAATATTGATTCCTTAGGCAGCGGTTTTATTCCAAAAGCTACAAAAAATTTTGAATGATTTATTTTATCACAACTCAATTGAGAGTAATACTCCAATTTCGATTTTCATAAAAAAAGTAATCTTTTAACAAATAGCCATAACTTTGACAATTTTTATTGTAGAAGAACCGGAATGTATTAAATTGAATTACCTTTCAATGTTGTAATAACCAATTTCAGACCCTTCGGTTTTTAAGTTATTCACGAAAAATACGTGTTGAAATTTGACATTTAGAAAGGGACGAAAAAACACAAAACCTTAAAAAAATAATATCTCGAACAATCTTTGAACGGGACTAATCTGAAATTTAAGGTAAAGTTAATTTCTTATGTTTCAAGTCGTACAAATAACAGTTTTTGACATAATTCGTAATTTTCAAGATATTTCCAGAAACCTATTTTTTAACGAATTGCTAGATACAACGAATCAAAAATCACGGTCATTTACATTCAAACTATACAAATTGCGCGGAAATATTAACAAATTGTATGACTTTTATATCAACTTTATTATTCTAATTATAACATGTTGTTTGAGTGACCTATAATAATTAATATCATGAGAGAAATAGAAGTAAAAATTGTTGAATTACTTAAACACTATCAACGAAAAAACTAGCTCGAATTAAAACTAAAATATACTTTACGTGCAATATGTACAATATGTTTACTTAAAGTAAACTGCAATTAAATTTTAATTTTATTTATATAAATATATACTTTGGAAAAAACTTTGTTAGTTTAGATGAATTATAGTTTTACAGATATCTATGAACTTACATTTAAAATCACGAGGTGTAGATGCGCCAAACTGATTAATTTTGAAGCACAGTGGCAAGTGTAAAGTAAAAAACATATTATAATTTAAGCTATCAAACTTTATCGTATAATTTTTTCCATCTTGTTAGTTTCAATTCGACAGCTTTATCTTTAACGGTGTCTTAGTAACTCTACAACTCTTTCAACCATGCATTTCTCTACAAGAGGTTGTTCTTGGGTCACCTACTATACTTTCCTTAAATAGAATCCAATAAGAAATCCAAAAATTTAAACAAAACGAATTAAAATAATCTCCAACATACACTAGTTCACAAGTTCAAAGACGTGTTAATTCTTGATAAAGCTTGTAAAAATGTGAGTGAGGGCACATTGGATTCGGAATGACGTCTAGAAAAATGTGCAAAACTTTCAAACCCGCATATAAACAATTGCAAATTATAAACAAATTAAGATTGAAGAAATAACGAGCTTCGTTTTTTGAAAATAACTCGAAAATCATTAATACCTAAGAAATTTAAAAAAAAGATTCTTGAAGAGGAAGAAATTTCCAATAGAAAAGTCAGAACTCCCGGTATTCTATCTCTATTATTAATAATTTTAATTTAATGTTGAAAATAAGGCTTCGTGCGGCAAACGCTAAGCCGTTACGAAACCGGCCGTAATAAGTAAAAATATTTTTTTATGTATTAAATATTAATTCAAAAATTAAAAAAAACTATGGTATTATTCAGACATTTAAAGAAAAAAAATCCAGATTTTTCATAAAATTAACAATTTTTTTTAGAGCTTACGTTTATATTTCAAGTCGGATAATTGTTAAGCAAAAGCCACTAAAATTATTACGTTTCCTTTAGATCTTAAATCAACTATACTGTACGAGATTATGACATTGCGATATTTTTAATTGTTATAGTCTATTAGTTATTAATTATTTAAGATAACAAAAAACTAAAAAATTTAAAAAAAAAGGTTGACATTTTTTTAATTAATTTTAATTATTATTACTGGTTTTATATTCAAAAATAACATAAGATTACATAAACTTTAAATTTTTAGTGTTATTTGTTTAAACAAATTTTATAAACAAATAGATAAATTACTTATTTTTGAAAAACATTCTTTGCCATTTTATTTGTTATAAAATATTATGAATTAAAAAAAAAATTTTCTTAAAAACATTTTTTAATTGTTTATAATCATTTTTTTCCTTTCTTCATTATTTAAACAAGTTATTAAGTAAAAATTTTAGTCTTAAAACCTATTATTTGCAATTCTCTACAAGGTGGAATTTTTTTTTGTTGTTAATTTATTTGTTTATTTAATAAATAATTTGTTATTAACAACCTCCGAATGTGTTTATATTTTTCTAGATAGAAAAAAAATTAAAAAAAAAACAACCGTATACATAAACACATAAAAAAAAATGTTAATATTTCTTATAGAATTTTAAATTTTAAATATTAAAAATGTTTTTTGACATATTTATGTATTCGGTTGTTCTGGTTATTTTTTTCTATCTAAAAAAATATAAACACATTCGGCGATTGTTAATTAGAAATTGTTTATTAAATAAACAAATTAATTAATAACAAAAATTCCACCTTGTAGAGAATTGCAAATAAAAAATTTTAAGAATATTTTTTTTCTTAATAATTTGTTCAAATGAAGAAAAACGGGAAAAAATAATTATAAGCAATTAAAAAAATGTTTTAAGAAAAAAATTTTTTTTTCAAAAATACGTAATTTATCTATTTCTTTATAAAATTTGTTTAAACAAATAGCACTAAAAATTTAAAGTTTATATAATTTTATAGTATTTTTGAATATAAAAACAGTAATAATAATAATTTTAAAATTAATAAAAAAAAATGTTCAACCTCTATTTAATTTCTTAGTTTCTTGTTAGCTTAAATAATTAATAACTAATAGACTGTAACAATTAAAAACATCACACTGTCATAATCTCATAAAATATAGTTGACATAAGGTCCTCACGAAGCGAAATAATTTTAGTGGCTTTTGTTTAACAATTTTCCGACTTGAAACATAAACGTAAACTCAAAAAAAAAATTGTTAATTAACAACGAGCTTATTTTATGAAAAATCGGTAAAAAAAATTGTCCAAAGGGATATTGTTCCTTTAAGGCAATTTAAAAAAAAAAATTATATTAATACTTGACAATATAAAAACATTGTTTTACTTCTTACGACCGGTTTCAGAGTATCGTAACGGTTTAGCGTTCGCCGTGCGAAGCCCCATTTTCAACATTAAATTAAAGTTATTAATAGTAGAGATAGAGTTCCAGAAGTCCAGACTTTTTTATTGGAAATTTCTTCCTCTTTAAGGACCTCTTTTTTTTAATTTCTCAATTATTAATAGTTTTCGAGTTATTTGCAAAAAACGAAACTCGTCATTTTTTTCAATCTTAATTTGTTTATAACTTTTGCACATTTTTCTAGACGTCATTCCGAATCCAATGAGCCCTCACTTATATTTTTACAAGCTTTATCAAGAATTAACACGTGTTTGAACTTGTGAATTAGACTAAATAAGATTCTTTTACATTAACATAATTTTATAGTTTATCACGTATCTAAAATATTTTTGCTAATAACTTTTCTCTTACTTCTGTAGTTTAATTAAACTACAGAACACTATTTTACTTATAGCCTTGCTGAACCATCCTTAACAAAAGTTGTTTACAATCAAGAGGTACAAATTCCGTCCTCATTTTAACAGTTACACGAATTGTCTCCACTAAGTTTTCTTTTTTACTTGTAGTAATATATTCGAGCAAACTAAAACATCTGGATCAACATGTGTTATATAATAACCTACTTCCACGGTGTTGCCAGCTGACTAGATGCCATCTAAACCGCTTCTGTGGTCAGTAGGTATTCAAAATGAATATTTTTCGACAGCGACAGGCACGGCAGCTAGTAACAAACCGCTGAACTAAAATATTCACTAGGGTGTTAAAATGGGTTACTTGACCTCCAACTTAAAATAAGTTTTAATGGCATAATACGACATCTACGATGCCCCTGCGTTAATATCTCTAGCAGGTCAGTTGGCATCCGAATACCGGATGCCATCTGACTCGTGGATGCCAACTGAACCTAAAATTTTACATTGTGGGATGCCAACTAATACCTTATATAAATATATATATATATATATATATATATATATATATATATATATATATATATATATATATATATAATGAAACGAAGCCCACCACACACTACAGGGTACCAGAAGCCCAGCCTTATTTGTAATTTAAATCTTAAGTGGGAATAATAACGCGAGCAACATGAGAGGGGGGAACTTTTTTGGACATACAGATTAAAAACAACACGACATGTCATACGAAGCCTTTTATAAGTATGGTACATTACGATGCCCATTGTATAAAATGTATACATGTTTCAGATTACACGAAGCCATACATAGTTGCCACTTCTCTTCTAATTCTTTAACTAAATGATATATAACTGTGTGCGACAATATAATTGCGTAGTCGATGTGTTAATAATATAATTGCATTGTTGTAGGTCACGGCCGCATGGCACCAAAGGGGCCGCCCTAATATAAATAATTATGTTTAGGGTATGCATGTTAAAAGTATGATGATGATATAATTTATAATATAAATAATTATGTTTAGGGTATGCATGTTAAAAGTATTTCCATTGATATAATTTATAATATAAATAATTATGTTTTGGGTATGCATGTTAAAAGTATTTCCATTGATATAATTTATATTTATTCTAATGCAAAATAGGTAACAGATATAAGGTATTCATTCCATTATTGACGTTTGACTAAAATAGGTTTTTTTGTACAAACATGAAGCCTCAAAAAAAAGCCCAAAATAGCATATTCCTCGCTTACTTGAAGCCCACACCCTGCCTATGCTTGTTACTACATTTTGAAAAAAAAATGTAGTATAGGTTTTGCATTTTTCCGGTGGACCATCGAAACCCGAAAAAATCGTCGGATCGAAATAAAAGTCATATCTATCGACTCGAGAGCGAATTTAGAAAATTCCGTCCGTCGGTCAGTCGTCGGTCTGTTACGCTCAGCCCTCCTAATCTGTTCTCGGATTTCGATGAAACTTGGTTGATAGGAGGCCTTCAGAAGACCTTAACGCTGGAAGCTCGGCTCAATTCGGAAACCGGAAGTACCCGATATAGACGTTTCAAGTTTTTCGGGAAAAATTGAATAACTCTGTAACGGGCAGTCAGATTGAGATATTTCAAAATGGTGCCGCTGGCAACAGTCTACAGATAAGTATACCGGAGACTATATCGAAAAATAAATGGAAATTGATTTCTTTTGCAAAAACTGGTTTTGTCGAAATTGGGCTAGGAAGCACGATAACTGTCCAGGATATTGATTGATTTCGATGAGACTTGGTGTGATCGAAGGTACACAGCCACAAATGAAGCCTATTGCTTGAGGCTCGAATCCGTTGACCGTAAGTATTTTTTCCAAGGCCGAGTATGATTTTCCAAAGAAATTCCTCCCGAACCGAAGGTCCGATTTTGATTTTCAAAAATGGCGATTGTAGGGCTCGATTAAGTCTGTTAGGTGACGTTTGTGAGAAATTTGACAAAACAGAAGCGAATCTACAAATCCTGAAAAACTTTATTTTTTTGATAAATTCTACAAATACCGAACAGTTTTCTAATAAAAATCGAAAATTAAATATTCCGTCGATCAATCTCTATAACCAGTATAAGGCATGGATCTTTTTGGACAAAAAATCTAAAATGGAGTTTTTTCGAAAAATTAAAAATAAACGAGTTATTTACAAAGCCCGGTATATCAGAGTGGCAGTCCCCCCGAAAATAAAATTGTAAGTCTGAAATCACTCTCTTCTCGAAAAAGTCTCTATTTTGATAATACACGAAATTATCTATAGGTATCCAAACCAAAAAAAAATGAAGATCATAACGGGGAAAATTCTATCTTTATAAATATTTGACCGATTTTCATTTACTAAATAACAATATAAACGATGCTCTTTCTGTATTTCAAAATGTAGTTAGCCTTTACTTTAGTCAATACAAAAAGAAAAAAAAAAAGAAAAATGAAACATGTCAAAATGTACTGAGTCATCCTACGACCCTCTGCTAAAAAGGTACTGAATCATTCCAAAAGGGATAAAAAGCATATCAAAATGTAGTTTTTAGCTTGTTTATAAACATTTTTCATTTTATGAGGATTATTAAATTAATTATTTTATGTACTTGTTCTTTTAGACAAGTTCACACGTTCAAACACATGTTAATTCTTGATAAAGCTCTTAAAAATATGAGTGAGGTCTCATTGGATTTAGAATGACGTCTAGAAAAATGTGCAAAAGTTTCAAACCCGCACATAAACCATTGCAAAATTTATAAACAAATTCAAATTGAAAAAATAATTTTGTTTTTTGCAAATAACTCGAATACTATTAATATATAAGAAATAAAAAAAGGATTCTTAAAGAGGAAGAAATTTCCAATAGAGAACTCCTGACTCCCGGAACTCTATCTCTATTATTAATAATTTTAATTTGATGTTGAAAATGGGGCTCCGCGCGGAGAACGCACAGCCGTTTTGATGCTCTGAAACCGACCTTGGCAAGTAAAAACATTTTTTTATATTATTAAACATTAATTTAAAAATTTATTTTTAAAATTATGGTATTATTTAGATACTTAAAGGAACAATATCTCGTTGGATCCCCGTTTTTCATAAAATGAGCCTATTGTGAATTAACAAATTTTTTTAGAGTTTACGTTTATATTTCAAGTCGGATAATTGTTAAACAAAAGCCACTAAATTTATTATTATTTCTCTTCGTGGACACCTCATGTCAACTATACTTTATGAGATTATGACATTGCGATATTTTTAATTGTTATAGTCTATTAGTTATTAATTATTCCAGCCAACAAAAAACTAAAAAATGGAAAAGAGAGGTTGAAAGATTTTTTTATTAATTTTAATTATTAATACTGTTTTTATACTCAAAAATACTATAAAATTACATAAATTTTAAATTTTTAGTGCTATTTGTTTAAACAAATTTTATGAACAAATAGATAATTTGCGGTAGGCTTGAAACATTTTTTTGCCATTTTGTTATAAAATATTATGATTTAAAAAAATTCCTAAACAATTTTTTAACTGTTTATAATCAATTATTTCTTTTTTTCATTATTTAAACAAATTATTAAGAAAAAAATTTATTCTTAAAATTTATTATTTGCAATTCTCTCCAAGGTGGTAAATTTGTATTTATTGTTAATTCATTTGTTTATTTAATAAACAATTTGTTATTAACAATCGCCGAATGTGTTTTGGAAAAAATAACATATACAACTGTATACATAAATTTTTTTATATTTTTTTTTATAGAATTTTAAAGTTTAAATATTAATTTTTTTTACATGTTTATGTATAAGGTTGTTTTTGTTTTTTTTTTTCTATAAAAAAAAACCGCTGCCCAAGGAATCATTACTTCCACATCCGGATTTTAAGTCACACAATGAAAAAATTTTGCATCTGGAAATAATTGTTTATGGAACTTTAATAAGATAATATTTGAAATCCCAAAAACCCATAAAACGATACCCCACATCGGTAGTGGGGTGGGGGTGGTGACAGGGGGTGGGAGTGGGGGGTGGATAAAGTAAAAAAATATTTTGAGGTTTCTGGTTCTTGTACACACACTAAATCACATTTTTTTTCATCCCCTTTAATAATGGGGTGGGGGTTGTAATGGGGGTGGTTAATGCCAAATTTTTTTTTGAGACTTTAGCTTCTCTTGTCTATACTAAATATCAATTTTATGGACTCTTACCTGCTTGATTTACCTATTTACTCCAAATTAGCCCAATTTACCCCCCCAACCCTTCGACTGAACAAGATGAAAATATAATCCAGTTCTAGATCTCGTTAAAGTACATATGTGTACCAAATTTCAAGTCAATATCTCAGACGGTTCCAGAGTAAACGTGCCCACAAAAAAAGTTACAGACCGACAGACAGAAATTTTTTTTTCGCTCAAACTTGAAATCTCGACGTTTCATGACATTTCAAGCCTATTTGAACAATAAAAATTTTTAAAAATTTTTTTGTCGTTACTATACTTCCACTGGATGTGGAAGTAAAATATAAACACGTTCAGCGATTGTTAATAACAAATTGTTTATTAATAAATAAACAAATAAATTAACAACGAAAAAATTTTTTCCCTTGTAGAGAATTGCAAATAATAAATTTTAAGAATCATTTTTTTTATAATATGTTTAAATAATGAAAAAAGGAAAAAATTGATTATAAACAGTTAAAAAAAATTTTAAATCACCTAATATTTTATAACAAATAAAATGGCAAAAAATGTTTTTCAAAAATACGTAATTTTTCTATTTGTCTATAACATTTGTTTAAGCAAAATTTAAAGTTTATGTAATCTTATTGTATTTTTGAAACAGTAATAATAATTAAAATTAATAAAAACTCCTCTCTTTTTCATTTTTTAGTTTTTTGTTACCTTAAATAATTAATAACTAATAGACCATAACAATTAAAATCATCGCAATGTCATCTCGTAAAGTATAGTTGACATAAGGTCTCCACGAAGCGAAACAGTTTTAGTGGCTTTTGTTTAACAATTATCCGACTTGAAATATAAACGCAAACTCTAAAAAAAATTTATTAATTAACAATAAGCTCATTTTATGAAAAATCGGCGAAACATTTTTTTCCAACGAGATATTGTTCCTTTAAGTGTCTAAATAATACCATAATTTTTTTTAATTTCTAAATTAATACTTAATAATATAAAAAAATGTTTCTACTTGCTACGGTCGGTTTCAGAGCATTGGAGCCCTATTTTCAACATTAAATTAAAATTATTAATAATAGAGATAGAGTTCTGGGTATCAGGAGTTTTTTATTGGAAATTTCTTCCTCTTTAAGAATCTTTTTTTTTATTTCTTAAATATTAATAGTTTTCGAGTTATTTGCAAAAATCGAATCTCATTATTTTTTCAATCTTAATTTGTTTAAAACTTTTGCAATTGTTTATGTGCGGGTTTGAAACTTTTGCACATTTTTCTAGACGTCATTCCGAATTCAATGAACCCTCACTCATATTTTTACGAGCTTTATCAAGAATTAACACGGGTTTGAACTTGTGAACTAGACTGTTTGAGAAGTTTGAAAATAGAACAATGTTATACCGTGCGTGTAATTTCCCATTAGGCATGTACATTCACGTAGCGCGAGAGATTTGACAACACCAGCAGCCGTAAATTCGTCCGTCGGTGGAGCATTCCAGCGTTGTTATTTCATTTCAGCCAGCTGGCACGCGCGATGTTGTAATTCTTCTCCCCATGCCTAGCCCGCGACTACACACACGGTATAAAACGTTGAAGAATTAATGTAACTGTTCTTTTTTCTATTGGAACTACCCACATGATAAAAGTCAAAGTCAATAGAAAGCAAAAATAAATAACTGAATGTAAATATTGTTCGCCTGTTTACTGAAGTTTTTATATAACTGTTAAACATTATATATGACCTTCTGCAGTTTGTTGAAAATAAGTTGATTTTTCTAGATATAGTTGCTATATTTGTAATTCTAATCGTCTCCTGATGATGCCAGCTTGGTTGGCAAAGAGCTTCTAGCTAAATTCTGCAGAATTTTTGTTATTGTCAAATCTTATCAAGAGTTACAACAGTTTATATTTGCATTTTTTGCTTAAGATGTCTTAACTGTTGTATTTGCAGATTGGAATTTTTTTAATAACAACGTGGCTCTTCCTCTAGCTAATTTTAACTTATTGTCCAAATTTAAATACGATCGGACTCTTGGTCCTTCAGTTATCGTGCTTACAAAGCACATGGTGTTTTCATAAATAGTCCAGTAAATGTCAAAAGAACTGTTGGCAATGGTAAAGTTACACCTCTTTGAAGCAAGGCAGTACTTAGTCATAAATCTATCTAAAAAATTAATTGTCCTATTATTATGACGACAAAAATGTATAAATAGAGCAGAAAAATTATTTTATAATTCATTAAAATTAATAACCAAAACATTAGAGAAATACATAATTCTGCGTATTACAACAAATTACCTGATCAGTTGGAAACTTAAAATAACATGAAAGTCATTGTTTATAAGAATGTTTTAGAGCAGAAAAAGTAATTCTCAATTACGTAAAAATACATACTTTACGAAAAAAATTGTTTGTAGATGATACAATTATCTTCAATTTTTATTTTCGTTATTATTTGAATAGACGCACGATGTTTTTAACTTTATTATTTTATCAAAAAAAAGTAAGTAAACATAACTTGGAAAATAAATCAATAAATGGCATAATTTTACCCCAATTATACAAAGAGGGCAATTTTTAATGTCTATTTTTATTCAAAATTAGTTTTTTTATTATTTGCGATATGAAGACTAAGACCATAATAAGAAATATAGCAGAAATTTAATATTGCTACATAAATTGTTTAAATATTTATGAAGCAACCAAAACTGCAGTCTTGTGTTGATGACTCATCGATTTTGTGCGTCGGCCTTGTCTATAGGTGGTGTTGACAGAAGACGCTGTAATTAGGGTAAATGAAATCGGTTGGTCCCAGTTGAAAGGTAATTGAATAAACTTTATTTTCCAACAAAAATTTCTAATATTTTGTTTCATTACAAATGGATAAAATGTTTTTTTACAATAAGGTTGGATTTTTTAGGTTATAAATTATTTTTAAGGAAAATAATGTAGGCATCTATACTATTTAATTAATCATTTAAAAAGCTAAAAAAAAAACTTTAAATGAACTTTTTTATTAGAACGCAATTTAAAGGAAAACCGACAGGAAAACATTTTCGCAAAATTCGATTTTCATGTAAACAAATTTTTGGACAAAGAATAGATATAACTTGTAGAAATTGTAGAGAATTAAAATATTTTTCAACATTGTGGTCAATGTTCTTCTCCTCAAGCGTTAATTACTTCCACATAAGTATAGTAACGACAAAAAAAAATTTGAAAATTTTTATTGTTCAAATAGGCTTAGAATGTCATGAAACGTCGAGAATTTAAGTTTGAGCGAAAAAAATTTCTGTCTGTAACTTTTTTTGTGCGCACGATTACTCTGGAACTGTTTAAGATATTGACTTAGAGTTTGGTACACGTCAAAGAACCCAACCCCAACACCACTCAACCTTCGACAACACATAATCTTACAAGTTATTCGGTTGTGATTGCATCAGTCGAACACGAAATAGAGGAAAAAACCATTAGTGAATTTCTAAACAAATCCAATCTCGAACACAGATATTGCAAACGAATCATCTCTAAAGCTACAAATAATACCACCACATTAATTAGAATTATTACCAGTTCACAAAGCACATCTGAAACTCTCCTATCCAAAGGATTGTATTTTAAATACCGACACTACCCCGTATACCCCAGCAAGCCTCCAGCTCCGGTACCTAAACCATGTAGCAAATGCCTCTCATTCGACCATACATTTGAAGTTTGCCAGAAACCAACCACATGCATGAAACGTAAAGGAAATCATGCTACAAATAAATGCTCTTCCCCACTAACTCCAAAATGCCATAGCTGCAGCGCAGAGGATCACCAAGCATGGTCATATAAGTGTCCAAACAGACCTCGTAACCCCATCCAAGGTATCCCCAATGTACCAATAAAATCTTTAAACAAAAAATCCCATGAAGTCTCAATGGAGAACAAAAAATCGAGAATCCACCAGCCTATAACTATTCGCGACACAATAATAAATAGCTATGTAAATGAAGTAAATGACCCCAAGATTACCAACAGAGAAGAATTACTCACACAACTCCGCAAGAGATTTGTCAACAATTTTAAGGTAGATACGGTGGCGGTATTCTCAGGAAATAGGATTTATATACTCATGTTTGATTTAGAACAACTGGATTCACATCAATCACCAACAGAGCCCACTATTAGTGAAAACAATGAACAATTTGAACACATCAATGATTAATATACTTTACTCAAATATAAACGGATATCAAGCAAAAAAGGAACTGGTATACAACTTTATGGAAAACAACGATATAAACCTCGCGATGTTTGTAGAATCCAAAACAAAATCTGGAAATACGGTGATCTATAAAAATTGGAACATCATCCAACAAAATGGGGCTCAAATACATAACCATGCGAGAGGTGGAAGCCTAGTAAAAGTTCATCCACAATTGAAAATGGGCAAAGCAAATGCTCCCAGAATCAACAACCCCCTCAATGAATGCACCCACTTCACAATACCATACTTAGATGACAAATTGCATATTTTTCTAACATACATCCATCCAAATTCCAGAATTGAAGAAAACATTTTTACTATGGCCACTTTACACAAATATACCATCATAGTGGGGGATCTTAATGTCACCACAAAAACAAAAAAGAAACAGATGAACGACTTCTTAAGGAACACGAACTTTGCGAGATACGACACTCCACCCACATTCCTTATGGACCACAATAACGACTCCAGACCAGATGTAATACTCCATACCTTAAATATGACAGGAAACATCCATAAAGTAGAAAACATAACAGATCTAGCCTCAGACCACCTCGGCTTTAAAATAGATATTGACATGCAGACCCCAGCCATCAGCTCCAAAATAGAAAGATACAACTTTAACAAAACAAACATAAGTAAAGTCAACAACATAATGTCAAGATATGTTGAAAGCATAAACGATCACGATATTAGTCGAGACAACATCTCTGAATTTAACAATAAATTAAGTAAGGTCATCATAGAAAATACTCCAAAACAAGAAGTTCGCTATTTCACTCAGGAATTGCCACCTTTTATTTTGAGGTTGATCAAAAATAAAAGAAAAATATATAGAGACTATAAGAATAATGGGAGCGCCGAGCTTAAAAAAGAAATTAATAAATACAATAAAAATATACAACAGCTTATACAACAATACAGAGAGCATAAATGGATCTCCACATGTGAAGACATTAATCGTAAAAGAGGAAAATACTACTGGAATGACATTAAAAAACTTTCTAAGTACAAAAACAAAAATCAAAATACTACACCTTTAATAATGAATGGACACACTTTTGATACAGCTGAAGAGAAAGCTCAAAAATTTGCTGAGGAAGACATTGAAACATGGTTTAATACACACTTTGAGGAAAACAATCAAATTATACATTACCCAAACGAGTATATAATGGAGGAAGAAGAATATTATAACATATTAAACCAGGGAAAAAATTCTGCACCTGGACACGACTACATAAAAAGAGCTTTATTAAAACAACTGGATGACAAAATACACAAACACATAATCAAAATTTATGAATTCTGCTTAAAGTACAGCTTCCTTCCAAAAGAATGGAAGACAGGTATTATTATTACCATCCCTAAACCAAACCTGGATCATTCATTAGCCAGCAATCATAGACCCATAACGTTACTACCAGCCCTTGGAAAAAACCTAGAGAAAATCATCAAGAATAGACTAGAAAATACAATAGGAAATAAAATACCTGGATACCAATTTGGTTTTAGAGATCACCGATCAACAACACACCCACTAGCTGTATTATCAAATAATGTAGAAACATCCAGATTAAATGGAAACAACACCACAGCAATATTCCTGGACATAAACAAAGCTTTTGACAGCGTATGGTTGTTAGGGCTCATATATAAACTGGATAGACTCGATTGCCCTAAATATTTAATTCATATAATTATAAACCTGCTTACAGAAAGAACGCTCAAAGTGAAAGTACAACACAAAATGTCAAATGAATTTTTACCACAGCAAGGAATCTCACAGGGGTCACCTCTTTCGCCAATCCTCTACAATATCTACTGCTCGGATATATACCACGAAGACCCACAACACTTTGCTCTGGATAAATATATTTTGCAATACGCAGACGACACCACACTAATTGCACATGGAAAGAATATCAGAGCAACAACAGAAAAATTACAGGAGCTGACGAATTTAGTGGTGTTGTGGTTTAAAAAATGGAGACTAAAGCCTAATCCTAGAAAATCCCATTTAATAATTTTCTTCCATAACCCTATACCAACTACCCCCACTATTAACATAGATAATCACACCCTTCACGCCAAGAACAATGTTAAGTACCTAGGAATAACAATCGACAATAAAATTAATTATAACCTGCACACTAAAAACGTTAAAAAACTAACAATTGCAAGAGCACGACATTTCACAAGCCTCTCTAAAAGTGAAACTGGTATTAATACCAGAACAAAAATACAAATTTACAAGCTGATCTGCAGACCCATAATAGAATATGGAAGTATCTTTTCTTTAAATATGAAGAACCCTGCGAAGAAAAACCTCAAAGTTGCAGAAACCACAGCTATCAGAAAAATCACAAAAATCCGACACCCTAATAACCAACTTCACAATCCGCCAAATGCATTGTTATATCAGCTGACCCAAGTACAACCCATAGAAGAACGACTGTCCAAACAAGCGGCCAACTTTAGTCAATCCCAGACAAACAAAGATCTACTTTCCCCTTTCTGCATAAGAAGAAACAGACCAATTAGAAACCGCTACACACACCCGGTACAAACGCTGTGGGAAAGGATTGATCAATGAAACTCCCAAATTAAATAATTCTTTTTTTTTTTTACGTTTATTTATATGTTAATTGAAACATTACTGTTAATAATTATTATATTAATTTTAAGAAACAGGCTGAAGGACCTCGGTCAATGGCCTATTGAGTCTTGGTATGTATTGTATGTGCTTAATACTTAATAAAGAACATTTATTATTATTATTATTATTGACTTAGAATTTGGTACACGTATGTATTTTAACGAGATCTGGAAATAAATTATATTTTTATCCTCGTCCGTCGAAGGGTTGGGTGGTAAATTGGGGTAAATGGAGGATAAATAGGTAAATCGAACAGGTAAAAGTCCATAAAATTTGTATTTAATATATGTAAGAGAAGCTAAGGTCTCTAAAAGCTTTTTGGCATTAGTCACCCCCATTACCACCCCCACCTCATTATTAAAGAGGATAAAAAATTTGTGATTTAGTGTGTGTACAAGAACCAAAAATCTCAAAATATTTTTTACTTCATCCACCTCTATTATTATTCCCCTATCACCACCCCCATCCCACTACCGATGTGGGATATCGTTTTATGGGTTTTTGGGGTAGACGATTTCAAATATTATATTATTAAAGTTCCATAAACAATTATTCCCACATACAAAATTTTTTCGTTGTGAGAGACTTGGTTAGAAAATCTGAATGTGGAAGTATTGACTCCTTGGGCAACGGTTTTTTTGAGTTAATCGCGAAAAACTAGCGTCGAATTTTGACTTTTGGAGGGCAGGAAAAAAACACTAAACCTTAAAAAAAATCACTTCTCGGTCAAATTTTTACCTTATTGGAACGGACTAAAATTTTCTTCCCCCTTTGATTGACATCCTTTATTTATGAATTATTTTTTCTGTTGGATGACGACCCTGCATATTTTTCTTATAAAAACTATATTAGATTTTTTCCTGGCAATAGCGACTGACAACTACATTTCAAATATCATTTTACTGTGTCGTTTCTTATTTTTTAAAGTGGCCACCCTGTAAATTTTTCATATTTTTCTTCTTTGACAGTTATGTTACCTACATGCGAAATCTCCGCCACATCTCTTTCATTATTTTTTTAGGTGACAACCCTGTATATTTTCATATTTTTCTTACTTGGCAGTTGTGTTGTGATATGTGCATGCGAAATAATATCGTCCTTCATCTCATTTTTTATTATTATTTTTGGGGCGACCACCCTATATATTTTTTCATATTTTTCTTTGACAGTTGTGTTAACTATATGAGAAACATTATTGTCCGCAATCCATTTTTTCATTATTTTCTTAGAGTGAACACCCTGTACATTTTTCATATTTTTCCCCTGACAGTTGTGTTAACTACACGCAAAATATAACTGTCTTTCGTCACATTTTTTCCTCATTATTTTTTCAGGTGTCCACTGTTCTTCTTTGACAGTAGCGTCAACTAACGACCAAATATTTTTGCGTCAAATGGTTTTGTAATATTTTCCCCACAATATATATCTTATAAACTACAATAATTGTTATGTGTACACATGTATTGTTAGAAATAGATACATACTTCTGGCTCTTGTAGATATAGCGCCAACAGACAGACACCAGACCGACAGACAGAGAGATTGATGGAATTAAATGGCTTTAATTTTTGTAATCTGCATAGTCTGAAACGCGAAAATACGAAGAAATCTCGGAGGGTAATTTTTTTACGATTACAATACTCTACTTCCCTTCGGTTAGCAAGGGAAGTAAAAATCCATATGACAATATTTCTAAATGCTTTAATAGTGGATTTTAACATTCCGTAAACAAGTGGCACTGACCATTTACAGGTACCTAAAACAAATTTAGCGGGAATTTGATAGAAAGTGTCGACCTACCCCAACATCTGGTCGGTCACACTACAATGGGCTGTTATAGTCAGTAATTTTAAATATGTGACTAATACTTTCTCAATTTGCTGTAATGTACAGTATTATAAATTTTTCACGTTCTGACTTTTTAATTATTTAATTTAGTTTTTAAATATGTTAACATTTTAAATCACATAAAGTGAAGTCAAATTAAGTAAGAAAATAGGTGAATAGGGAATTCTCTGGCTGCAGCAATTTTATTATTTTAATTTGTCGTAGATATAATAAGTGCCATCAAGAAGTTTTTAATTAAATCGGTCCAGCGTAAAAAATTTTTAACAATTTATTTTTCAACGCTGAAATTTTCTGCTCTTTTCCTATTATCTTCGGTCCTAATAATCGTATCGCAAAAATAAAAACCACCAAAAATTGTCTTTTTTGACAATTTAAGAAATATAACGTAATAATGCATCCATTTTAACGAAAGTTGGAGGAACTGTGCACTTTATTGAACTAAACCTTCGTGCCAAATTTTAGCATAAAATATTTATTCAAACGGCTAAAAATAAAAAAAGATTTCGAAATTTTAATCGCTTATTGTTTAAGTGCATCGATTCGTAGAACATTTTTTTTTCAAAATGTAGGTTTTTTACATGTATTTTACAATGAAATTATCTTCCTTTAAACCATTTTTTAAATCTGTTTATAATTTTCAAAATTATAGGTATAAACATATTCAGATAACTGGATTTTTTATCAGACCAAGAACGAATTATGAAAATAGATGAAATATTTCTTTAAAAAATAATTATCTCTTTGCATTTGGGGCCGAGATACGTCAGTGTTTGCGCCTCAGTCGCTTATAAATAAGCAAATTGATATATGATTAAAATTTGGACTGGTTATTCTTCAGTAATATTAGTCTCACCTAGTTGAGAACAATCCAGAAGCACAAAAGATAGAGGCCCGATAGTCGGGCTTTTAGCGATTATGTTAGAGATCCAAAAATCGCCAAATAGCTCTAAATGTGATATTATGGTTTTACAGATCATACTTCACTCGTAAGATAATTCAGTGTGTAAGACGACCAGCACTTTTTTTCCAGGATGCAACGTCTCTGGTTCAAATCCTAACTGCGATTTTTTTTATTGTATCAGTAAAATTAAAAGTTACAAAGCTGCGTACATAGACATAAGAATAACTGTTCAGGTTAGGTTTGTTTTCCCTTCCGCGACAAAAATGAATAAGAAAGTAAAAAAAAAATTGACTATGTGTGTTATAGTCTCAAAGCCGCTTTATTCGATGTAATTTTAAAAATTGTAGTTTTGACTCATTTTTCAAACAGCGGAGACAAAAACATAAGCATCGAAAAACAATTAGTCCAAATTTCTAGAAAAAATATCGACTTGTTTATTTATAAGTGACCTAAACACAAAAACTGACGTTTCACGGCCCCAAATACAAGTAGATCATTAATTTCTTTAGAAAAATGTTAGATATTTCATCTATTTTCATAATTCGTTTCCCGCTTTTGATTTCATAAAAACCCAGAGTTATTTGAATTTGTTTACAACTGTAACTTTGAAAATAATAAATAAATTTCAAGCAAAAATGGTTCAAGTGAGTATTCTTTTTTCTTAACACTGTTGGAAAATACATTTCAACAAAAATTTACCGCACACGAGTCACTGCACTTAAACACTTAAATAACAAGCGATAAAAATTTCGAAATTATTATTGGTTTTTAGCCGTTTAAGTTTTGTTCAAAAATATTTATTTTGCGCTAAAATTTAGCACAGGTTTAGTTCAATAAAAGGCTTAGTTCCACGGACTTTCGTTAAAATTGATGCATTATTATGTTATATTATTTATTAAATTATTATCAAAAAAAGGCAATTTTTGGTGGTTTTTATTTTGTTTACTAATTAACAAACTATCATCTAGTTTTTGCATAGGCCTAGTCTTATTCAAGAATTTATTGCGAATAATTCGCTACTTTTTATATTTACGATATGATTACTAGGACCGGAGATGCTAATGAAAATAACAGCAAATTTCAGTGTTTAAAAATAGGTAAATTGTTAAAATATTACAAGAAGCAATGGACCGATTTAATCCAAAACTGCTCATAGCACTTGTTATTATACATAAAACAAAAATTACTGCAGCCAAACAGTTTCATTCAAAATTTATTTTCACTCCACTAATAGTGTGGGGTGCTCTTAGACGAAAAAAGTAAGTTATTAGAAAATCGATTGGATTTGAATGAATTTCCCTGAAAACATTTTTAATGGCTTTCTATAATCAAATATGAAGTTTTCTACCACTTTTCCTTGTCCGCAATAAATATAAAATAAATATTGTCAATTTCCTTTCAAATAAAATTAATTAAAAATTTAAAAATAAAATAAGTACATGTTCTATTTTGCTATTTGTTCTCACCTCACTCCACCATATATCTAGAGACAATACACACCTATAGATAATAGTTATTTAACAAACAAGTATGTTCATGAGAGCGATTAATAAAAACCGCTGCCCAAGGAATCACTACTTCCACATCCCGATTTTCTATCCAAGTCCCACAACGAAAAAATTTTGTATCTGGAAATAATTGTTTATGGAACTTTAATAATATAATATTTGAAATCCTCTACCCCAAAAACCCATAAAACGATACCCCACAAACGGTAATGGGGTGGGGGTGGTGACAGGGGGTGGGAGTGGGGGGGGTGGATAAAGTAAAAAAATATTTTGAGGTTTCTGGTTCTTGTACAGACACTAAATCACAATTTTTTTCATCCCCTTTAATAATGGGGTGGGGGTGGTAATGGGGATGGCTAATGCCAAAATTTTGTTTGACCTTAGGTTCTCTTGTCTATACTAAATATCAATTTTATGAACTCTTACCTGCTTGATTTACCTATTTACTCCAAATTTACCCCAATTTACCCCCCAACCCTTCGACGGAACAAGATGAAAATATAATCTAGTTCTAGATCTCGTTAAAGTACATATGTGTACCAAATTTCAAGTCAATATATCAAACGGTTCCAGAGTAAACGTGCGCACAAAAAAAGTTACAGACCGACAGACAGAATTTTTTTTTTGCTCAAACTTGAAATCTCGACGTTTCATGACATTCTAAGCCTATTTGAACAATAAAAATTTTTAAAAATTTTTTTGTCGTTACTATACTTCCACTGGATGTGGAAGTAATTGAGACAGTGGGGGGTGGATGAAGTAAAAAAATATTTTGAGGTTTCTGGTTCTTGTACACACACTAAATCGCAATTTTTTTTCAACCTCTTTAATAATGAGGTGGGGGTGGTAATGGGGGTGGCTAATGTCAAAATTTTTTTTGAGACCTTAGCTTCTCTTATATATACTAAATACCAATTTTATGGACTCTTGCCTGCTTGATTTACCTATTTACCCCAAATTTACCCCAATTTACCCCCCAACAAGATGAAAATATAATCTAGTTCTAGATCTCGTTAAAGTACATATGTGTACCAAATTTCAAGTCAATATCTCAAACGGTCCCTGAGTAAACGTGCGCACAAAAAAAAGTTACAGACAGACAGACAGACAGACCGACAGACAGAAAGACAAACAGACCGACAGACAGACAGAAATTTTTTTTTCGCTCAAACTTAAAATCTCGACGTTTCTTGACATTCTAAGCCTATTTGAACAATAAAAATTTTTAAAAATTTTTTTGTCGTTACTATACTTCCAATGGATGTGGAAGTAATAGGAAAAAAATCTAATTTTATTTTATGACACAAAATTGAATTCTAAGTATTACTTTATTTATTTAATTATGGTAACACATATGGAATTTAAAAAATATCAAAAATACAATTACAAATTCATTAGGCCTCTTTTTGTAACATGGAGAAATATGCCAATAGCACCGATTCCGAATAGCGCGATACCTGCTTCTCTTTTATTAATTATAAAAGTTTCATACTCGTTTTATACGTTTGACAATTAGAGTTTTGACATTAATTGTCATATTAATTGTTTTCAATTATGTCCTTAGTTACCTAAACTAAAATCGTATATTAATAGAAAATCATTTATTAATAGGGGTTATTAATGAACGATTTTTTATATATTTATCAAAGCTACAAATACACGATGAACGGAAAAAGTAATAACTAAAATAGGTAGGTAGAATTTATTACATTCATGCGCGCGACTCTGAATAGTAAAGAGCTGTCAGATAGTGGATTCATTAAATTGATTTAATAGTGATTATAAACATTTAAAAGTGACGAAAAGACATTTCTATATAAAATTAAGTGCCTCAACACATTAAAGACTGTTTCCGCCGCCGACTTTGAGGGCTTTTTCACCGCGAAAATGTCCCAAGAAGAAGCGCGCGGAATTTCCGAGAGTTCAATTGGTGAAAGTGAGACAGAAACACAACCTGAAAAATCAACAGATAAGGACTGGAGAATAAAAACTGGAAAAAAAAGAAGCAGGAGATTAAAAACATTATCACAACGTAAAAAAGCCATTGCCAGCTTATCTCAACCTGGGACTTCGAAACAAACAATTAATGCACCTATTTTTAAACACCCAACACAACAGAATAAAACCTTACAAAATACAAATGATAGGATGGAAACATCTAGTAGTACACCCCAAAATAACTACACAACACAAAATCAAAACAGACCAAAAAATATATCTGTTGCTATGCAAAACATTTTTCGTAAAAAATATAAAAATGTCAATTATGCTACAGCTCCTGAGGGCACAACTAGAACAAGACTTGCAGGCATATGGTGCTCAATGTTTCCCAATGTCCAAGACATCATATTACAAACAAGGAAAAGTTTTATTATTAAGTCAGACAACACAAAAGAACACATAGTAAAGGCACTGGATCACCTGAAAAAAGATAACCAAATCTCAACTTTTGAGGAGAGTACTACTCCACAAACTACAACACACCAAACATCAACAACACAATCATATTCTGCGGTTATATCTCAGGTGGACATAGATATAAAAGAAAAAGAAATAAGTGAAATCTTACTTAACAGCAACATAGTACACCGTTATTGCAAACGCATAATATCAAAAAGGACCAACAATCCCTCATTATTTATACGAATAATTACAGGCGACGTAAGATCATATGAAAAACTAATTAACGAAGGAGTATATTACAAATGCAGATATTTTGCGGTTTACCCCAGCCACCCACCAGAACCTCTACCAGTCCCGTGTGCAAAATGTTCCATGTTTACACATACCACTGACCAGTGTAACACTCCAATAAAATGCTCAAAATGCCACGGAGACCATAAAGACATTGAGTGTAAAACCAATCTTCCACCTACTTGTAAAGCATGTGGCTCTACAGAACACGTTGCTTGGTCCATAAAATGTCCACAAAGGCCTACCAAACCCATCGATGGAATACTGAATGTTAAAATTCGCTTTATAAACAAAAAATCAGCTGACCTGGACAAAAAAGTTACAAGAAGCAGCAGAATTCATTCAGTTATCACAATCCATGACCATATTATTGACACTTACACAAATAAGATAAATAAACCTAAAAATAACAACCGTCAGGAACTATTGGTTAAGCTACAAAAGAGGTTTATTGATCAATACAGCATTAACACCGTTCCCACATTTGTAGGAAATCGTCTTTATATACTCATGTTTGATCTGAATTCTGAAAACAACGATACACACACAGAACCAAGCGAAGGTATTCAAATTCACCGGGATGTCTAAAATTAAAATACTTTATGCCAACATCAACAGTTACAACTCTAAAAAACATTTGATAAATTACTATGCAGAACATAACGATATCAAATGCAACATGTTTGTGGAAATCAAAACTGCAATAAGTACATCGACTAATTATAAGGACTGGATTACAATTCAAAAAAATGGTAACGTTGTGAACACAAATATAAGAGGAGGTAGTTTAATTCAAAGTGATAAACATCTCAAAATGGGAAAAGCAAATCCACCCCATTTAAATAACCCATTAAACGAAACCATACACTGCACAATGCCCTTCAAGAATAACAAAATTCACATATTTTTAACTTATATTCATCCAAATAGTGCAACTATTGAAGACAATTTGTTTGTGAAAGCCTCACAATATGAATATGCCATTATAATTGGTGACTTCAACGTCAACAATAGAAAGAAAAAACAAATACAGCATTTCCTAATAAATTCAGACTTTGTGCAAATATCAACTCCACCAACATTCATTATGGCAAACAATGAAAATTCCACTCCCGACTTGTTTTTCTGTACAAAAAATATTAGGCAAAATATTTCCGACGTTCACCTAATTCCAGACCTGTGCTCTGATCATTTAGCCATAGAATTCTGTCTCGACCTTGACCAACCTCCTATGGACTATGATGAGGAAATAAAATATAATTTTAACAAGTGTAATACGGAACATGTAAATGCACAAATGTTACAATATATAAATCATGCAACTCCAATATCCTCTCAATACATTACATTCTTTCTGGAGAAACTTAATCAAACTGTCAGTGAAAACACACCAAAATTCACAAAAAAATACTTCTCACATAGACTACCGCCATTCATAATTAAATTAATCAAGATTAAGAAACAACTATACCGTGAAATCAAAAACAATAATGAACCAGTTCTAAAGAGAAAATTTAATGACCTTAACAAAGACATCCACAAACTGATACTACAATACAGATCTTCCCAATACTTAGAAGTGTGTCATGAAATAAATGTGTCAAAAGGAAAAAAGTACTGGAACCAAATAAAAAAACTATCAAAATATCGTAAACATAATAATAGTCAGTTTCTAATAGAAAATAATAAAACATTAATAGCAGATCAGGAAATTGCAGACACATTTGCAAATCATTTTAAAAAATCATACCAATTTAGTGAAAATGTCAACTTTGACGCAAATCACCAGAATGAAGTCGATGATTGGTACAACTTATATTTCGAAGAAAGGCATTTTGAAGATATTCCTCCGATAGATGCAGATGAGTACTATGCTGCAACCGTAACAAAAAAGAACACTACACCCGGATATGACAATATATCATACGGTATATTAAAAAAGCTAGACGCAGATATACACGAAGAAATAATGCGAATATACAACTACTGCTTACTGAACTCATTTTTTCCTCCAGAATGGAAAAAGGGTAACGTGATTACAATACCAAAGAAAAATCTTGATCACTCTAATGTAGCCAACTACCGACCCATTACCTTGTTACCAGTAATCGGGAAAAACTTTGAAAAGATCATTAAAAAAAGAATAGAAGCATCTGTTGGTAATTACATACCCAATTATCAGTTTGGCTTTAGACATGGATCATCCACAATACACCCTCTAATAGTATTAACCAATAATGTCCAAACCAACAATAAACTAGGAAACAAGTCGGCTGCCATCTTTCTTGATATAAACAAAGCCTTCGATAGTGTTTGGCAGTACGGACTTCTGTATAAATTACATCAAATTTGGTGCCCAGACTATATCATATGGATTTTAAAACACTATCTCTCAAACCGATCTCTTCAAGTCCAAGTTAAAAACAAATTGTCCACTCCATTTACTCCTAAACAAGGTTTACCACAGGGTTCTCCCCTTTCTCCACTACTCTACAATATTTTCTGCTATGACATATATAATTACAATCTGGAACATCCACTATTGACCATAATGCATATATGCCACAATTTGCTGACGATAATTGCCTGGTCTCCCACGGGAAATCTTTGAGAGAAACCATTGAAAAACTTCAACAACTCTCAGATAATACAATATTCTGGATGAAGAAATGGCGCACTATTCCAAATCCAAATAAATCTCATCTGATTATATTTAACCATAGAATTACAGATAATTCTCCATCAATTAATCTACTTCAACAGACACTCCGACCTTCTCAATCTTGCAAGTACCTAGGTATCAATATTGACAGCAAGCTAAATTTTAAATCTCACACAAAATGGTGTAAACAAAGTGTTGTATCAAGAACTAAACACTTTAGATCCCTTACATATAGAAATCAAGGTATAAATACGTCAACGGCATGTAACATATACAAAATGATTTGCCGACCCATACTGGAATATGGTTTCATTCTATTTGGAAATTGTCGAAAGCCAGCCTTAAATAACATCGAAGTAGGGGAAAGAAGTAGTCTGAGGAAGATCACGAAAATTAGGCACCCCAATAATCCCTTGCACAATCCCTCTAATAACCTTCTTTACCAAAAAACCAAAATTGAACCTATACTCTCCAGATTCCAAAGATTCTCAAAAAAATTCTCCAGCAATTTATCTAACATCGAATTAATAAATCCTTTAATTTACCCAACAAATCCCAACATCCCACCCAAAAGAGTATTCCCTACCCAAACAATCTACGAATCCCTCGTGTTATTACGTAATCAACAATAGTATAAAATACACTCATAATATTATATTTCATTACTAGTTTTTTTTTTTTTTTTTTTTGTAAAAACCTTATAAACATAAGATGTGTTATATTTGTTTTAAATTAATAAGTATTGTAAATATAATATAATGTACACAGGCTGGAAGACTTAGGTCGTTAGCCAATTGGAATTTCCAATAAAGCTTTGTACTACTACTATAATTTATTAATTATTTGGAAACACGCGATAATAATTGTTTATGTAACTAAGCACTAAAGTTAAACATTTCATCACGATGTAGAATTTAGTTAAATAAACCACATAAATGGTAAAAAGAAACTTTAGTGCCAAGTGTATAACTAAGTTTTTCTTGAAATTGTGAAATTAAGGTTAATCAACTCTATTTAATGAATAATTTTAAGTGACATTAAGAAATGTCAATTATTTAAATTTCAAATCTCAATAATTTTTTGTAATGTAATTATGTCACAAGCAATGGACAATTTATGTTGACGTTTACCTGTCACCTCCTCCAACTACAAGAAATCGTACAATGTTTGATTACTTTAGTGACTATCTCTAACTCTTCAATGACAATTTTGAGGTTTTTTCCGATTTCAAAAAAATCTATTTTTTGTACGATCGAGCTTATTTGTTTATTTACAATATCTGTTGCCAAGACGTCAGGTTATATTTACTGATTGCTAAGTCGGTAAGTAATTTGCTTACCAGTAAGTAAAATTAATATAATATATATTACCGATATTTCACAAAAATAAGTACAAAAAATAAGGTCATTTCTATGTATTTAAAAAAAATAACATTATTTTCTGCACGATTGTTTTTAATTACACTTCAATTAAAATAATTTAATTTCTAGTAAATAAACGAAATGTCAAAATACAAATATCTTATTTGACAAATTGTACTTGCCACGAAATATAAACGTGACTTTTGACTTTTCGTTTATTTAGTAGAAATTAAATTATTTTAATTGAAGTGCAATTTAATACGATCGTACAAAAACAGTATAAGCATCGCGAACCTTATAGTCTCCGGCGGTAAACGTCCGTTACCGTTCTGATGATACTTAATATACTATTATTTCCACACTACGGAATAATATATATCTACCATATATTAGGTAAGTAACTAGATTACTTGACAAAAATAAAGTCGGATCTTTCATATGAAGTTCTTTAAAATTAGCTTTTCCTGGATAATTACGCCCTTCTGTAAAGCGTGCATTAAAATAATGTTTGCATTATAGTGCAAGCTTTAAAAACTATTGATAAGTTTTTACTCAATATATTTATGCAAAAGTCTTTTCATCCTCCGTAAATATATCAAATAAACCACCCTTTATGACTTTTCAACAGTTCTTAACGGTTGAAACTTAGCTTATAACTTCATCAGAAAATTTTAAAACTTTTTGCTTCTTGCTTAAAAAAAATAAAATACACTGACATGCATAAAAATAAGCCGTTTTCTTCCATATGTATTTAATACCCTTCTCTCAAAATTATTCAGATTAAAAGTAATGTAAATTAAATGAACGGAAATAACAAAGAAGGTGGGAAATATTTAACAAATATAAAGTAGAAGAGATTTGGACTCGCCCCTTTAAAAGGGGGTAGCTTTCCATGGAGGGCTAATTTTGGAAAAGTTAATACTAGAAACTTTCCTTAATTTTTGCCAAGGAATCTACTTAGAAATATCCTCAACATTTTAGTTAATACCCTGTATAGGTGTACTTAAAATCACAAATTAATTATATTTATAATTACGATTTTTGCTGCTGAACGCACGGAAAAGAAAGACAGTCTATATAATCTTAGTGAAGTAAAAAAGTAAAATGTATCAATAGATTTTTTGTTAAATAACAACAGTTTTTTTTGTCATCTTATAGCAGATATAAATATTATTTAGTTACGAGTCCCGTTCTAAGCCAGCCATTAGATAAACACAATTAACATAAAATATTTAATTATCATAGCCAAAAATTATCATTGCCACAGCAAAAATATTACAGATACAAACATATTAGTTGGCTGCATAATATTTACCAAGCAGATGTACAGTGTTGCCAAGACTCAGGGATTCGTATAATGCATCGAATAAAATAGGGCATTGCAAAATGCGTCAAATATATTTACTGTATATATCGCTTATACACCGACAACTGTAGCGCCATCTGAACATCAATTCGTTGAACTACATCGCGTATGTTTTGAGAGAAAGGAGGTGCAATTTGATGCCCGGACGAAATTTTGCCAATTGGCGGGATTTGTTGAGAATAACATAGTCTAGGTTTTATACACGCATATTTTTACGAAGCCCGAGGGCGGGCTTCGTATGTGTGTTGTGGGCTTCGAGTAAGCGGCAGAATATACTGTTTTGGGCTTCGTATTGAGGCTTCATATGTCTATATATATTTATCTACACGCAGTCACTCAGCCTCCACACCATACATGGCCTACCAAAACTCCACCTATATACACGAAGTATTTAATTACATACTCTCAACGGTTAATTCAGCTTCCATTACCTCCATAGGTTTAACTGGTATCCTTTGTATATATTTTGTACTTGTCTATGTAACCAGGCCTCTTTTTAAACATAATATGAGTTTACTGGGCCTCCAAACGGTGTTGCCACTTTTCCTAGACGTAATTTGCCCTTATATTGTGCAAGTGAAAGATAGATAAATACCTCCGTTTAAAATACACCATAGTTGCGTGCCATAAGGATTATTATCCGACGATGGGTGAGAAGAGTGGAGAGAAACGGTAAAATATATTGACAAGTACAACAATCTAGAGGCATAGACAAACAAATTAGTTAAAAATTTAAAAAGTTCTTTTATATTATATTATAAATTTTTATATTATAAAATAAATAATATAATATTAATAAAATAATCATCTAAGATTTTACGTATAGTACAGTTACTCTGTCATTTGACTTGTTAATAATTTCTACAAGAGATTTTCTTTTTTTATACTGCAGAGGGGCTTACCCGAAACATTAATTGATATTTTCCAAATATGTCGTGTCCGCTACGGCCACTATGTTGAATAAATGAGTCAAAATAGGTTTTTATTAATTATCTCCTTTCCTGTTAGTTCTTACCTAAAATTAGGTATTACCAATATTTCAGAAAGTGAAAAAGTTACAACTTTTATTTAAACTATTTCTCTTAGTCGGGGAGCCCTCCCTAGCGGTACGTGCATCCCCCCCCCCCGATCCTTTAGGACAATGGTTTTCATAAAGATTAAAACCTAAGGAACAATTTAAGACATATCCCCAAAAAAAAAACTGGCTGTACTTTCAAAATGGCTGCCATATGTTAAAAAAAACTGTTGCCAATTTCGTTTTTGTCATTTAACACAAAAACTAAAAAAGATGGACAAAAACTTTTATAAAAAAAAACAACGTGCATAAAATTTTCTGCAATTTTGTACCTATACAATATTTTGATAGGAGTTACCATTTTCCAGATAAACGAGTCCAAAATTAAGAAAACATGGAAATTCATATATCGTTAAATCAGGAAATAACTGAAAATTATTGTAAGGCATATAATACAACTTTATATTATTAACATAAAAATAAAATAAAATAAACTGAAATAAATTAATAATAATAATAATAATATTATAATTTGCAGACATTTATCTCGAAAACGGTAACAGTGGTATCTGGAAAACGGTAACTCCTATCCAAATATTGTATAGGAACAAAATTGTAGAAAATTGTATGCGCTTTGTTTTTTGTGCAGGTACCCCCGATTCTTTGCTCTACAGGCTGTATTAGTAGGAGAAGAAAATGGATTATCCAGAAATCTTAACAATAGTGTGTAGACAATATAATTCAACCTAAAAACGTTAAGCAAAGTTGGGAACATGGACAGAATTTATTGATATGGATAAGCGAAATTAGGATGAGTGAAAGTTCCCAAAAAACAAGCCCCACTTTTGAGAACCATAAAACACCTGTAACTTTCATCTTTCGAATATGGAATGATGTACCGGCTTGTCAAAGCTTAGACTTATTGTGTACTACGGGGTGTGTCTAGAAATTCCGCAGATATAGACCCAAAACAGATGTGTGGAGTTAAAATAAGTCAATTGGATTAAATATATCTATATGCCAAAGTGCTTAGTTTGTTCCATATAAAAATAATTAAAACTTCAAACTACCCTTATCCTTACACGTATTAGCTCATATTTTTATCAGGAATGATACGGTCATTCGACTTTTGTTTTTTTTTGCAAAATACATCTATTACCTGTATTTTGTTTCTCTTGCAAAATTTTGATAACTGACAGTCGGGATTTCCCGGACACGCGAAAATAAAAAGACGTTCTAAGAATATTAAAATACAGGGTGTCCCGAATTGCATAGGCCAAACTTGACCAAGGAATACAACTTTTCAAAATAAGAAAAAAAGTTCCTATAAACATGGGTCGGGAAGTGCTTAGTTCCCGAGATACAGGGTGTTCAAATAATTCTCCTGAAAATGTTTTTTTATGAATATTTTCGAAACGTCTAAAGATAAACAAATGATAATTTACACAGGAATTTAACTTTTTATGCTTTTTAAGACAAATGACAACTATGTACGAAAATAATTCAGGAGCGGGTGAAACTGGAGGGGGCTAGGTATAATTTACCCCCAACTTTATTGTGTGACACTTTTACATTAATTTATGAGCAGAACTTAAAAATTTGAAGTTTTTTACACAAAAAAACACATTTGTAAATTTTAGGTGTGTTCGAATAAAAACATCTTTAAGAAATCTTCTGCGATATTCGCGTACCCGGCATTCCCGTTTCCATTACAATATCCATGAATAAAATGAATATCCGCGTACTCCACATTACTAAACATGACCATTTTTTACTTTTCAATAGAACACTTTTTCCAAAAGGAACTAATAAAACTACAGAACAATGAACTACAGAAAACACAAAAAACAACGTCATTATTGTCATTCCGACATTGCGTGCTAGATTAGTTTTCATTTGTTACAAACATTACAATCGTGGCACACTCCTGCATACCAGGAATGCTGGTATACCTAGGCCCCCTCAGTTTCACCCGCTCCTGAATGATTTTCGTACATAGTTATTATTTTGTCTTAAAAAGCATAAAAAGTTAAATTCCTGTGTAAATTATCATTTGTTTATCTTTAGACGTTTCGAAAATATTCATAAAAAACATTTTCAAGAGAATTACTTGAACACCCTGTATCTCGGAAACTAAGCACTTCCCGACCCATGTTTATAGGAACTTTTTTCTTATTTTGAAAAGTTGTATTGCTTAGTGAAGTTTGGCCTATGCAATTCGGGACACCCTGTACATACCTAATAGGGGAATCAGAAACTTTAGTTACGAGAAACCATAGTTTCCTTTTCGACGGCTGTCCGTTTTTTATGACTCGCCCGGTATCTAACAACTAATTTATTATATAATGTAACTAATATAAACATTTTGAGAGTACAGATTTAATAAAAACCAAAATTGACAACATTTTCAAAAATTGCTAAATTATTAAAACGTCAAACGTAGTCCAAACAAGTTATTTTTTCGGCCTCTTTACGATGGATTTTAGTATGTGAAACTGTGTTTTTCCGAGATGTGGAGAGTGGAGACAGAAGATTCTCAAAAAACAAAATTACTTGATTTTTGTAAAACCCTCAATATAAATTTAAACAATTATTTTCCATTGCCTAATTCATATATTCTCAGGTTTACAAGAATTCTGTATTGTCAATGGCATTTTTTGAATAAGCATTTCTACATTTGATAAAGATAAAATACTAATATAGACCAGCCGTTCTGCAAACAATTTTCATATGGTGAAAGGAGGTCAATTTTTTTTTATCTGATACCTAGATACCTGTTATGTAAGAATAATCTAGATTTTCGTATTTATAAATAGCGTGCCTGAATTTTTATGATCGTTTAAATAATTGAAATCGCTGTTACCTGCAAATATCTAAGCCCTTATTACTCCAGTCAATTTTCGACAACTGACGTAAATAATTGTGGAAGTTTTGAAAAAGATCTGTCGCGCTCGAACCGCCATTTTGAAAAAATGCTGCTCAATCTTAAATCTTTATTAATAATTGTGGAAAAATATCATGGGAAAAGGTTTGCATCCCTTATCGCTAAACGGAGATACACTTCTCAAATTACTAGGATGCCCAAGCGGAATGATTACCAACAATACGTCATATTATTGACGCCAGTTGTCTGTGACAACTGTCATTTTCACGTCATAAGTAAGTCATGATAAAGGTCATTTCACCGTCATCACTAACCAAAAATTGATGTCATAATGACGACACTTTGCTACTTAGGATGTCCCGAATTGGAACTGCATGATTTGCTCTCCGTTATTACAAAAGATGAAAAGTCGGCTATAAATGTACACAGTTTCAGAAATTCTGAGATTACAATGGTGTGTTTAGATTTGAGTTAATATTTTCAGTTTTTGAAACAATGCGAAAAACCACAATGGTCCATTTTGGAAAACCCTTCATATTTAAATAGTTATATCAAGTAACTTACACTTCATATAGCCACTTTCTTTAAGATCTTTACAGGAAGTGTAAGAGAAGAAAATATTGTTTTTGAGATATTAACTTTTATTTCTTATATGGATGTCATATTGATTTTTTTTGTATTCGATATTACTTTTAATCCTCTACTTTTAATGTACTGTCGTGAGCAAAAAAATAGGACAACTATTTTTTTCTAATGTAAATCTATCTCTATTTGCACACTTGCAATGAATTTTGACAAATACCTGACAATGTCACAAAAATTAAAGTACACAATCAGATTTTAACAAAAATACGATATAAGACTTTCCCATTTTTTTTGCGCACGACAGTACTACAATATGACAAAATTGATTTTTAATCAGCTAAAAACAAAAAAAATATATTTTTATGCGCAGGCTATGATTTAATGTACTAATACCCAGAAATAGAGACAGCAATACTTGAAACACACTGTATACAGAGATGCGCCGAATAGAAAAAAAGTCGTTAAGCACTATGTAATTTGAAAATAGTCAGAGATATGAGAATATAGTTTTCACTACAATTAGTTTGAATATATACCTACATCCAAAGTATCCTATGTCTTATTAGTGACTGAGAATTTTTAAAAACAAAGGAATTTGAACCACAATACATAGTAAACAATATATTTTACGGTGTACTATTGGCGCAAAAAACACCACTATACCAATAACAAATATATTTAGAAAATTTGTCGTCTTAAAAGTGAATTGTGTCAATTAATTTTAAAAAATCTAAGCGGTGTCATAAATGTAGCACACAATAGATACCTAAACACTCCCAACATTCCTAGTGTTAGTTCAGCAACCTCATAACTCAACAATGAATAATGCCTCAAACATATAGAATTAATAATCTTCAAATGCATTTACGCGTTGCCAAAGTTACGGATGTCGAGTGAACCGCTACATCTACACAATTTTAAACAGCATGAGATATACAGCAAACGCTTTTAGCGCACTTTAGTGGCAAACGGCTGAACTAAATTTTATACGGCATCCAAAACTGAGGCACGTTGGCCTCCGTGAAGTTTTGGCGGGAAAATGTTTGTAACTATATTTATAACCTTTCTTGACATTTTACAATGGGTGGTCACTGGGCCTCCGTATACCGGAGGCCCAGTGAACCGTAAAATTTACATGGCCGGATGCCCACTTGTACCTTAAAGATATATATATATATATATATATATATATATATATATATATATATATATATATATATATATATATATATATATATATATATATATATATATATATATATTTACAGAAATGGTATAAAGCTGAACCAGAAATATGATTTTTTATACACCATTCTGAACCAGCCCGACGTACCTGAACCATATATGTGGTTCAGGTTTGTTTTCCTCAATAAACTTGTTCATAACGTCCCCGCCCATTATTGATGACATCTTTTTCTGTAAGCTTAAGATTGGCTGCTCGTCTGCCATTAACTTTCAGCGGGAAAAAAAGCGCGGGATGTTTGGTATTGCACGTTTTATGATGGTTCAGGTTTGATAGAAAGATATGTTTTCCAATTCGAGGTTTGTCCGCATTAGGTTGTGGCGCTGTTTTGAAATCTGTATATAGTGATATACAAATATAAATATTTTTAGCATCAAGCTGAACCAATAGATTTGGCAATACTGTATTTATGGTTCTCTTGTTTATTATAAATAATTGAGTTAGTTTCATATTTGATATTAATATCAGGTATATATATGAATTACACTAAATTCATTTACGTTGGAAAATAAACGTCTAAAAATAAAAAAATGTCGTATTTCGAAATTTCAATTGATAATGTTTAAATGCGTCGGCTCGTAGAAGTGCAATTTTTTTTTAATTGTAGGGGTTCGAACATATTATGCAATGCAATTAAGAAGTTTTTTTTAATTTAAACTTTTTTGGAATTTGTTTTTAATTTTCGCAATTGTAGTCAATACAAATTCAAATAATTCTGGATTTTTTGTGAAACCAAAAACAGTAAAGAATTATGAATGTAGATGAGAAATCTACATTTAAAATAAAGAATATGATCTACCTGCATCTGGAGCCGACATGCGTTAGTTTTTGCATTTCGGTCGCTTATAAATAAACAAAATATTTCTTCTTCAAATTTGGACCGGCTATTTCCCAATGCTCGTATTTTTAATTGTATGAGTAATGTTAAAAGTTTTAAAAACCTGCGCACAATACATGGACTTAAGATTAGTTGTTCAGGTTAGATCTTTTTTTCGCGGCAAAATTAAGAAAGCTATACAAAAAATGCACTTTTTGTAAATAAGAGCTAAACAAATTACTTTACGTAAAATTAAAGTGAACAATCAAATTGGCACAAAAAGAAATCAAGTAATTTAAAAAGAAAGAAAGTTCCAATAAGACAAAAATAAAAAAAAATAAAAATCTATTGATTTTTCTATACAAAAAATTGAAACAAAACATTTTATGTTAAATTAAATAAAAAATTTAAAATTTTAGAAAAAAAACAATAATTAAAGGAAAAAATTCCGATGGATTGAAAATTGAGAAAGATTAGTTATTATAAACGCTAGTTGCAAAATTCGAGGGGTAGGAACGGGAAATTGTTCGTGTGGAGCATCCGTTATGTTTTACTTGTAATTTTAAAAATTGTAGTTCCAGATTGCTTTTAACTAACAGAGATAAAATATAAGCATTGAAGAAAAACCACACGAAATTTCAAGAAGAAATATCAATTTGTTTATTTGTAAACAACTGAAACGCAAAAGCTAACGTATCTTGACCCCCAAATGCAAGCACAGGCACAGTAGGTATTGTTATTTTTTGAATATTGATTTTCTCATCTACATTCACAATTCGTTTACAGTCTGGTTTCATAAAAAATCCCCACAGTATGGAATTCGTTCACAACTACAATTGTAAACAAATTTAAAAAAATGGTTTCAATGAAGAAAATTTTTTTTTCTTGTCAGCATTGTAAAATACATGTCAAACCTACATATAAAGAAAATAGTCCTATTACGTGTGATTAAAATTTCGATTTTTTTAGATTTCGGCAGTTTAAATAAATATTTTGCGCTAAAAGAAGATTTATGTATTATTACATTACATTCTGAAATTATTCAAAAAAGGATATTTCTAAGGATTTTACTTTTTTTATTTGTACATTTAATTTTATTCTAAATTTTATTGTGAATAATTTGTTACTTTTATTTTTGCGGCGGAATTACTAGGACCGAAAATAATAGCAGAGAGGAAAATAGCACCAGGTTTTGTCAATAGTTTTTGTTTAAAAATTAATACCAAACGACGCGCACATTAGCAAACACATGATTTTCTTTATACCTGCCATATTTGACTCTTTTTAAATGCCGAAAAATGGAGTTATTTTTAAAATTTTCGAAAAATTTTAGAGGAAAAGTTGTTTATTTTTAAATTTTATACATGTATCAACTTTCAACTCTATCTTGGATTTTTTTAAATTTAATGCATTTTTAGAGATACGTTAATTTTACTTTCACATCCACGTAGTGGAGTGGAAGTATAGTCATCGTAAAAAAAAGTTTTTTTCTTCAAATAGGCTTATACATGAAATGTCGAAATTTTAAGTTTGAGCAAAAAAAAATTCTGTCTGCCGGTCTGTTTGCAACTTTTATGTGTACAGGATTACTCAGAAACGGTTTATGATATTGACTGGATATTTGATACACCTTATGTATTATACCGCAATCTTGAACTTGATTATATTTTGATTTTATTCCGTTGAAGGGTTGGGTGTTTGGGGGGTAAATGGGAGAAAATGGCGGTAAATAGGTAAAGCTAGCAAGTAACAATTCATAAAATTGGGATTAAGTGTATGTACGAGCTCGCAATTTTTTTGACATCAGCCACCTCCATTACCACCCCCACACCGTTATTCAAGGGAGTAAGAAATAAAATTGTGATTAAGTGTGTATACAAGTACCTAATGCGGTCTATGGCATCAGCCACCCCCCCCCCCTACCATCCCCATTACTACCTCCATCTCATTATTGAAAGGGGTAAAAAATGAAATTGTCATTTAGTGTCCATACAAGAACCAAAGGTTTCAAATTTTTTGTTAGCATTAGCCACCCCCTCTACTACCCTCATCGCATTATTCAAAAGGGTAAAAAAGTAAAATTGTTATTTAGTGAGTATACAAGAACCAAAAACTTCAACATTTTTTTAAATATTAGCCACCCTCTCTACTATCACCAGACCATTATTAAAGAGATTAAAAAAATAAAATTGTGATTTAGTATGTATGAAATAAAAAAGGCCTCAAAAATGTATTTGGTACTAGCCACGCCCTCTACGTATCCTATTGTTAAAGGGGCAAAAAAATTAAATTGTGATTTAGTGTATATACGAAAACGAAAGGCCCCAAAAATTTTTTTGGCATTAGCCACTCTCTCTACCATAACTATCACTACCACTACTCCATTATTAAATGAGGTAAAAAATAAAATTGTGATTTGTTGTGTGTACAAGAACCAAATACCTCCCAAAGGCAACTACCTCACTACCGTGTGGCATATCGTTTTATGGGTTTTTGAAGTACATGAATTCAAATATTGTATTATTGGAGTTCTATCAACAATTATTTCCACATTGTGAAGTACAACTATAGTATCGATATTTTTTGGTATTGTAAGAGACTTAGATAGGAAATCTGGATGTGACAGTAGTGATTCCTTAGACAGCTGTTTTTGCATTTTGGTCGCTTATAAATAAACAAATTGATATTTCTTCTTAAAATGTATACTAGTTATTCTCCAATATTTATATTTTTGTGTCAGCTGGTAGACAATAATCCAAAACCACAATTGTTAAAAGGACGCGCATTGTTTCTATATTTTTTATAATGCAGAAACAATAAACATACAACCATTTTAATGTTTAATTGATCGTCTTTAATGGTTTGGTCCTTCCTAGTGTCGTGGTTTATAAGATATTTAACATTTAAACAAACTACTAAATCCTATAAACGTTAGGTTGCCGTCTTTAAACTTAAATTTCTCCAAAACTATTAATCCTATATAAATATAAAAATATTTCATTCTCAGTGTATAACCGTTATTTTTTATGTTCCCCATTTTTTGCAATTTATTGAGATATTTGCAAGGGAACAATTTCACTTTTTTTTCGAAAATTTTTAGTTAGTTTAAAATGCATTTTTTTTTCTTGTCAAAGGAAGAAAAAAATTGAGCGTGTGATCCTGATCATACTATATTACTATACTGTTAACGAATTTGAGTATTTGAGAATTTTATTTTTGCTGACTGCTTACAGTAATAAAATGGAAACTTTTTATTAAAAAAATGTGAAAAAGCATGTTTTTTTTTTCTCACAGCTTATTTGTATTTAATGCTATAGAAATATTTAAAAAAATCATTTGAAAGCTTAATTAATATTTCGTTGTTTTGGCTGATATAATTTTTGACGTAAGTGCCATAATTTCTCAGGTGTTTAACATTTAAACTAAATGCTTCATCTTATAAATATTCGGACGCCATCTTTATAATCCCAGATCTCCGAAACCATTAATTCTGCAGAAATTAGGGAAAAAAATTAAATTTATCCTGTGTTTAGTAGATTTCTTATTTGTCTCTAGCAGTTTTCCCTAATTGTAATCTTTTCCAATTATTTGACGAAGATCGTTTCGAAATACCTTTTTCTTAAAGCGAAAGTATCAATTTTCAAGTCCTCATAAATAAATAATATAGAAACTTTTCTGTGATGCATTCACTACTAAACTGCCAGAAATAAATGAAATCAAATTCAAATGATATTATTTTGAAATTAAAACCTCTAGTTACTGTACTAACGTGACATACTAGGATTTTAGTGTGGGTAGAACGAAAAAAATATCAAATATTTTAACTACAGAAGGGTAATTATTTTATATTTTATATTTATTTGCTATTATCACGATTTGCATATAACCTAAATAATATTCTCTAATACAGAAGGGTATTTATCAGTTTTTATCAGTATTTTAATTTATTCTCCTAAAATTTCTTTAACTAAATTTTCAGCTCTTGTTATTGCCATTCAATATGTTTGAAAACTGTAATGCGTAAAAGGCGGCAAAAAAGACAATAATGTGACAAACATGTGTCAAAAAGGTACCTATTTGAAGGGTGCACTGACCTGACCTAAATTCGAAGTGAATAATCCACCACGGGGGTCCAGCAAACTGGCCCGTAAACCTTGGAAGATACTTCTATATTACATATTTTTATAATATATATTATAATATATTAACTTTATTAATTGAATATTTATAATTTCCTATTTATTTTTCTCACAATGTTTTCCTTACATTAAGGAATATGAAAGAATATTTTGGAGTCACCGTTTTCTTTTTAAATTTTTTAAACACCTGACTCGTAATTAATGACGTTTAGGTGAATATTTTCAAGCCAATATAATAGAAAATTTTCTGATTGTAATATTTTCAACACAGTTTTTCATAAGAAATCGATTTTTTTAAATTCTAAAAAAAAAATTTAGCGGGCAAGGAAAAGTGGAAATAGTCCAATGCAATAAGGTTTATACTTGGGAACCAGCTATAGTGAATGGATTTGAATTATTTTTTTTTTGTTGGATCTCTAATGCCATAAACTAAAAAGTTTACCCATTGAAAATTACCGCCATTTCGAGAATCCGTAAATTAAAAAATTAAATCAAAATTTTTAGAAATCCCAACAATAAATACAATTATCGGAATTTTTAAATATTTCTTTTAAGAAATTAATGATTGTTATAGTTTTCGAGGTTGTTTATAAAGAATTTGTAATGAAATGAAACTTTAATCTGTATTTTTAAAATATATATTATCGCATTATCAGCTTTTTATTTTTAAAGGTGGAAACCAACTCTAAAAACTGAAGAATTAATTATGTTTCTAATTTTACGAATAAATTAACGAAAATCCAGAGACTTATGTTTTTGAGGTCGCTGAATATGACTGAGATATCAAAACTGAGATCAAAATATTAAGGGTTGAAACACCCTTAAATTCTGAAAAATTAATAATTCTTCTAATGTTACAAATGAATTCACGAAAATCCATATACTTGTGATTTTTAGGTTGCTGAATATGATTATGAGGTCTAAATTTATTTTTAAAAAATGGTGGATTATAAATGAGTACAGTAATATGTATAATTTTAATAAAAATACAGATTGTTATAAATGAATCAAATTAATACAATTAAGTAAACTAATTAAATAACATTTTTAATCTGCGCTCTAAACATGCCAAAGTGCTATGTAACCCGCTATTTTTGGGTATTATTCGAAAAATAGACGGTTATTGCTCGTCTCTCTACCTATTATAGACAATTAAAATGCGCGTACAAATTGAAAAGTTTCAACATTATTTCAAATTGTCATATCTCTGGCACAGTTTGTCGTAGGAAAAAAAAATAAAAACCCAAACTCTTCGTTTTTTTACAAGCTTCATTTCATTCTTATATCATGATTTTATCAATCTTATAGTTTTTGAGATATTTCAATTTTAAATACATAATTTTCTTGCTTAGGCGCTGAAGAACCATCTTTAAACCTTTATATCTCTGGAACAATTTGTCGTAGCAAAGCAAAAATAAACAAGCTATTCGTTTTTTTTATAAGCTTCATTTTTGTACTCTTACCATTTTTTATATAAAAATGTTTTCTGAGCAATTTCCAAAAACCCGATTTTTTTCAAAAAAATTATGAAATTTTTGATTATTGAAAATGGGTACAAAATGAAAAATGATTATTTTAAAAATTCTTTAAAAAATTGAGCATATTAGTAATAATATGTATTAACAATATATAGAAGGATTTAAATAAAATTGAATTGATAAGATATTAGAGTAATAAGACTAAAAAGAATGGCGCCTAAATTTTGAAATGCGCTACTTTTTTGTTTGTAACTTTTTTAGTTTTCAGTAGGAAAGGTCGTAATATGTCTCAATCGAAAGAAAATTTTAATACCTTTAACTTTTACAAGAATACTTAACATATTTTGAGTAATTTTAAATTTTAACGTTGTATATTTTTTTCTGAAAGTGTCGGCGCCATTTTGAAAATGCCATATTTCCAAAACTAAACATCAGAAAAAAACCATTCGATTTGTTTTCGTGAAAGCTTTAATTTTTTTAAAGTCCACATTTTTCAAGTAATTTAAAAAAAAAGTCCAGAAATACTGATTTTAGGGGGTGACAATTGCAATTTTATGTGTATTTTTTATTTTTTGCGACAACCCCTAAGAAGGGTTGCCACCACCCCTAACCAAAAAGCAGGAACAATGACATTATAGATTCTCATTAACATACTTTATGAAGCATGTTGAAATGAACAAAATTAATGAACAAAAAATTTGGAAATTCATTATATTGTTTTCGGGATTTAAAAGCTTCACTTACTGTACTATTCATTTATTTCGCTTTTTGGAGCTTCTGCCATCTTCAAATTAATTTTAAAAAGTCTTATTTTTTTACAAATTCTTTATAAACAACCTCGAAAACTATAACAATCATTATTTTCTTAAAATGAATATTAAAAAATTCCTTTCGTTGAAATTTCCAAAAATTTTATTTTTTTTTAATTTACGGATTTTCGAAATTGCGGTAATTTTCAATGGGTAAACTTTTTAGTATATGGCATTAGAAATCCAACAAAAAAAATCATTCAAATCCATTCACTATAGCTGGGTTCCGTCATTTTTCATTTATAATGACTAATTGCACTGGACTAAAAACTTCATTGATGATTAGAGAATATTATTTAGGTATTATGCAAATCACAACTTACACACTTTTTTATTTATTATGAAAATACTTACTTTCTGTATATTGTTGCCCTAATCTTCATTGATGACTATTGAAAGCAATGGGCCTTTCCCACGTAATGGAACTTGATGATTATTTTTTCATAAATCATTTATTAACACCTAATAAATACTGTATATACACGTCATATCGTATAATATTTTAATTTTAAATGGATATTTTAAAAATAAAAATGTTGTCTTACTTACTCCATATTTCAAACAAATAAACGCGCTCAAATTACGTCATGAAGGGAATCTCCAATCAAAATAAACAATTTCTTGCTTCAAAGGGCATCTGCAGGTGGCGTCACAGCTAACCTCAAAAATATGTACTTCTTAAGATTTAAGAGTATTACCCCAGCTATTATTAAAATTTCTGCCTGGTTCCCGTATTTTCAACTAAAATCTAGTTCAGTGTAATGTTTATGAAGTTCTAAATACCTTGTCCTAATAAAATAGGACTCTTTTTGTAGGTTGGAAATCCTAACCTGTAATTAGCAGTCTATTTTTATTAATCAACAATATTGAAAAATTATTTACGTGAATTTTTAAATATTTGTTTGGAGCCAGTACGGCTCCAAGCTAAAAATGCGTATACAAACATTAAACGTGAGAATAAACTTGAAAAACTTAAAATTTAAGGTTATGATGCAGATGCCGTATACGAAAATTAACCGAACCTCTTGGCATTTCTGAATTTTACATCTCGTCTGGAAACCTGCCGATGAGACTATTTCCATGTTGCCTAATGTACATGAATGTTTAGCGTTAGAGGAAATGCTTTAATTATTTCATTAAAGAATGTCTACTTTTTATCTCCGCTTTTGAAAATAATGAATTTTCATTGAATAATACCACCTACTATAATAAAAATGATAATAATTAACTGACGAGACACTTACATGTCGGCCCAACAAATAAATGACACTTGGCAACATTGATGGAAATAAAATAGATAGGTTATGCTCTCTTATTTACGATTTACGTTGTGATCGTACAGATCTATTATTTTGACTTCATAACTGTGTTCTTATTAATTATTTAAAAGTGTGTGTATGTGTATTGTGTAGACATTAAAATGGAGACAGGTTTTGAGAAAGCAGCAAGTGATAATCTTCCAATTATTGACAGTGAAATGGTGAATGACTTTTATGTATCGAACATGAACTTTTTGTCAGCAGAAGTGAAAAATGTAAAAACTAAGCGGTAAGTTACTAATTAGCATCTAAACTTTCATTTAACTTAAAGGGAACACTTATATAGAAATAGTATTGTTTATTTAATATAATTTTTTATTAATACACCCGTTTTTAGTTCTGCAAAGGAGTCATATGGAGATAATGCAGTGGGATATGTTCAACTGAAAAGGGAAGGAAAAATATGTTTGGTAAAGGGAAAAATTACTCCAGAACATAAAATCCACAGTAAAGCTTACACAGTAGAAGTATCAATAGACGAAAATGATGAAAAAGTGTTATCCTGTGAATGCAAGGATTGTGCTGCATCAGAAGGTAAATATATACTTATGAAATACCTAAATGAATTTTAGTTATAGTGGAAGATCGTTACAGTTTTAATTATTTGGGAATCTGTCAGTAAAGCACTGAAAAAAAGGTATAAAAAATGTAATTATTGTTTCTGAGCTAGAAATTATATATATTTTTAAATCACTATAAATATACCACAGTACCTTCATGTTCAAATTAGTTTAATTTTTAACTTAAAAAAAGATTACATTGAAAATTGCTTTTTTTCAAAAAATTAATAGATAACGCGCACACTTACTTAATTTTTTCAAATTTACTTAAAAACAGTGTATTGTACGACAAAATTTCATAGAATTTAAACTGAAGCTTATGAAATTTTCCAAACAGACGTGTATTTCAATATTTTTTATTTCATATTGAGGAAATTAAAATTATACACAGTACACGCAATATGTGTTACAGTAGGTATTTTCTAATATAATTTCATTATTCATTTTATAAAATTTCTGCAATAAATCTATATAGGTATTTCATATTTTTGTTTGAGGTTTTAAATTGAAATTATCAAGTTTTTTTTTTAAGGTGGTTGTAAACATGGAGTTGCGTTTCTTTTATGGTTGCACAGAAGAAGTGAAGAACCAGCACCAACATCGACGACAGATTGTTATTGAAAGAAATCGCTCCTGTCAGAAACTAAAAATGCAAAAATGGATCTTCAGTCATTGGTAGATAAACAAATACCTGTATTAGGTCCGCGAAATAATAATTATCCTCGAGAATTATCGTCAAAATTGCCAAATAATATTGGAGGAATATTTGATTTATATAGGTCAATAAAATACGAAGATTTGTCGTTATATCATCTTTGGTTACAATTAGACCGTGGGATAGTGACAGATTTTTTTAAACGTTTAGTTCCTATCTGGCCTTTTGGGAGCCTTTTGTGCCTGATTTGTACTAACCATTTTCGTGTTTATCAAATGGTTATCCAGGGCCCCTCAGTGGAAAACAAAAAAGAAAATTTCATGAAAATGAGCAATTTCAAACGTTTTGTTCCTATCTGGCGTCAAGTTAGACTTACGTTTTAAAGAAAAACATTCGACGGAAGCTTATCGCCAGACAAATTCCGTGGGCCGGAAGGCCCGAAATTTCAATCCGAAGTTGTAAGAAAAAATGGTCAAAATCAAACGATTTGGTTCTTATCTGGGAATTGTATATATAGATAAATAGATTATAATTATCGCGATATAACAAACGCCAGACAAATTCCGAGGGCCCAACAATGAAAAAATTATTGTTCAAGTTGTCAACTATTCCGCGAAAATCAAACAATTTACATTCGTCTGGCATTTGTTTTTTTGTTAATATTAGGCAATAAGTAGTTTCAATTTAAGATTCCCAGACGAATTGGCTGGGTCCCCTGGATAGCCAGACAAAAAGAAAAGCGCGAAAAAAATGCCATTTTTCAAACGATTTATTCCTGTCTGGCATTTGGATTTTAAAAAGATATGTTAATAAATAAGCCATATTTCTAGTCCCAGATAAAAAGCTTGGGCCCAGACGTAGATATGTTGAGCGAAAGTATCGAAAAATCAAAAAACAGTCGTGTAAAAATCGATGCATTTTCAAACGATTTACACTCGTCTGGGATTTGTTTTTTTAAAAAGATATGTTAATAAACAAACCATATTTCAAGTGCCAGACAAAAATCTGGGGCGCAGCTGTAGATATATCGCAAATTTTGAGGTTCTACAGTTGGCAACTTTTTAATCCTGGCTCCTACGCCAAAAGACTAGCTAATTTAAATAGAATAAAATTTGCTAAAACTCTTTTTTTAATTTTTTGAATTCCGACAAAAAGGAAGGAATTAGAGGGGGGCGGGATTTGGGACTTTTTTTTCGGTAAAATTTCTCCATTTTGTCACCGTAATTAATCGGTAATTAATTGAAATCGATCTCATATATGATGTTCACTTAATATCATGTACTACTTTGACGCTCCGTTAATCTCGGTCCTTCGAAACAAAAGTTTCTGAGAAAAAATATTTTTTTTAGATTTACATACATTATAAGAAATCGTGTAATTTCCTACATTTCCTCGAATATCTCGATAATTATTGTTTTTTTCGAAAAATTTGTAGATAGCTTATGTAAAGAGAATTGATTGAGCTTTCCGACACTTTCTTTATTTTTTCTCTAACATAAAGAGCAAAAGACCAAATATGCAGACGTCTCAAAGCCAACCGCCACCCAGTCTATTAATTAGGGTGAAGACATACCGCTAGGCTAAAGTACACCATCTGTGGGTCCCCACGGGAGACTAGTTTCTCGATCTGACGTCACAGTGCTTTTCGTGAGGAGTAGCGAGGATTTCAACTTTAATTATTTATTGCAAAGTAAGTACTGCGATTTAAGAGCTGATATTCGATGTGGCGTGTTTTTATACATAAACACACACTTTAATGAAATACAAAAAAAATGGGCAAGTTCCCCATTAGCAAACGATAAATAAAAATCACTCCGGGACGAGCGGGTAGTATAAAAAGCAGCGTCGCTTGAAAACAATGCATACCATATATGTTTCTACCACATCACATCTTACGTGTCTTATGTCGCGTGCATTAAAATGAGAGAAGAAATCACTTTCGTGTGGATGACTACCTACGCCAAGGGAGAATGAAACAGGTACGGACTTACGAGGACTCTCAGTTTCTATGGTGTAGTGCAGAGTTGTAAATTATATATTAATATGTAATAATTTATATTTGTCCTTTTGCTAGTATGTAACTTATTTATTGTAAATATTATTCGATCGAGGGATTATGAATGTGAAAGTGACAGTTATATTGATTCCAATGATAAAGAAAATCAAATTCTAAATGAGTTTCAAGTGAGAAAAAAACGGCATTTCAAGGGCGGATCTGGACCTTGAGCTTGGGGGGGAGGGGGTAACGTAGCCGCGTGTTGAAAATAACAAAAATGTTTTTCCTCGGGAAAAAATCTCAAAAAAAAAATTATAAACACAACTAAATATATTCAAAAATATAAAATAAAATAATAAAAATTATGAAATTTTAAAATGAAAGTTGATTGTTTACGGAATCTTGTTACCCTGTTACCCCCCATAAATCCGCGCTTGCGGCATTTAAGTAGTGACGCGAAACAAATTTGTTTAAATGTGTATAATACTGTTTTACAATGACAAGCTAATGAAATGCCAGACGAGTGTGAATCGTTTGAAAATGCATCGATTTTTACACGACTGTTTTTTGATTTTTCGATATTTTCACTCAACATATCTACGGCTGGGCCCAAGCTTTTTGTCTGGGACTTGAAATATGGTTTATTTATTACCATATCTTTTTAAAATCCAAATGCCGGACAGGAATAAATCGTTTGAAAAAATGGCTTTTTTTTGTTCACTTCTTTTAAGATTTAAAATATGTTTGGCCCACGCTTTTTGTCTGGGACTTGAAATATGGTTTATTTATTACCATATCTTTTTAAAATCCAAATGCCAGACAGGAATAAATCGTTTGAAAAAATGGGTTTTTTTTCGTGCACTTCTTTTAAGATTTAAAATATGTTTGGCCCACGCTTTTTGTCTGGGACTTGAAATATGGTTTAGTTATTATCATATCTTTTTAAAATCCAAATGCCAGACAGGAATAAATCGTTTGAAAAAATGGCTTTTTTTCGTGCACTTCTTTTAAGATTTAAAATATGTTTGGCCCACTAAAAATGTCTGTGAATGATACAATACATTTTCGTTTTGGTTAATTTTTACAGAAAAAATCATTTCACATGAGAACCAATCGTTTGATTTTCGCGGAATAGTTGACAACTTGAACAATAATTTTTTCACTGTTGGGCCCTCGGAATTTGTCTGGCGTTTGTTATATCGCGATAATTATAATCTATTTATCTATATATACAATTCCCAGATAAGAACCAAATCGTTTGATTTTGACCATTTTTTCTTACAACTTCGGATTGAAATTTCGGGCCTTCCGGCCCACGGAATTTGTCTGGCGATAAGCTTCCGTCGAATGTTTTTCTTTAAAACGTAAGTCTAACTTGACGCCAGATTGGAACAAAACGTTTGAAATTGCTCATTTTCATGAAATTTTCTTTTTTGTTTTCCACTGAGGGGCCCTGGATAACCATTTGATAAACACGAAAATGGTTAGTACAAATCAGGCACAAAAGGCTCTCAAAAGGCCAGATAGGAACCAAACGTTTAAAAAAATCTGTCACTATCCCACGGTCTAAATAGAAAGAAGTCAAATTACAGGACAGAAATGCTGATGATTTTATAAATTTTGCAAAATCTTGTATGACAGAGTATATGTGCAAGGAGGCAGAAAAAAATACTAGGAGCCAAAGTGAATCAAATGACTGGTATGAACTTAGATTTGGTAGGATAACAGCCTCAAAAATTAATGAAGCTGCAAATTGTCGTGTTTTGGATGGGACATTAACAGAGATTATTATGGGTGCCTCAAAGGTACCTGAAACAGTTGCAATTTCTAGGGAAAAAGTTTTGGAAGACTCGGTTAGGAAAGAAGTGTATGTAAAAAGAAATATTTGTATTGAGAAAACTGGTTTATTTCTATGCCATCAATTTCCCATTTTTGGTGCTTCCCCTGATGGTGTTTCAGCCACGTATTGCATCGAAATTAAATGTCCCAGCAAAGAAAAAACTCGACGGTTTTTTCTATGTGCGTAATGGACAAATAAATAAAAAATATTTGTATAAGCTACAGATACAAATGTTTTTCTGTCAAAGGGAAAAAGGATTATTTTGTGTGGCTTCACCCAATTTTGAAAGAAATAAGGAAGTACAAATTTTTGATGTAACTTTCAACAAAAACCAATGTCTGGATATAATGATGAAAGCTACCAATTTTTGGAAGACAGCTATATATCCTGGTTTGTCGAAGATATAGCGTTTCAAGTAGTAACTGTTATACAGGGTGGTCCGTAAGTAATGGTCCATAGAGCAACGGTGGGTTTCTGAAATTAAAATATTACGATTTAACTAAACTTACCTTAGTACAAAAGTTGATATTAACAGAGATACAGGGTGTTAAAGTCAATATTATATTTTTAATTTTCTCATATAACTTTTGAAGTTTTTCAAGTATTGTTGTGAAAATTGGTGAATGGGGGTTTTTGATATGAAAAATTCAAATCTGTTCCTATTTATTGTGTAGATCCTAGAGGGCGCCACATAAGCATTGTTTTAGATGTAAATGTACTATTAACTTTTTTAGCAGTAACGTTATCACTTTTTTTATTAAAAAATCCTAAACCTATCTCATTTTAGCAAAAAAAAAGTATACTTGTCATTAGTCTTAGAAATTGACCGTTTTCGAGAAAATCGCATTTTAACATTCACCCTCATGAATCATTATAAGAAATATTTAACGTAGTAGGCGGCGATACCAACAATACTTTTGACATTTAAAAATTGTCGTGACATTCATTTTTTGCAATTTTATTTATCTATTTTTCTTAATATCAGTTAATTAACGAAAATCAGAACATGCCGAGACATAATAATTATTTAAACTCAGATATGAGAGATATGGTTAAAATTTATTGTCAACTGAATTACAACGTGAATATTTGCGAAAATTTCCAAACAAATTACAACCTGATCGTAGACTATTTCAAAATCTGTTCAGAAATTTAGGCGAAAGTGGTTCATTTCGTCCTAAACGTGATAATTTAGGTCGACCGAAAATTATTACGCCTGACCAAGAAGAAGAAATATTAGTTCGCATTGCAGATGATCCACAAGTTAGTACAAGACGATTATGTGCAGCTACAGGAATCAGTAAAACTTCCATTCTAAAAATATTGCATGCAGAAAAATACCATCTATTCCATTTTACGCCAGTTCAAAATTTATTGCCTGCCGATCTTCCACTGAGATATCAGTTTGCAAGTGATATTCGGAATAGATAAAATATTGACTACTCATTCGTCAACAGAATATTATTTACAGATGAAGCTGCATTTACCGGTCGAGGCATCTTCAATTTAAGAAATAACCATTTTTGGGAAGTTGAAAATCCTCATATAAAGCGAGAACGACATTTTCAACATGAGTTCAAAATCAATGTTTGGTGTGGGATCATTGGGGGCCGTTTTCTAGGACCACATGAATTGCCAAGAAATTTAAATGGTAACAATTATTTACATTTTTAACAAAATGACAAAATATGTTGTTTATGCAGATTAGTGCTCCGCCACATGTTTCCAATCGAGTATTCGGTATATGGGGCGCAATGATCTTGTTTACAAAAATCCTATAAATACCCACGCACAACTTTGGCAAGAAATCAATGCAGCAGCAGCCTTTTCTGATCCAATGGTATTATTTAATATGAGGCGATCTTTTATGAACCGTATGGATAAGTGTATCGAGGAAAATGGTGGACATATTGAACATTAATTTACTCTGAAATAATAATATCTTTTGTTGAGTTTCCTTTGCCATTCTGTTTTTTATTCGTTGAACCCTTGTTTAAATCATAATTTTGTTTAATTAAATTTTGTCTTCATTGCTTTTCAAATAAAATTAATTAACTTGATAATTCGTGCTTTAATTCTACCTAATAGTGTCAACATTACAATTTTTAAATGTCAAAAGTATTGTTGGTATCGGCGCCTACTACGTTAAATATTTCTTATAATGATTCATGAGGGTGAATGTTAAAATGCGATTTTCTTGAAAACTGTAAATTTCTAAGACTAATGACAAGTATACTTCTTTTTCGCTAAAATGAGATAGGTTTAGGATTTTTTAATAAAAGAGGGGGGTAACAGTGCGGGTAAAAAATTTAAGAGTACACGTACACATTAAACAACGCTTATGTGGCGCCCTCTAGGATCTACACAAAAAATGGGAGCAGATTTGAATTTCTCATCTCAAAAAACCCCCACTCACCAATTTTCACAACAATACTTGAAAAACTTCAAAAGTTGTATGAGAAAATTAGAAATATAATATTGACTTTAACACTCTGTATCTCTGTTAATATAAATTTTTGTACTAAGGTAAGTTTAGTTAAATCGTAATATTTAAATGTCAGAAGCCCACTGTTGCTCTATGGACCATTACTTAAGGACCACCCTGTATAGTGACTATTGCTAATGCTGATGAACTTCTGCATAACGCGAAAATAGTTCTGGTCCTATGTAAATTCTAAAAGAAACAGGGGCTCTATATTTTAACGTTTTTATTCAGTTTCTTTACATACCTAATTAGTTTTATAAATTCAGCAGGTATGAAATACTTATACCTATAAATATATTATTATATATTAGTACAGTAACTTTGGAATAATGTCATATGATTTAGATTTCATTCATTTTTGGTAACTTAATAGTAAATGCATCAAATAAAAGTTTCTGTATTTTGCGGGGGCTTGCGAATTTCTAGGGCAAGGGCCGCTGGACGAAGAGGCTAATCCCGGTAGTAAAAAGATGGGACGCATGGAGAGGTAGGATATTACCTCACCCAGGCACTATCCAGTCACGGCAATTTTCGCACATACGTCAGGCATTGGCAAGGTAGAAGATGATGAGTACGTGTACTGTGGAGAAACACACCATCTTCTGGTGCCCCAGAAGGGCTGCCCCCAGAGCCGTGTACCAGGACAAGTTAGGCACAATACTTGAAGTTGAGAACCTGACTGTCTTGATGCTCGAGGGAGAAGAAAATTGGAACAATATAGCAGGCGTGCTATCAAATCTACTAAGAGACAAGAAAGACGAAGAAAGGAATGAAGCTTGGTTACCCTAGTGAAGCAAATGACCAGGAGCCCTCCTCCCTCTGAAATAATGCGCGAGCGGTTCCAGAGAGAGGGTGTGTAGAAGATTGGAGGAGTTTTAGCCAGGTAGGAGTCCGGCACTCCCAGTAGCATAAGACCCAAGCTCCGGGGTCCATGTAGGATTTCCCCTCTACCAAAAAAAAAAAAGAAAAGGTGATGCCACCCCTTTTCAGACACTGGAAAAAAACTTTGGAGTTGAAAGACAATCAAATTTTGAGACGCAAAAGCTCTACAACTTTTCATATAAATTGATGTTATAATTTTTTATTATAGTTTAAATGTATCCAGATCATATAAAAACTGGATATAATTCCTTTTACTGCAGTAATAATGCATAAGGAAAAATTAACGTTTCATATGAGATTATTCCAAAATTTTTACATATTTTTTACCTCTATATTATATATTTTGTAATAAAAATTATTTATAAAAATGATTGTTTTGTCATACACTTAACAGATTTAATGAAAATCACAAAAACACAGTATTGTAACAATGTTATTCTTTGTACTTTATAAAAACCATGTTAACAATATTAGTTAGTCTCCTCTTTTGTACTTGAATTCTTTTACTGAACCTAATTAAAATCAGTGGCGCAGCCAGAAAATTCATCTTGGGGGGGATGGAGAAGCGGCCTCCCCGGAGGATGAGAAAACTTTTCAGAAAATGGTTGAAAACAGATGTGTATAGATTCCTCTACTAGATAATATTTCCATTAATTAGAAAATATTTATTTCAAAGTATAATTTGGATACTGCTTTGTACTGATAGAGATTATGTTTCTTTATTTTTTGGTTCATGGAAGACGGCTTGGGGGGTGCACGGGCCCCCTGGCTGCGCGCCTGATCAAAACTATTTATATTGTAAATTTAAGAAAATATCGAAATAAAACACAATACTGATTATTTAGTAAGAGGTTCTTGAAGATTGATAAGACCACAAGCTATTATTAAAATATGGTTCATTAAATATAATAAATTATTGTTAACACATGAATGCATATGTAACATTTCAAATTCCCTAAGCCTTCGTATAATTCTTTCAATGTGTATTCGAAGAGACGCTATTCTTTTTGCTACTTTCACTTCTTCTTTTGAACTCTTCGTTTTTGCACTTACAGAGGTAGCGTACAATTTTTTTTATCTAAAATTCCACTAATCTGTTTGAAACCTCTATCTGCCATTATAGACACATTAGTTGGTATAAAATTTATGTAGCCACTATCTTCTATTATGTTTTTATCTGATATTCTACCCCCAAATCCACCTGATATAAAATTAATAAAACCGTTTGGTGTACTACTTATTAAAAATTTTAATGTATTACACTTTTTATATTCAGACCAAGTTAAACTTTGCTTTAGCGGATTTGTGGGTTTTTCAATTTCTATTTCGAGGCAGTCTATAATTGAAAATACATGACTATATCTTAATCTAAAAGGTATTGGCAAGAGTTTTTTAACTGTTTTTTCATCAGGATTAAATATAAAGCTTTGCATAATATTTGCTATTTTAGGAACTGATTTTGTAAAAATTCTCTATACGTTTGATACACTTATACCAAAATCATGTGCCAAACGAGTATACACATCGTTTTCTCTAATTTTTTTTAATGTTATAAGAATATCTATATATGAAATAGATTCCCAAGTCTCTATCAGTTTAACTAGTATATATACATTTTTTGGTATGCCTAAATAAAATCTAAAGTTTCTTTCAATTAACTGGACAGTGTTGTGTCTTCGGGTGTCTTGATGTACACTGTATTTATAATCATTTGACTCACTGCACGTTGATGATGATAATGGTATGTAAACCTCAGAAGAACTTGACGTTATTTTTGATGAAGACGACGTCGAAGGAGATGACGTAAATTTATACCTATCTTCGGGAATTATAATTCTGGTTGTCATAGTTCCAACAGAAGTATGTTCAACCATATCTGTATTTGTTTCCATGTTTGCAAGTTTTTTAATATTTACCACTTGGCTACCAACATGTTTGATTGTCGGTTTCACTTGAACTGCAACATTTCTAATAGCACTATCAGTAATACGTGAAACTTTAAAAGTTCCTGAGGGAGACGCACTCTCAGTTATTATTTCACCAGATGATGTAGGACTGTCATTGTGAAATAATCGTCTCTTAGGTGTAACAACTTTAGGACTTAATTTTAATTGCTTTGATTGACAACCAGATCTTACTGGTTTATCTAAAAATTCTGCTTTTCTTTTTCGAGCTGAATCACACAGCTGACTAGACAATTTTTGTTTTGAGGGACTACTTATGTACCTATGCGGTACAACTTCAGGCTTTAAGTGGAGACTGGTTCCCATGATTTTATAATATGTCCAGTTGACACTGTCTTCTTGAAGCTGAAAACAATGAAATTCAATTATGCTAGGATGTGTATGTATATACATTTTTTTTTACAAAAAGGTGTATTCTTACATTAAAATGATCTTCACATACTCTATATCTTCCTGAATCCGGTATGTGGCTTATATTCAACGCCATAGCCCATGCTTTTCGAATGATTGGGTGTTTGGGTATTGAAATAAATAATTTAGAACTAGCGTTTACACTTGTATTTTTAAAAGATAGTACAATACAATGCCTTACAACCATTTTTATACTTAGTCCAAATACGATTCACAATCAGAAATAAAAACACGAAACACTAGAAAACAAAACTACATAAAACGAACTGATTTGATGAGGTTATGTTGTGTATCGAAAGCAGGGTGATTTAATACACCCTGATCGAAAGTGTCACACATCACTAGACTTAGAACTAACAAAGCTTGATGACATGCTGTCAATTCGGTAAAGGTAGAAAGAGACAAACACTTATACATCAATCTGGTCATATGTAGCCTCTACCAAGGGTGCTAGAATAAACTGATTGGTCATTCCTCTGAATGCGTCATCAGTGTAAAAATATTGCCGCCAATTTTAAATTCATATAACATAATAATTTTTTCTGTAGTAAATAAGCAAATTTCGCAAAAAAGAAAAAATACGGGTGAGTTTTTTTAAAGAGAACTTCTCAAATATTCAATAAAAAAAAAACGTGGGAAAGGCCCATTAAAAAAGTTTTCAGGCAAATCCATTCAGGTCCAATCGATTTCCTAGTAACTTACTTTTTTCGTCTAACTGCACTCAGCTCTTAAAATTTAACATTTTTAAAAACTAAATGAAATAACCAAAAAAATCAGAATGTGAAACATACATAATAATGTCCATTATCAGTATTTTATTATTTCTTTTTTTGGTAGGTACATAGTGTTTCTCCATTTTCACCCTAAGGTTCGTATATTAATTTTAAATTTCATGCACTAGACTAAGGGCAACACATTATCATCTCTCTTTTTACGGTTTTTATTACATTACAATTTAACAAATCGTCAGAAAGTATATTTTTTTGTACAGTTTTATTCGAAAATTTATACGAACATGTTGGTATTTTTGAGATGCGGTTACTAACACCGAAGATAATAAGGAAAATAGCTGAAAATTTTAGTTCTTCAACAATAACAGTTTAAATTTTAGGCGCAATGGACAGATTTAATCCAATACTTCTCATTGCACTTGATGTGACACACCTAAAACAAATTAAAACCATAGAATCGCTGCGGCTAAACAATTCGATTCAAAATTTATTTTGACTCCACTATTACAGTAGCAAATGTGACATGTCGTAAAATAGTAAAATAATCACAGATTGGACCAATAAGTTGATAATAAGTTTGGCAACCTTGGTATGGTTCAGGATGTTGCATTCAATATGTAAAATTATACATTTTGGCTCAGGTTAATACGAAAAGTATAACTGGTTCAGCATGGTGCTGTTAATGTGTTGATATACAATTTTTTTATTTATAGAAATATCGGAGTATATATTACAGAATAGGTTCTCCCATCCCATACATACACCCGAATATGCAATTATTTTTTTTCTACCTACTTTATAAATAGATGGATCAGGATAGTATGAATTGTATACTGGTTCAGGTTTGATAGAAAGATCTATATATATATATATATATAAGGAGGGGGGATGGTCTGATCTTCACCAAATTTAAGCTGGAGGTTTCTTTAATATTAACTAATTGATTAAGTGGTCAAAAAAAAATTAAAACTGCAAATTTGACCCTTAAAATGTCCAAAAATCCCCTTTTCGTCCAATAAAACACGGTTCCACCTCTATTTGGAAATCAAGATTTTAGGGTTTTGTTATACTCGCCATGACAAACAATTTCCGCCGGGTCTGCATCCATCTTAAAAAACCCAACCTCGCTATTTTATTGACTAAATCGACTCCACTATAATAATAATGCCTAATAATAATAAGAATTATAAAAATAAACAGTAAACACATTTAGTTTTTAAAAGTTTATTGAACAAAAATACAAAAGTTTGTGTACTTAATAAAAAAACATAAATGTGCAGCGGGCCACTGCAAAAACTCGTTTTTTTTTTAACTTTTCAGGTTCATTTTAAACTATGCAACTGTAAAATTCTGCTCTAATGTATTCTTGTTTGTTAAACCACATACGCATGTTCTTAAAGTAATTGTAATTGGAAAAAGTAATTGTAATTGGAGAAAGTAATTGTAATTGGAAAAGTAATTGTAATTGGAAAAAGTAATTGTACTTATAGAAGTAATTTGTAATTAGATAGTTCAAATAATATAATTACAAATTACAATTCCTTTAACAATTTTCCTGCAAATACAATTCCAAATTACTTTCATAAAAAAAAGTACTTAATTACAATTACAATTACACGAAAAAAAAGGAATTGTAATTGCTAATTACTTTTTCACCAGGAATTACCCAGCTCTGGTATTTAAGCATCTTATGTATGTATCTGTGACAGCAAAAGTAATCACTCGATAAACACGATAAATATGTTTTCTGATGTCAGATTCAGTACTTTTGCTCAGAGATCAAGTATCCTTCCTGCGCAGGACAGGCTACGTAAGCAGGAAGAAGTGCCAGCCACACTTCCACCACGGCAAATAGCTGTTGGGGAACATCCTAGAAGATACGCCGATGTTGACTTAAGGATGAGGGTTAGCCTTAACAGCAGGGCTACCATAAAGCCACAAGACCTGGCGCGGATGGATGCTGTCATCGATGAGGAATTGCCAGAAGACGCCGACATTTGGCAGATCAACACTGCCGTGTACAAAGCTGCTAGCCAACTCGTTCCCCGCGAGACGACAAACAATGCCTCGAGCGGTATCGAAAAGGCTAAGCAGCGTGTACAAAAAATCGAAGGCAAAATACAGTTGGCCAGACAACACGCTTCTCGAATCCAGAGTGTGGTGGAATACGTAACCACTGGCAAGGCATTTACGCCTAAAGTCCGGCGAACAGCAGCCGGACTCAGACGCCAACACCACACTCTAAATCTGACAGTGATGCTCACTATTAAGCAGCACTGTTTAGATAGGATTCGAGCGCTTATGGCTATCAAGAAAAAGCTAAATAGGCGGGTACGAAGTATGGAGCAAAATGCTTTGTTCCGTACGAATCCTTCCCGCCTATTTCAAGAGCCACAGCGTGTTGTCAATAATCCACCAACTGTAGCCGATGTCGAAAACTTCTGGAAAGGAATCTACGAAACGACATGTCAGTCCGGAGGAAGTCCAGCAAGCTCTTGTTGGCACCAAGAACTTCGCTGCCCCGGGTCCTGACGGCATAAACAACTGGTGGTGGAAAAAATTTCCTTCCACTCACCGTCGTCTGGCCCGAGTTTTCAACAAGTGGTTGAGTGAGGGGCAGCCAATCCCGGACTGGTTTGTCGAGGGACATACCGTGCTTATTCCCAAAAAGGGTGATCTGTCCGACCCAAGGAATTATAAAAATAAAAAAAAAAAAAATACTCTTTATTGTGCAACACAAAAGGACAAGATATATTTTTCAATGATTTTACAATCTTACAATCATTAAAACATATTTATATTAATATTTAAATTATTTTCTTGTAATAGTTCAAATTTTAACTGTTTTTTTATACTATCTATACTCCTACCTCTAATATTTACTGAGATATTGTTTATTATGTTGGAAGCTAAATATGATAATGAAGACTCAAAAGCTGTAGTGTTATGCCGTGGGATAGTTGCGTTACCTATATTTCTAAGTTCTCTATTGTACACCATTTCCCTAAACTCAATTTTTGATAATAAATACAATGGAACTTTATTACTTAGCATCATGCAAACTAATTTAACATAATGAATGAAGCGCCTCTCTGTTAGTTTTAACATTTGTAAAGACCTGATGTGTGGAGTGATGTGTTGTCTTCTGGGAATATATTTAATATACCTAATACAACAATTCTGAATTTTTTGCAAACGGTTTTTGTCTGATAGAGTAAGGCAGGGACCATATATACAGTCATAGTTCAAAATTGACAGCGCAAGGGATTCTGTCAACATAATTTTATTTGACTCATTTTGATAAGTCGAGTAGTGCCAACAAGGTTACATTAAGGTACTCACGGTACTGGTATAGTTGTTTCAACCTTAAAAATGATGACTGACACAATTTACTGACGTGTTGCGTGAAAGATAGTGTTTCATCAAATATTATGCCCAGCACTTTAGCAGAATCCACATTTTGAATTACTGCATTACCAATGTTAATTTCCAAATTTAAACTCCTTATGTTTTGTATCTATTAGATGTTCCTAGGTAGAGGTATGCACACTTACTAGTATTTAACAATAGGCCACTATTCTCACACCACTCTTCGATTGTGAGCAAGTCCCTGTTAAATTGCAACACCTGTTCATATACATTATATTTATTTAGCGGCGAATACATTTCAATATCATCGGCATATGCATGAATTTTTGTATTGATATTTAAGTTTTTTAGGTCAGTCATGTAGATATTAAATAATGTAGGTCCAAGAACGGAACCCTGTGGTACTTCGGCTTTAGTTTCTTTTGGTTGTGACATATTGTTCTGATTGACTGAAATTATTATTTGTCTATTGTATAAATATGATTCAAACCACAGTATGCAATTTTCTGATAGTCCTATATATTTTAGTATAGCAATGAGACATGAAATATCAACACAGTCAAATGCTTTTGATAAGTCGAGTAGTGCCAACAAGGTTACATTACCATTATCTTGTTCTTTCAAGACATCATCTACAAGATCTATTAACATAGTAGAGGTGCTATGCTGTTTACGAAATCCTGAATATTATTGTCATTTAAGAACTCAATTAATTGATTATGTACTACTATTTCTGCCAGCTTAGATGCAACGCATAACATACTCACTATTCTATAATCCGAGTAAGTAGATGGAGATTGTGTTTTTGGGATAGGTTTACCAATTGACGTTTTCCAAATAGTGGGAATTATGTCTAATTCTAAAGAATAGTTTATAATATGAATTAACGGCTGTATGCAAAAATCTATCGCTAGTTGTAACATTTTAGCTGATATATTATCAATTCCCATGCTATGAGGTTTCTGCTTATTTACCAAATTTTTTATTTCATTACAATCTACTGGACTATAATTGAATATCACATTTCTATTCAGGTAATTTTCACCAAAATATCGAACTACTTCAATACTAGCTGACCTACGGGTTCTGAACTAATGAAATGCTCACTGAAAGTATTAGCATTTCTTAATTCATCTGGTATTTCTGAATGGTTTTGCATCTTAACAGGTGCCCATTTTTTAAAATTTGCCCAAAGTGCCTTTTGGTTGTTGGAATATCTATTTATAAAATGCTGGAAAAACGCTTTCTTTTCAGCTTTTAAAGCATTATTATAGTATTGTCTTAATTCACAAAAATATCGTCTGTGATCTGGCAACCTGGTTTTTTTAAATTTCTCCCAAGCCCTTTGTTTTAATTTTCGGATATGTTTTAAAGTATCAGTGTACCAAGGTTTTGATATTTTGTTGTTATTAACGATTATGGTTTTATATGGTGTGTGTTTATTAAATAGATACTCCAAGGCTGCATTAAAAAATTGTACTTTTTCATCAATGTTTTCCATCATATAAATCGAATCCCACTGAATTATCGAGGCATCCTCATTAAAATTTTCAAGGTTGAAACGGCTATAGTCCCTTATCACTTTGTAATATGATTCTTTATTTGTTGATACATCTAGCGTACAATGTATTATATTATGATCTGAGATATTGCATTCGTCTACTCCTACGTCTTTCACATCTAAACCCTTATTTACTATTATTACATCAATCAGAGTGTGTGACTGAGAAGTTACCAGAGTGGGGTCTCTTATAATTTGTGAAATTAGTAAGTCATTCATTAATGTGTTTAAGTACTGAGATTCTCGTGTTTGATTCAAAAGATTTATGTTTAAATCACCTAAGATAACTATTTCCTTAAAATTATTGTAATATAAATGTTGAATCATATTTTCCATTTCACCAGACATTCAATTGTTTGATTTGGGGCCCTATAAATTACTCCTACGGCCAATTTTACCTCGTTAGTTATATTTATTTTTACCCAGAGTTGCTCTAATTGACTATTATTTAATTCATTAGGTAAATCTATTATCATGCTCCTAAGACTACTACGTAAATATAGAGCAACACCCCCACCTCGACCCTCTCTATCTCTGCGATACAAGTTGTATCCAGGCACATATATACATGAATCAGGTATATCGGCTGTAAGCCAGGTTTCACTTATAGCAAAAGCTTTACATTGTGACTATATAGAATCTCTTTAAAATTATTAAATTTATTTACAATAGACCCGATGTTTAAATGTGCTATTTTAAAATTTACATCCTTTTTACATTTACTGGGTTGATCTTCCCTTCTATAATGATACATATTAATGTCCTTACTTATAAAAAATCACCAGCTTGATTTTTTTTTAAATAGTTCCGGTATTTGCTGAAGTCAAATCTTCTATAACCCACACCCTTTGACCAGAAGCTATCGTTGTAGAGTTCGTCTTTGCCATCATGCGGTGCACCTACCATAAACACTTTATTTTGATACACTTGTGTTGTGAGTTCCTTCACTGAGAACTCCTCCTTAAATTCGGATTTGGATTTGGTTTTTAAATATTTTATAATATCATCACAAGTTGTATATCTTTTTACCCTATTTATATAAAACCATAATTTTCTATTAATTCCAGCAAATCCACTTTCTTCGCTTTCTTCTGCTCCATCAGCCATGCCCATATTTTTCTTAATTCTATGTTTATTTCTTCTACCCACTACTTCTTGAAATTGGTTTTCATCTTTTACCTCGCTAATAGAAATAATTTCCCCATGTAATAATTGTGTTTTTTCATTGCAATCTATATTTCTCTTTTCATCCCCATCTATATTTGTTTGATTCACATAACTTGAATTGTGTTTGGAATGGTTGCTACTATTTTGATTTGAAACTTTGCTATTTTGTTTTAAATCATGAGCTGTCTGTGTTTTTAGAGCAGAACTAATCCAAGTATTTATTACTTTTTTTGTGTTGCTACTTATTGTACTTTTTCCACTATCTGCTTTTTTAATTCTTCCATTTTTTCTTCTATAAGTTGTTTATTTTCCTTTAATATTAAATTATTTTCCTGCAATAAACTGCATTTTACCTGTGTCTCATATAGTATTTGTTTTAGCATTAGGTTTTCCAGTTTTAATTTTTCCATCATCAGAGTGGCAGCAGTTGTTCTATGCATCTCACTAGTGGCACTGCTACCGCAAGACATTTGAGCAAATGTAACAATAGTTCATGCGACGTTGTGTCAAATGCCTTATGATAGTCAATCAAGGCCCATCGATAGATTCCGCTTGTATTGCACAGAATCCTGTGTATTGCACATAATCCTGTGTAATACAAGTGAAATCTATCGATGGCCTGGATTGACTATCGTAAGGCATTTGACACAACATCGCATGAACTATTGTTACATTTGCTCAAATGTCTTGCGGTAGCAGAGCCACTAGTGAGATGCATAGAACAACTGCTGCCACTCTGGAGGACCCGCTTCACCATAACATCAGGTGCACAGCGGGTTACGACAGAGCAGGTAGCATTCAGAAGAGGAGTATTCCAGGGAGATTTTCTGAGTCCCCTCCTCTTTTGCATCTCACTGCTGCCGTTATCTACTGAACTTCGCCAAACTCGCGGGTACCACTGTGGCCCACCCAGCAACCGGAGGCATAAGGTCACCCATCTGTTCTATATGGATGACCTCAAACTGTATGCCTCCGGTGAGCGTGAACTTCAAAATGCTCTAAGGGTGGTTGAGGAGTACACGCGGGCCATTGGTATGGAGTTCGGGTTGGACAAGTGCGTGGTCGTCCACCTCAAGAGAGGGCGATGCGGGGAATTTTCTGAAGATGCGCAGCTCGCAGACGGAAGCATCCTGAGACATCTGGATGCCGGAGAGACCTACACATACCTGGGTGTGCACCAACATCACATCCAGGATGTGCAACAAATAAAATTTCCAGATTTGCTCAAACTTGCAATTCTCGTACCCATCTTAACCCTTTCGGTCACCATGGTCGTTTAAACGAACATACCCTTGACATAACTACAAATGCTAGCTGAACACATTTTAACCTTTTGAATCCCTTTGGTAGTCTCAACAATCACATTTATTTTATGATTTAGTGCTCGTGGTGCCATCTTGTTGAGGTCTTTTCAGGTTTTAGTCATTTTCTCAATCCATGTCTGAGCAGCCACCTGTGTTTGTGTATTTGTGAGTTTCTTGTGTGTTTTTCACTATTGCAGTAAATTACTTTGAGTTTATATAATTTTTTGTCAGTTACTTGAATGTTTATTATTGTGTATATTATACACAATATAACGAATATTAATTTTTTTATATTTTTTTTGAACAAAATACAAATGTTCGTTTCAACGAACATGGTGACTCAAAGGAATTTTTTTGCAGAATTGGTGAACCAATAAAAAATAATGGCTTCTAAAAAACCACTAACCGAGGCTGAACTTTACGAGATAATTGAAAATTTCTCAGATATTGATGGTTTGAGTGATGGTGAATATTATGAAGACAAGAATGAAGGAAAATTGCAAGGTTCAAATGAGGAGGGTGGGGGGTTTGATTTACAGTTATTGAACAATGAAGAAAAGGTTAGGATGACCATCATCTAATAATAACGAATCCCCTACACCATCACTAACTAAAAAATCAAAAATGAAATGAGACCAATACAAGATTTGATGAAATGGGCCATTTACCTCTATTCGACGAAAACAGGGATGGTGCAAGATGCAAAAATGGTACCTGCCTCAAGAAAACACATTTTGTTTGTAATAATAAATGCAAGGTTCATTTATGTATAACTCATGATCGAAATTGTTTCAATGTTTTTGGTACAAAATAAACCATTATTGTGGACAAGTTATTTTTATTTTTCCACTGAGTCACCATGTTCGTTTTAACGAACATAATATTTTTTCGAAAAATTAGGGCCGTAAGGACCTGAAACTACTTTCAAAAATATTTAAAAAAATCATTTAAACTTGCCTCTTGGTTTCAAATTTTTAACTACAAAAATAAAAACTCCTGACTGAAAGGGTTAAAGAGAGGAGATCCTACAAATATTGATAATTATCGACCTATCTCATTAATAAGTATCTTCTCCAAAATCATCGAAACTATACTACCTCAAAGAATAAATAGTTACCTTGAAGCTTTTCATCTCCTCACAGACAGCCAACATGGCTTCAGACAAAATCACTCCACAGAAACTGCGACACTCTCGTTTGTTCAACACATACACAATCTAACCGACAACAGAGAAATTGTTGTTGGAATTTTCTTCGACCTAACCCGAGCCTTTGACACACTCAACATCGACTTTATGTCTGAAAAACTGTCAAACCTAGGCCTACGTGGAAACATAAACCATTTTCTGGTCTCTTATCTCACTAATAGACGCTTCCATGTAAAGCAAGGCAATATAAAATCAGAAATATTCTCAACAAATACTGGTACTCCGCAAGGCAGCGTTCTTGGTCCACTCATGTTTTTATTATACATAAATGACTTACCCAATTACATCACAAATGGAAAGGTATTTATATATGCAGACGACACCTCCATAATTTTATCAGGTAAAACTTCCACAGAAGTACAGCAGAAAGTCAACATCACCCGTAATGAGTTCAGCAATTGGTGCCTACAAAATCGTCTCATTATTAATCTAGGAAAAACCAAGTGCATAGAATTCGGAACAAGTCTAAAAACTGAACACAATTTCAATTTCCACTTTCACAACGAACCTCTAAATGCTGTCAATACAACAAAATTCTTAGGCACAATGGTTGATGAACAGTTCTCTTGGCATAACCACATTGATCTTACATGTAAAAAACTAAACAAAATTTATTTTCTAATTAAATCTCTAAAAAACAAATTAGACACAAAATCCCTTGTATCAGTATATTATGCGAAATTCCACTCTGTCATGACCTACAATATCGCTGTCTGGGGGCAATCTACGAAGGCTAATAGAATATTTATAAAACAAAAAGCTATCCTTAGACTAATTTTCAATGTAAACCCTCGTACATCTTGTAGAGATATTTTTCAAGAACACAAAATTTTAACTCTAACTAGCAGCTACCTGTTAAAAATTTTAACATATGTACATGATAACAAAAATATTTTCCAAACTCATGCCCAAATACATCACTTCAATACCAGAGGTAAAAACAATTTTCAGCCCATAAAACACTCCTACTCAAAATATGAAAAATCACCAGTATTTGCAGGAACTAAGTTCTATAATCTACTCCCAACCTATATGAAAGAATTTAAAAAAGAACTGAAAAAATTTTTACTCAGCAAGTGTTTCTACACTATTAATGAGTTCACAGAGGCATTAAACGGCTTAGATATAGTATGAGCCATCATATTTTCATTTTACTCTTATTAATTTGTTACCCAATCATTTTATGTCGCGAGTTTTAAAAAATGTTAGTCTGAATGTAATATTTTTTATCCTATGTTGTACTTCATATTTTAATCTGTGTATTTTTTTATACCCATGTACTGTTGACTTGTCTCATCCACTGTAACCAGTGGCCCAAAAGATTAATAAATTTTGATTAATTGATTGAATAAAGGAGTCTCTCCGCGGCAAGTACAAACGCCTACTCCGAAAGATTTGATCCTCCAAACTTTCGGGGAAGAATAAGGCATCTGCCACTAACATGCTTGCCGTTCCTGTTCTGCTCTATTCCTTTGGGGTAGTAAAATGGACTGTAGATGAGCTGCGCCAACTAGACAGAGATACCCGCAAGATGATGGATATCCATAGGAGCATTCATCCTAGATCGTCCGTTCCTCGTGTTTACTTCCCACGTCATCGGGGGGGCTGAGGACTCTTGGGTCTGGAGTGTATGCATGGCAGAGTAGCGCTGAGTATGGCATGTAACATCCTCAGGAGCTCGGATCCGCTCCTGCTATTAGTGAGAGATCACGAAATTGCAGGGGTGAGCGCAGGATTGTTCAAGGCAGCAAAAAGAGCCGCAGATGAACTCGGTCTCGTATTCGACGTCAGACGAGGTGGCCGGCATGGTGCTGATCCAGAGTCAGTCACCGAGCTTCAGCCAAATCGTCTGAAAGCCCAAATAAAGCTGCCGAACAGGAGAATCTGTTCAGGCAGCATGTCGATAAACCCATGCACGGTGTATACTATAAGAACATAGAATCACTGGGTTTATCGACTAGGCTGACATTCGCCTTTTTAAGGTCAGCTGGGCTTAAGTCGGAGACCGAGGGATTCATTGTGGCCTGTCAGGATGGTGTAATAAACACCTTGGTCTACCGAAGCCACGTAATGGGTGTAGAGGTCCCTGATATCAACTGCAGGATCTGCTGTCAGGCGCCGGAATCGCTGATGCATTTGCTTTCAGCATGCCCGATATACGCGATTTTGGCCTACATCCACTGTCATAACGCGGATTTACGAGTGCTATACTACCATCTACGGCACTCGTACGGGGTAGATCAAACACCAGTGCTGCCTTACATCCCCGGAGATATTGAGTCCGTTGTCGAGAACGAGAGGTGCCGAATTTATTGGAATTACTCGTTCCCGACCGTCAGGCTAATTCAAGCCAACAAGCCTGACATAGTCCTCCTCGATCATCAGAACAAAGTGATGTTTGTCATCGAATTCTCAGCACCTGCTGAGACAAACATCGCTTTGAAGGAGGGGGAAAAACGGACCAAATATCGTGATCTCCGGTATGAGCTCCAAGTGCTGTACTCAGACTACTCGGTCAAGATGGTCGTCCTAATAATCGGCTTACTCGGAGGGATGAAACCTTCGCTGCTCTCAGAATTAAAGATCATACCGGCCTGTCAGAATTCGGCAGAATGGTTGGCAGGTCAGATGCAGAAGGCGGTTATCTTGGGGTCTCTTCGTCTGCTTAGGGCACATGATTCAGGTGTTTACAGTCACTAACTCCACAGGTCGTGGAGTGGCTGTAATGAATTAGCCGTGTGATGTCGGAGGCCACGGAAGCCCTGTCCGGCAACGGGAAACCGAAAAAAAAAAAAAAAAACAAAATAAAATAATATTAGTATATGTTCATTTGTGATAAGAATATAAATACAAGGCAGCACTTAATCTAAATACAAATAAACATGAAAAGAAATCACACAGATGGTCAATCAAACCTTGAATGTGACTGTTGTTATGTATGAAAGTAAATATAATTTATGTTAGTATTTAGTTGTAATGAAATTATATTAGGTTTGGCAACGCCGCTTCTAGCATTCACGTGTAGTAGTTAACTTCTTGTAATAGATGACATGTGTACGCGGCCATTACACTCTGTTATACTTAAATAATAAATATTGTTCTAATTACTCAGGTGCCTTATTCTTATCGATAAATGTTCATAGTCTCCTAACGTTACTATTGACAATAAAACCAACATTACATGGTGGCAGCTGGTGAAAATCGCGACGAGAGGTTAAAAGTTTCATAAAAAACTGGGTAGTGAACGAACGTTGTGTTTGCAGGTGAGCGGTTTATTTGGCGGTTCGCGGATATTTCTTGTTATGTATGGGACACAAAAAGTATCGTGCTATATACGATTGAACTCTCCTGTCATTTAAGAAGTGGTAAATAATTAAAAAACTTTCCTGTGTTAGTGTTGATTAATTACCTAGGTATAGTAAATAATAAAAAATGGCAGATCGGGCAGAACATTTAAAAACTCCCAGTGAAATGAATTCTAAAGGCAATGTAGCTGGTAATTGGAAGCTATGGAAACAGAAATTTAATTTGTATTTGCTTGCCAGTGGAAAAAGTGCAAAGTCTGATGATGGTGAAGTGGCTATACTTTTGAATCAAATAGGTGACGAGGGGCTGCAGATTTATAACACTTTTGAATTTGACTTGGACGGTGACAATAACAAGCTAAATGCAGTTCTAAAAAAATTCGATGAACATTGTAACCCGATAAAGAATCTTGTTTACGAACATTACAAATTTTTCAAGAGGGATCAGCTGATAGTTGAAACGTTTGATGAGTTTCTAACAGCTCTAAAGCAGCTAGCAAATACATGCGAGTTTAAGGAAAAAGATGTTATGATTATGGACAGAATCGTTTTGGGCATAAAAGACTCCAGAATTCAAGAAAAAATGCTACAAAAATCAGATTTAACTTTGGAGAAAGCAGTGTTTATATGTCGGGCAATGGAGAGTAGTACGATTAAACAAAAAGAAATTACTCGTGCCTCTAAAATGGACATTGTGTCGGTAAACGCGATAAATCCTAGTGTTGGTAAATTTAAACGAAAACATTTTGATTCGAGACATTCAAGTGCACGTTGTGAACAAAGTTATAGTTCTGGGAATGCTGTGGCTGGTACAAGTAAGTGGAGCACAGGACGACAAGTTCCAGGTAACCTATGTACATACTGTGGATTAAGCTCCGATTAAAGAACTTATATCTAGATACATAATGGCATGAATTTTATGATCCCGAAAGACTCCCATTCTAAGGCACTTCTTCCCATAAGTTGCTGATTGGCCCATCGGCGTATTCGCGGCCGCTCGTACACGATCGGCTTCAGTTTGATTATCATAATCTCAGTTGACAGTTCGGCCATTAATGTCAATAAATGTTTTTCGTGTTCTCTGACCAAAAACTGGTGAAAAAGTAATTTTATTTTAAGTTGCGATTTGCTTAATACCTAAATAATATTCTCTATTCATATTTACACAGTTTAGTGACAATATATTTTGTGCAAATAAATAGTGAAGTGCTGTGCCGTTTGCAGAAAGCAGTTTAGAAAAGAAGAAAATCGATCGTTCCATAGTCGTAACATGATGAAGTTCAGTTTACAGTTATAAAGTAAATAGCAATTAAATTTTAATATCCTTTCAATACATATTTATCTTACTGTTTTATCTTACTGTAATATCGTATGCCTACATCACGTTATATAAAGAGCCGGTAATGCAGGAATTGCAATAATTCATTTTAATGAAAATATTTACCATTCTACACATTTTCTACACACACAACGCCATTGTTGCCTATGGGATGTGATGTTCATCTATCCATTTTAATGGACATATAATAATAATAATAATAATAATAATAATACTTTATTAATCCAGTCGATCATATAACATGATATAGGATAGGTCAAAATAAAATACAAAACAAAATGAATAAGTAAGAACATATAAACAATAAATGGAATATAACAATTAAAATTACTAAACACGTATCGTAAAATACAAGTACGCACTCCATATAAAACAACATAAAATACAGAATACACAAAAAGAAAAAAAAGATAAAAAAAATACATAAACAAGTCTAAATAAATCACACCTCATCACTTAAGTATTCATTTACAGAATAATAACATTTGTTCGATAACATTTTTTTTATAAGAACTTTAAAACTTTTAGTATCGAGTATTTTAAATAAATCTGGTAATTTATTATACATTTTCATTGCCAAGTATTGTGGGCTTTTTTCAAATAATGATGACTCGTGTCTTGGTACCTCAAGCATTAATCCATTCCTAGTGTTATACGAATGGTTAGAAGTCAACGTGGGTAAATCATTTAATTGATTTCTGGCATATATGAGTAGGTGTAAAATAAATATACATGGCAATGGTAATGTATTTAGTAGTTTAAAAATCTCTCTACAGCTTGCTCTTCTATTTGTCCCTATAATAAAACGTATTGCTCTTTTCTGCAGTTTAAAAATACGCACACTTTCTGTTGAAGAGCCCCAAGCCAAGATACCATATGATATTACAGAATGGAATTGTGCATAATAATATGTTATTAAAACGAGTCTACTGACTACTTCACGCAACTGGTTAATACAATAACAAATAGGAGCGACTTTTTTACCAATAAAATCTATGTGAACTGTCCATGAGCAATTTTCAGATATATGTAAACCAAGAAATTTTACAGATTTATCTTGTTTGATAGAACCGTCTTTTGTTTTAATTAAGTAACTATGGTTGAAATTATTTTTTGAAGGATTAAATCTAATAAAGGTAGATTTTTTATTGTTTAAGATAAGAATGTTATTATTCAACCATTTATGTGCCTCTTGTATCTGCAAATTTGCTTCCTTCACAGTATTTTCTATTTTGATGTCAGAAACAAGAATAGATGTATCATCTGCAAACATTATAGATTGTGTTATATTAAAATTATTTACATAAATTGTGACTATGTTAGGAGCAAACAAGGTATATAGTGAAAAGATAGCCTGTTATGTATCTAGATATAAGTTCTTTAATCGGAGGGATTAAGTCATGTCAAGGGTAAGTGTCCACAGAGACGAACCCAGCTATTTTTTTTGGGGGGGGAAAGCTACAACTAATTTGCCAACTGCCCATTTTTTTACAACTTATATTTCCTTGTTTTTTTTTATTTCAGACTTAATCTATAAGTTAGCCTAGCGATACAAATATTATGCAAAAGAAGTTTAACTAAACTACATGATGTAGGCGCTAGACCTAAGTTGACCCCGCGCTCTCCTTCGTCTAGAAGCTACTGGATGAGGTAACCGTTATAGTTTAATGACCATGGAGAAAAACAAGATACAATACGATTACGCGCAATAGGTAGCATTAAGGGGTCTACACACGATCCAGCGACAGGGAGCCAGCCTTGTCGGCATGCTTTGAACTCATTCGTAAAAGTGAACTGGTCCGCTGGAATTCCAATTATCTTCGAAGCGTACCAACAATGTCGGGTCCCAGCAGCTGGATCGTCTGTAGACCCCTTTAATAGTCCCAGATTCTGATTCAGTGTCCTCTAAGAATTTAATATTTTAACAATTTCTGACCCACAACAATTTGTTATTATTATTATCTCTCGTTGAGAGGTTGGTAACTGATACTAGTGATACTCCGTATAAACCAACAACCAATGACTTTATAGCTAGGACAAAGCATTGTATTGATAAAGGCAAAAAGGAGTAATATTCTAATATTTCTAATGTAAGACAGTCTTTGTGAATTGTATGCTCTGGTCGTGCCGTCTACTGGGTCGAACGTCGAATTTCCGTGAGTTGACGAGTTTATTTTGTTGGCCCGTCGCGTAGGCCCGTCGGCGTTGTGCGTTGTCCGTCGACTATTCGGTGGCTCTCACATCAGTCGCATCTAGTCATAAATAATATCAATTAAAATTATTTATAAAAAAATGGTCATAGTGACAGTGTCATTTAATTTTTATCAACTCATTATTCGTTTTTTTGCAGTTATACCCAATAAAGATTTTTTTACATTTTTGGTGATTTTCCCAACTCAATCAACATTGGGGGGGGAGCGTACCCCCCCATAACCCCCCGTGGGTTCGTCTCTGAGTGTCCAGCCTTTAATAGACATTGTAGTCGCTGTAAAAGAAAGGGACATTATCGTAAATTTTGTACTTATAAAAATGTTCATGAAGTCGCCGAATCCGACTCAGAAAACGACGAACAATATGAGCATGATTTGAACAGTTGTGAAAATAATATTGTTTGGACTGTAACAAAATGTGACTCTCGCGAAAGTGGACATGTAACGACCACGGCAGTAAGCGCGATAGACTGGTTTGAAAAAGTCAACGTTGCCGGTTGTACTTTACAACTTAAAGTGGACATGGGTAGTCATGTGAACATTTTAAATTTTCGTGATTTTGAAAGACTCCATATAAATAAAAATAAACTATGTTCGGTTTCATCGAAACTCTCTTCTTATTCGGGCCACAAAATAGATATTATTGGACAGATAACTCTTGATTGCAGATATAAAAGTGCGCGAAAGTACTTGTTATTTTAAAACTCGATGAACTGGTTGCGGAAAAAATAATTGTGCCTGTTACGGAACCAACAGACTGGGTACACCCTATTGTTATTGCACCCAAGGCAAATGGAGATATTCGGTTATGTATGGATCCTAGAGCATTAAATACATATATAAGGAGAGAATTGTTCCAAATTCCAACGCAAGATAGTCTTTTTTCGGAATTAGCTGGTGCTCAGTATTTTACTCTGTTTGATGCGTCTTCTCCTTTTTTACAAATACCGACTACGAAAGCTCTCTATTATGTACAGTAGCGACGCCATTTGGTCGTTATCGGTATCTCAGGCTTCCTTATGGACTCTCATCCGCACCAGAAATTTTTCAAAGATTTATTTTTGAAACTTTAGATGGTTTGTCTGGAGTAGTGGCTTATTTCGACGATATTCTTGTTTTTGGACGAAACATGCACGAACACAATCAAAATCTTGTAAACGTCCTTGAAAGGATTTCCAAATCTGGATTGACTTTAAATTTGGAAAAATCGAAATTTGCTGTAACCCAGGTGAAATTTTTGAGTCACGTGATAAGCAACAAAGGCGTGGCTCCAGATAATAAAAAGCCTCCGTCTTTTATTATCTATACTAACGATGAAACCTCCACAAAATAAAAAGGACCTCCAACGTTTTCTAGGCATGGTGGTATACCTAGCGAAGTTCATTCCGAACTTATCAGAAGAAACAGCTATTTTGAGAAGACTTTTATCTAACAGTGTCGAATGGCAATGGTCTCAAAATAAGGAAAAATCATGTAATCGGTTAAAAAGCCTTGTTACAACTACACCTATATTAAGATACTTTGATCCTAACGAAGATACGACTTTATCTGTGGATGCCAGCCCATTTGGCCTAGGGGCTTTAATCTCGCAAAATGGACATCCTATTGAGTATGCGTCTGTATCGTTAACTCCAACACAGCAGAGATATAATCATATTGAAAAGGAGCTTATGGCAATCGCATATGGCTGTGAGCGATTTCATAATTATGTCCTGGGAAGAAAATTTCTTATTCAAACAGACCACCGTCCACTAATAGGCCCACTAAAAAAAACCGTTAGATGAGATGTCGCCCAGAGTTCAACGTTTGGCTCTGCGACTGTTAAGATATAGCTTTGATTTGCAATATGTGCCGGGAAAAAACTTGCAAGTGCCAGATACTCTAAGCAGGGACCCAACCAGTGAAACAATTGACACACAGTACTTAGAAAACAACCTCAGAGTTTATTCAGTTATTTCCACATCGTCAGAAAATGAGAAACGCCTTCAAACTGAAATTGAAAATGATAGTGCACTTCAAAAAGTAAAACACCATGTTCAGCACGGTTGGCCAACTCACAAAAGTAGTATACCTGCAATAGTAAAAAAGTTTTGGTCATTGAGAAATGATATTTTTCTTCATAAAAATATATTATTCTATAAAACAAGAATAATAGTTCCAGATACATTGAAACATGAGTTTCTTGACCTTCACAAATCACATAAAGGTGTTGTCTCTACTAAATTATTAGCCCGAGATTCAATATTTTGGCCAGGAATTATGACAGACATAGAAAATAAAATTCTGAATTGCATAAACTGCCAAAAATATGCCAAATCCAATACAAAGGAACCACTTCAACCACATAAAATTCCAGAACTTCCTTGGCAAAAAATCGGAGTTGACTTCAAATCACTTGGACCATTAAATTTTATAGTAGTGGTTGACTATTTCAGCAAATTTATTATTGTTAACAAACTTACAAATAAGACGGCAGAATCTGTTATATCAAGCCTTAAAAATATTTTTTCAAGAAATATTTTCAGAGAATTCATGAGTTTTGCTGCCAAATATAAAATAAACCTGATGACCTCAAGTCCTTATCACCCTGCATCCAATGGAATGGTTGAAAGAGCCATACAGACAGTTAAAGGTTTACTTATAAAATCATACGAAGAAGGTAGTGATCCATTTTTGGCAATATTAAATTATAATGTGACTCCAAAACAAAACTTACCTTCTCCAAGTCATTTGTTGATGGGGCGAACGCTTAGAACTACTTTACCTGTTGCAAAAAGCTTTCTGACTTCCAAATATTCCTTAAAAGGTGTATGGAAGAAACTTCAGCTAAGACAGTCTAAACAGAAAAAGTATTTCGACAAAGGTTCGAAAAAGATTCCCAAACTAAGTTCAAATCAACCTGTTCTTATGCAACGTGATGTAAGGAGTTGGGAGCCTGGTCTGATTATCAAAGAGTCTGGTCACAATGACTACGTAATCAAAGTAGGCGAGGCAGACTATCGCAGAAATAGAAAATCTATAAGACCATTACGAACATCATTACCAGCTAATGATACCAAAAATTCTGATGACCAATCAAGAAATGATGGATCCGACTTTGTGCCTCAACCTGAATCTCTTACAAATTCAGAGACTGTGAATGCTTCTCCTGAACAAGACTATAATAATGTGATTTTGAATAACAACAAAGAATCTAATACTTCTCAATTTTGTACTAGGAGTGGTAGGGTGATAAAACCTCCAGATAGGTTAAAATTGTCATTTTAATTTATTTAATTTGTTTTCTTTAAAAAGGAGAGTGTTATGTATGAAAGTAAATATAATTTATGTTAGTATTTAGTTGTAATGAATATATATTAGGTTTGGCAACGCCGCTTCTAGCATTCACATGTAGTAGTTAACTTCTTGTAATAGATGACATGTGTAAGCGGCCATTACGCTCTGTTATACTTAAATAATAAATATCGTTCTAATTACTCAGGTGCCTTACTCTTATCGATATATGTTCATAGTCTCCTAACGTTACTATTAACAATAAAACCAACATTACAACTGTAACATAAAAAATTTACAAATTAATGTAAGAATAAAAAGGGAATAATAAATGTTTAAAATGTAGCAAGGGGTATAAAAAATTTACAAATTAATATAAGAATAAAAAAGGAAATAATAAATGTTTAAAATGTCCTATTTATGACAATATAATATAACAAAAATAATAAGAAAGGAGTATAGGCAATACTCTGCTTCTCAATTTTGGTACTATATGGTCGGTTGATCGGGCATATCCTTTTCTAAATTTGGTAAGTATCACATTTGTTCAGCTTCCTTTTAAGTTTTTTTTAAATCTAATAATTTGTGTATTTCAATTCTGGGAGTTTCTAATATAATTTTTTTTACATATTTCTTAAACAGTTTTTTATTTAATATTCTTTTTAATGTTTCAGGTATAAAATTAAATGCCTAATTAAGTGCCAAGAATACATGAGATCGTTGCCCGCTTGTTTTGCATATTTGTTTAGCTGGTACTAGGTTACTTTTATGTCTGGTGTTATATTCATGTTGTAGAATATTTTAACTTTCGAGTATTGCATCACAGAGAGACTGAAAAAAAATAACTGACGTGGATCCATAACTGACGCTTCTCTTATCAGTAGGATATAGTATATTTTTTGTTGTAAATTATTTTCAATATCCTCTTTTGTGTCAATTCTAATTTATTTAAATGTACATTCAAAACACTTCCCAACCTATTATGCCATATTTAATGTGAGGTTGTATATATCTTCTCATTATTATTATTAATTTAATATACACTTGACACCATGTAAAGTTTGAATTGTGGTGTATTTAATCAGGTTTTATTACAACTTCTTTATTATAACTTCTTAGTTGAGTGTACATTGAGCAAGAGGCTGGCATAGCGGCACATCTTTCTTTTATATGGCGATATTGCCAACCTTACAATATAAGTAACTAACTTATTCCACCAACATAAACTTACATGTTACAGGGTAATTTTCTCAATCCATGGGTAGTTTAGAGGGAGGATAGAGGAGGGTAGAGGGTAGAAGAAAAAATATGGTCACCATCGTGCTCCTCGCCCTCGAATACCGGAGAAAACCATTCTTCAGCCCTTACCAGTATTTTTGGAATGTTTTGTCATTCAGGGAGGGGGTGGTTCCAACCTCCAAAGAGTTCTGGCATCTCCTGGTCAAAAGATGCTCAATTTATCAATATTCCCTGTAATAACCCCGATTTGTCAAAACCTCACAAGCGTAGTACGGAAAAATCAGAACAATGGGTAGTTTTTTTCCATTTAAAGGTAGTTTCAGAAGGGTTGGGGAAAAAGTATTGCAACCATCGTGTTCCTCACCCTCGAAAACAGAAAGACACCATTCTTCAGCCCTTTCACAGTATTTTCGGAATGTTTTATCATTCAGGTAAGGGGATGGTTCCAACCCCAGAGGGTTGTTTTGGCGTCTTTTAGTCAAAAGATACTCGATTTATCAATATTCCCTGTAATAACCCCGATCTGTCAAGCTCTCACAAGCGTAGTATAAAAAAATCAGAACAAGGGGTAGTAGTAGTTTTTTTGGGAGAAAAAGTACACCACCATCATGTCTTTGGTATGACAGAATATATTTTTGACTTGATGTTTGGAATCAGCGGTTCAAGAAACATTAGGATAGGTGCCCTTTACCTTTGGAAATAATTGTTTTTATGTGCCTGTGTATATTAATAAAGGTACGAGATAAACAAAAAGTTTCAGAAAATTTCATCCTTGATCGCCAAGTTCAGAGGTTAAAACTCTCATCGACTCCACTATAAATAGATTTTGAATAATTACCTTGCATATACATTTTTTGTAATATCTCAGTAAGTTTACTACTGAATATAATTCAGTGGCTTGAGTTGGAACATCAAGAATCTTCTCTATTCGTATTCTAAGTGGTTGACATAGACCTTCACATATACTAGCCAATGAATCTGTGTTAAGATTATCAATATCTGAAAATGACAATGAAAATACACAATTAATATTATACATAGCATTTTAAATATCGTAAATAATAAGGCTCGGGAGATTTATCTCTGTGCCAGAGATGGCTCTCATATAATTTTTTTTAAATTTAAAGAATTTAAACATGTTCGAAACCAATTCAGACAATCATTTATACAATACCAGGCAAAGTCATTTATTAAAAATTAAAAATCATAATACAACTTTATATTAAACATCTCCATATCATGCAGGTATTAAAATGTACAATAGGTTACCACTAGAAATCAAAGCCATTGATTCCCCAAATAAATTTAACTTTTGTCTGAAAAAATTTCTTGCTGTTAACAGTTTCTACTCAGTTGAGGAATATCTAAACTATCAGCCACAGTGTATTACTGAAAAATATCTAAACATAATCTGTGATGATTTTATTTTATTTGTGACCATGTGTTTTATGTTTTTTGATTTTTTGATAAGCATACAAAATGTATTATTCGTATTATTAATTGTAATTTTACTGTTTTAAATCACTATAAATATTTTTTTGTGACGTTCATATATACTATGTATATCTAACATGAGAAATATACTATACTATTCTATTCTATTCTATTTTGTAGACATAATATTATACTGCAAACACCTACTGAAACATTCAGAAAAACGATGAAATGGTGAAATATTTAACATTGCCAGCTACAATGTATTTTTGGTGATAAATTTAACCAAAAACGGTAATGATTATTACAAAAACATGTAATGCAAATAAAAAAATAATTTTGAATCAAACACACACCTTCCTGTTCTGTTTAATATGTGTGGCATGTTAATTATGTTTATTTTCAAAATAATTAAATATACACTGTTAAAAATTTTTGTAAATTTACAACATCTTTACTAAACAAACGCATAGTAAAATTTACAACTAGTGCTTCATAATGTGACCTTAATCTACATTTTGAGTAAAATTGTATCTCAGTATTGTAAAAATACTAAATAACTTGTAAATTTACTATATTTTTGTATTTTTCAGATACAAATTGTAATTTTGCAACTATGTATAGTAGGTTTTGTAGAAAAATTTTGCAAAATTACTCAACATGTGTAAAAATCAATTGTCCAAAACTATCGGTAAAATTACAAAAAAACATTTGTAATTTTAATAACAAGAAATGTTTGCAAATTTACAAATCATCATCTTTTTTATACAATTTATGTTTGCATTTTTCCTATTTTTTGTGAAAATCGAATACGTCTTGTAATTTTACAAAACTGTATCGTTAATTTGAATACAAATTTTGTAAATTTCTTATGAAAATTTGTAATTTATTCTCCAGAACTATTTGTAAAATTACAAAAAAATCATTTGTAATTTGATTTACAAGAAATGTTTGCAAATTTACAAATCATCATCTTTTTTATACAATTTATTTGTGCTTTTCTGCTATTTTTTGTGTGAATCGAATATGTTTTGTGATTTTACAAAACTGTATCGTAAATTTGAATTTCAAATTTTGTAAATTTCTTATAAACATTTGTAATTTCTTTTTAATTCAATTTTTAATGAAATTACAAACAAGAATTTCTAATTCGAATTACACAGAAAATTCAGAAATTTACAAAGCTTATTTCCATTTTTATTACTTCTGTACTAAAAAGACAATTATGTATTATGTTCCTACTATTTTTCGTATTAATCAAATACATTTTGTAACTTCACAACACTGTGTTGTAGTTTTAAATCAAAAAGATTTGTTTTGCATTGCAGTTTTAAATAAAAAAATTCGCAAAGTATACTGTTTCTACAGCCATTTTTGTGAATTAATTTTTCAACGAATCAATTTTAAAATTAAACTTAAAGTTTTACACAGAGTTTTTGTATAAGCTATAATCAACTGTATCTATAAAACAATACGATGGTCGCGGGGTATAACTCCTTTTGCCTGATGGCGTGAGTACACTGACTTGAAATGAATTAGTAGATATGCTTCTAGAGGGCAGAATATTTACTAGTGAAATATTCTGTCGAACTCCTCTATATGTTTCCTTAAATATATAAGGAATAAGAAAACAGACTGCAACCAACAGCAACCAAAACATATAGAGGAGTTCGAAAAAATATTTCACTAGTAAATATTCTGCCCTCTAGAAGCATACCTACTAACTGTGCCCATGCCAGGGCTACTGCTGTTTCGATTGTAATGGATATCGGCCGCTAGATGGAGCCTGTCATTTTTGTTGCATGTCGTGGTTTTATAAATCTCGTCATGTACCAAGAGTGAACAAATGCCTCGTTACAGCCGTCTCAGACCTACCTTGCACTGACGAGAGCCAATAGCTCGAAACTTCAGTCTGCAAGTGGTATGGGGTGGCTGGCAGAGCTCCTTTCAATGGGAATAACTCTTTCAGCTGGTGTCTATTACAATCGAAACTTAGCGTTTTGTGGCAATACATAGTTATTGCACTTAACGCGGCCAGGCTTGTAATTCGTAATTCAGCGCTCGGCGCGGCTTTAGTCCGGAGAATAGCTGTTGGTTGCAGTCGGGTTTCTTATTCCTTATATATTTAAGGAAACATATAGAGGAGTTCGACAAAATATTTCACTAGTAAAAAAAAAAAATTGAAATGAATTGTTTAGTAAAATTACAATCCATCATACGTAAATTATTAAACATTTTTAAAAGAATGTGCTTAATAAAATTACAATATTTCTATTGTAAAATTACATTACCAATATTAGATAAACGTGTAGTAAAATTACTACAATTATTTGGTAATTTTCTTAAACTGAGTTAAAATAAATTGTGTAGTATAATTACAACACTTTATTTGTAAATTACTAAACATTTTTAATATCATTTGTTCAGCAAAATTACAAAACTTGTATAGTAATATCACTGAACAAAATTTCGATGAGTGCTTAGCAAATTGCAACAAATGTGTTGTAATTTTCCTAAAATGAATTGGGATGAATCATGTAGTAAATTTACAAACCTGAGTTTTGTCATTACTATAATGCGGTGCGTAAAAATTTCCTACGATTGTTTAGTAAAATTACCATAGAAATTTTTAACAGTGTAAAATCCCAATAAGCTGTTGGCAACATAAAACATTTTTTTCCCAGTAAAATAAACCATTTTTAAATAATACTAAATCATACATAACAAACAAAGTTAAGCTTTAATGGCATAAAACTGCCATGTACCGTGTGCATCACAAATTTGCACAACGTGACAAAGTGAATTTTTTTCATTTTAAAATGTTAAAACCGCTGCCCAAGGAATCACTATTTCCACATCCTGATGTTCTATGCAAGTTTCTCACAACGAAAAAATTTTGATATTATATTTGCCTTCTACTATGTGGAAATAATTGTTTATAGAACTATAATAATATATTTGAAATCGCCTACCCAAAAACTCACAAAACAATATGCCACATCAGTAGTGGGGGGGGGGGTGGATGAAATAAAAAAAAATTGAAGCCATTGGTTCTTGTACACACACTAAATCACGATTTTATTTTTTTCACCCACTTTAATAATGCCAAAATGTGGCTAATGCCAAAAATTTTTTTGAGACCTTAGCTTCTCTCCTAATTCTCAATTTTATTATATTGACATATATATTAGTATATTTTACATGTTTCATGAAATATTTTCTTAATTGCTTTCTGCTTTTTCGTCTTATAATGTTATAATATATTTTATTATCATATTGTAATGTTTGTATACTAATAATTTTGTATGTTCTTTAGCTCGAATGTAATTTGCAATGTTTTTTATTGACGAGTGTACACAATTTTTTTTGTCTCACATGAAATAAATGATCTATCTATCTATCTATCTATCTATCTATCTATCTATCTATCTATCTATCTATCTATCTATCTATCTATATATACTAAATACCAATTTTACGGACTCTACTTGCTTGATTTACCTATTTACCTCAATTTTCCGCCCAAGCCTTGAACGGAAAAAGATCAAAATATAATATAGTTTCAGATCTCATTAAAATACATACATGTACCAAATTTCAAATCAACATCTTAAACGGTTCCAGAGAAATCGTGCGCACAAAAAAGTTCAATTTTTTTTTCGCACAAACTTAAAATCTCAGCATTTCATTTTAAGTGTATATACATATATAGTAAACATTGAAATAAGTTTTGTTTCGTTTCAATTAAGCGAAATATCGACCCGAGTTTTTTTTGGATTCGGACGCAGTATCATATGTTCCGTAAAACTAAAAGTATATATATATATATATATATATATATATATATATATATACCATACACTGCTGCGTCCTGTACAATACTGCGTCTGTATACCGGACGCAGTATTGTTTTCCCGTGTTATTGTTGTAGAACTCTCCAAAATCGTCCTAAGTTGAAGACATAATCAAAATTCGACTTAGGCAAAAATTTCATTTAAAGACATTTTTGGGAGTCTGCAGAGGCGCAGATCAGTCCACAAGGACCGTTTTGGGTTCTATAAGGCGTTGGAAATGACCAGGCGAAAATTCGAAGAAACACCGAATTTTCACTTAGGAAAAATGTTTTTGGTTCAGAATATCAGAGTAGAAGTATATAATGACAAAGATTTATGAATAGTATACTTTTTCAAAGGTATCATAAATTGGACTTTGAAAAATAATATTTTTGGAAGGGCGTCAAAATTTGGCCCAGGAATCGATTTATCGAAAGTACGCCAAAGTTTCACTTGCAGACTAATTTTTCAAAACTGCGTTGAAATTTGGCTTGAAAATCAATTTTTCAAAAGTACGCCAAAATTTCACCCGCAGATTAACTTTTCAAAAGTACCTTGAAATTTGGCTTGAAAATCAATTTTTCAAAAGTACGCCAAAATTTCACCCGCGGATTAACTTTTCAAAAGTACCTTGAAATTTGGCTTGAAAATCGATTTTTCAAAAGTACGCCAAAATTTCACCCGCAGATTAGTTTTTCAAAAGTACCTTGAAATTTGGCTCGAAAATCGATTTTTCAAAAGTACGCTAAAATTGGTCTTTAAATGGATTTTTCAAAAGTACCACAAAGTCAGTTTAAAAAGTACCACGAAAATATACTTTAAATTATTTTTTATTTTTTATTCCTCAACCAAAGACATTGACCTTTGAGGTACGATCATTGAAAGCCCAATTCTAAAGTATGAGCATAAAATTTTAACGATGCACTGCATCCAAAAGGCAAAATAGAAGATTTTGTCAAAGCCGGCGTAGTGCCGATAAGCAAAAATTGATAAAAATCAATGCACATGTACAAGGCCGGTTTCTCGCATAGAAAGAGTTTGGATTGACCCAGCGGCTCGCAATTTGGTCGAGCGCGTTGAGTGGTCCAGACAAAGTGATGGTAGAAAAGCCAATAACGGGGCTTTTCAAATGACAAAGTTATAGAGGAAAACGCCTTGTGCATAAAAATCCAAAAATTCAATTTTGCCTAATAGTCGCTCGAAGGTGAGACGCTGCCAAATCGATATTATTAATCGACTGTGATAAGGGTTAGTAAGTCGTGGACTGATCGAACGCCACTCAACTTATGCAGTAATAAGTCCTCTGAATGTGTTTGAGTACGTGAATTTCCACGATACAAGAACTTTAAAGCTAGGTAGTCTCTAGCGAAACTAAATTCATTTAGTAAAACTTTTTTAAGTTAATTTCAGTCAGCCTTAATTATTCATTTACCCAGAGTCTGAAATGATTCTAAAAGCTCGCATTTTGATTCTGAGAAGGTACGTATGAATCTTTTCTACCTAATCGATCGTTAGCGCGAGCGCTCTCGCTTGTATGGTCTGAAAGTCACTACCTTGATTGGGGAAGGCACGATTCTTTCTTGAGAATTTTGTATAACCAATTCTGTTAAATAAACGGATTCTTTGAACTAATGTTTCTTAATTGATCTTGAGGCCTGTTGACGGTCTATAATCCCTGGAACTTTCGTATAGAAAACCGGATGTGTCGAGTTAATTCGCATTAACGTTCGACCTTCTGGTTGTTGTACGGAGGTTCGATAGGGATTTTTTTATGCGTTTTTTGAGAAATATATTCCGTTATTAATGGACCAAAACGCGATTTTCGCGTACCAAAACTAATCCCTCCGCAGAGAAATTCTTCGGTTGGGATTTTTTTATGCAAAAATTCAGGAAATTAAGAGGTGCCTAAACCCCTAACGAGGGAATTCGGGTCCAGAGAGAGCGTAGTTTCCGATCTGTGGTAGTGCAGCCTTGGTCCCGCTTTTCGGCTACCGAAGTCATCTTATCTCGAACCCGCCTGGGAGGTAGAAGAACGGGGTAATACGCGACTGGCGCCCCCTGAGAAATAAATTGGTGTCGCGTCATTTTGACGCCCGGTAGTGCGTTCTTCTACATGGCGCCCAACGTGGGGCGTTGTTAGTCAGCAGGGCTTTCTGGAAAGGATATGGATGAATCAACGCCTTTCCAGTTTTACGACGAGCCGACATCTGTGATGGACAACGTCTCTAGAGGGTTAGAGAGGCCGTGCGCGGAGGATGTACTGGGTAGTTCGGGGGTTGGCCCGAGTACCACTGAAGGAGTCATACAGCCCTCCTCAGAACAAGTGTTCGCCCAAATGGCAGCAGGTCTTGCCAAAGCTCTAAGCGAAGCCACACACGAGCATAAGTATCGGTCGAAGCATCCAAATGCGGAATTTCATGGCTTCGAACACGAAGACCCTGAAACCTTCATTCATCATATGGAGGAATTTTTCGTCCGAGTACGAATTACGCAGGATAACGACCGTCTGTATAAAATATCAGAACAGCTCAAAGACGATGCTAGGAAATGGTTCGAACAATACCGAACCCTAATTACCACGTATCCTCTATTCCTCGAGCGGTTCAGAAGCCGTTACGATTCAGGTGAAGTACTCACCGAAGCAGTAGCTAATTTATATGGCAAGAAACAAGATGCCGAGGAAAATACGTCAGTATTTATTTCCAGGAAGGTATGCCTCTTCAACAGGATCGATCCGTTTAAGCCGGAGGCGATGAAGGCGGCTACCATCTTCAATCAGTTGAGACCTGATATGAAAATGCTCCTAAAGAGTGCCGTCATACTAGATACAAATACACTAGTGACGATGACCGAACAAATGGCTAAAATCATGGATGAGAATAAAGAATTCGAGATTCTGCAAAATGCAAAGAAAAGCAAAGACCGAGAAGCGTCCACCTCTACCGCTTCAGCTCAAGGGAATCAGCAATCGAGCAGTAACTGGAGAACGGAACCCTCCGCATTAACGAAGCCGTCCTCCAGTTCCTTTGGTGCATCTAGGACACCATTCAATGGATCTCAAAGAAGAGATAATCCGCCAGCACCAAGGGTGCATTTTGCAAATAATATTTCCTCGCTGCCTAGAGGGGATATACCGAGAAGGGGTACTGGAGACGTAAGGAACTCCCGAGTCCCGTATCGCCCTTGCAGATATTGCCCAACAGAGCAGTGGCATTTTCATGCGGAATGCCCAAACAATCCCTATCGTAATATGAATACGGGAAACCAAGCGGGGGTCAGAGGCGATGGCCCAGGCCGAACTGTACCAGCCCCGCCTACCAGGCCCCAGCAGGCTCGAAGCGACCCTCGAGGAAGCTCCGAAGCAAGAAGTTTAAATTAAAAAACTTCGATGACCTTCCTGACCTTAATTACCTGTTTAAGGATCAAGAAGTCAACCTATCTCCCCACCGATTCACTACATTAGAATCTATCAATCAAACCAACGACGCTTTCCCTCTGCCTCGCATTAAGATTATAATTAATAATCGAGCGGTTAACGCTTTATTGGATACAGGTTCGACAAGGAATATTATCCAACCGAAATTTTTGAACGACATTGATCAACTTACAGCTCCCCAAACTTTTGTTATGGCTTGTGGCGATGGTTTAGTAGAATCCCTCGGGACTACGACCATAAACGTTAATGTACTAGATGTACCCTTTCAGACCACGTTTCAGGTCATTCAAAATTTAAATGAAGAGCTCATTCTGGGAGCCCCGTTTTTATATGCTCACAATGTCGTATTCGATTATCAACGTAAATGTGTCTACGTCGGCACCGAAGAGCGAATAACCGTCTTCTGGAATCAAGCGGCACATCAAGCAAGGAAGCAATGCCGGCTTCCCGAAGAACTGATCCTCGGAAACGATAATTTAAAACCTCTATTCGAGGAATTCGCTGAATTGTTCACCGCGGTGCCTACCCAAGCTACCACGGTGACAACGAAACATAAAATAAAAGTTAAAGACGACCGCCCGTTCAATATCAAACCCTACCCCATGTCTCCTTCTAAGAAAAAAGTTATGTACGATCAAATTGAAGAGATGCTGAAAGCCGGGGTCATAGAACCGAGTACCGCTCAGTACAGTTCGCCTCCTATTATAATTGAAAGGCCCGGCAAGAAGCCTCGCTTCTGCATTGATTATCGTCACTTAAATGAAGTAACGGAAGACGAAGCATCCGTCTTACCAAAGATATACGAGAGTATAAAGGATCTAGGAAACGCCAACTTATTTACGGTGTTGGACCTCAAGAGCGGATATTGGCAAATCCCTCTTGAGGAGTCGTCAAAAAACTATTCTACGTTTACAACATTAGATGGAGCATCTTACCGATTTAACGTGATGCCTTTCGGATTGAAGACCGCTCCATGTACATTCCAAAAATTTATGGCAAGAGACGTATTGACCGGCTACTTGCATCATTTCTGCAAAGTATATCTCGATGATATTATCATCTACAGCGAAAATATAGAACAGCATGTAAACCATCTGAGAGCCGTCTTTGAACGCCTGCGTTTGCATAATTTAAAGGTGTCACCGGAAAAATGTGTGGTAGCCACGTCAAGCATAACCTATCTCGGGCATCAAATAAATGCCAACACCACTCAACCATTAGAAAAACACATATTACAGATACAAAATTATCCGGCCCCTACGACAAGGCGCCAGCTTCAGAGTTTCCTTGGTCTATGTAATTGGGTACGTGAATATATCCCTAATGTTGCAATAATTACAAAGCCCTTGACCCGACTACTCTCGAAAGACTGGCGCTTCAAGTGGAATCCGGAAGCCCAAGAAGCTTTTATTTTACTAAAAGAAGTATTGAATAAACCTCTAGGACTGCACCGGCCAGATTTCAATAAAATGTTCATACTGCAGACGGACGCATCCTTAATAGGATTATCTGCAGTATTATATCAATTGGGGGATAATGACCAGAAGCACATCGTCTCTTATGCTAGTAATACGTTATCTCCGACGGAGAGAAAATACCATATTAATGAATTGGAATGTTTGAGCGTCGTTAATTATATAAGGAAATACAAAATATATTTGGCAGACCGTCCATTTATAGTCAAAACCGACAATCGAGCTTTACTATGGTTAAATAAGCATAAGGACGAGAAAACGAAATTTACACGTTGGTCATTATTACTTCAGGAATACAGCTTCACCATAGAACATTGTCCCGGCAAGGAAAATATATTGGCTGACTATCTTAGCAGGAATCCTCAAGGCCCAAACGTCGAAGCAGACGACGAAGAGGAGAGAATGTACCCACCAAAATTCTCGTACAAGGAACGAATATCAGTAATTACCACATTGGAATTAAACGATCAGGTCAGAGAAGCGCAATCGCACTCCAGAGATATCCAAGACCAAATCGAACGATGGAATACTCTAGTGAGACAAGCAGATAAAACCGAGGCAGAGGTGAAATTCGTCAATACAAGACAAGTGATAGGCGGCACACTTTGGACAAGAGGCGAAAATGTTAAAGAAAAATTATACGTACCAAAACGTATGGTCATGAGAGTAATATCTCATTTTCACGACCGACCGGAAGTAGGTCACCCCGGCCGCGATGAAACTGTTAGAATCATCTCGGGCCGCTATTATTTTAATAATTTGTCGAGACTAGTTAACAAATATTTAAATGAGTGCATTATTTGTAATTCCGTAAAAAGCAGACAGTCACAACCGAAGGCTCCTCTCAGAAGCCATGCTCCATCGCATCCGTTCGAAGTTTTAAGCGTCGATGTAATCGGACCACTTCAGCGAACCAAAGATGCAGATAACCGATATATATTAATGGTAGAGGATGTATTTAGTAAGTGGGTCGAAGCCAAGGCGTTCACCCAAGTCAGTGGAAAAACAATAGCACAATTTATCGAAGAGGAACTAGTGGCGAGATATGGCGTTCCGAGGGTCATCATTTCCGACCAGGGAGGCCACTTCAATTCCGGCTTTTACGATACGTTCTGTACACGTAACAATATTGAAAGATTCTTCACAGCAGCTTACCACCAACAGGCCAATCCAATAGAAAGGAGGGTGCAAGAAGCTAAGAAGATCTTAAAAACCTTATTATATGGTTCACCCAACGACGAGTGGGATCGACATGTTAGTCAGATGGCATATATCTTGAGAACAAGAAAAAACGCCGCTACGGGGCATACGCCCAGTTTCGTAGTACTCGGCTATGAATTACCGCAGATTGGTGATTGGAATATGTTCGCTTATAGACAAGAGCGTCGTAATCAAGCGGACGTTCCCCGCCTTGAAAGAGTCAAGGAGATTCGTAAAAATCAAACAAATTACCAATGGCGTTACGCGCCCAAAGTGGCGGTAACGCCGGTCGTATATAAAGTGGGAGATATGGTAATGACTAAAAGGATCAGGAAGGATCATACCTTCACACCGTCGTGGAGTGGGCCACACAAGGTTTTAAAGAGATTGTCCAATGAAGTTTACCTCATTCACAAGGGGGTAACTTCGACGAGATTACATGTCGATGCCATCAGGCCGGCACCTAAGGGAGACCCCGATGTTGAATTGGAATTGTCTGAAGAATCAGAAGATAGTCCGGATGAAACTCATCTTAGTGACGACGCTTCCTCATCAGACAATGAGATCGCGCCCAGGTCAGAGCGACGTAGCGATACCACACTAGTTCAAATCAATATTCCCGCAAGTGCTCAAGATGAGCAGGATGTAATAAGTCGAGATCCCGATGATGCTCGAGATGAGCCAGACATAGAAGAGTCACCTCTAGATATTTCTGAGGTCGACCACGGCTAATAGCCGTTTTCGCTTTTTTTTTTATATTTTTTCTCAAAATTCTAAGTGGCGGTTTTGACCTATATGCGGTCAAATCGAAAATTTAAAGTCTACTCCATGAGCAGACATGGAAAGACGGCGAACCCGACGCAAGAGCGCGATCCGGTAAGCCTAGCTTCTCAAGAGCGAGAGCCGCCAAGTTCGAGTAATGGACGTAGGCATAAGTACGAATCAGTACGAGTTTCGGAAGCTGTTTTTCTTATGCAAGAAGACAACTTCAATTTTAATCATTTTAAGTCAACAAAATTAACGTATACCCCAAATGGAAACTACGAGTTTCAGAAGCCGTCCTTCGCTCAAGAAGACGCTTCAATTTTTTTTTTATACTTTTTTCACAAGTCGTGATGACCGCACGAGTATCGTAAGCCGATTCAATCTACCTTACGAAGTAGAAACTACGAGACGAGTTTCAGAAGCCGTCCTTCGCTCAAGAAGACGCTTCAATTTTTTTTTATACTTTTTTCACAAGTCGTGATGACCGCACGAGTATCGTAAGCCGATTTAATCTACCTTACGAAGGAGAAACTACGAGACGAGTTTCAGAAGCCGTTCTTCGCTCAAGAAGACGCTTCAATTTTTTTTTTATACTTTTTTCACAAGTAGTGATGACCGCACGAGTATCGTAAGCCGATTCAATCTACCTTACGAAGAACCAATTTCTAACCATTATAAGTTAACAAAATTCATGTTAGAAAAATATTTCATTAAAAACAACACATTGTGTTTGTTAGTCGACGCGTCCCAGTCGACGACTTGCTAAAAAGTCAATCTAGTTGCAGAACTGCATTTTCCATGTGCAGAAATGGAAAGATGACCCAGCCTGTCGCAAGGGCGCGGCATGGTGAAGCCTGGAACTCAAAGGCGAGGACCGTCCAAGCTGCGGCATGGAGATATAGACAGACTCTTCTAGAAAGGGCCGAAGTTAAGCAAGAGCGAGACCAGGGCGAAAAAGCGAGTGCAACGAATTAGTGAGAGTGGACGCTAATCAAAATTGTGCTACGCTTCGCACCTCGACGCGGGTGTAATTAAGTTGATAAAAATGTTGTATCAACTTGTCGTATTGTTTAAAAAATGTAATTATTTTTAAGTTAGATAGGCGAATCAGCCGTCTGCCCCAATTAAGGCCGTTATTTTTAAAACATCTGTACCATAGGTCAGACCGTCAAATGAAGGCATACAGACATACAAGTGAATATGGAAATTAAAGGCGATCGATGAGTAGAAAAGATTCAACCAAAGGAGGGGAGTGTTGTAGAACTCTCCAAAATCGTCCTAAGTTGAAGACATAATCAAAATTCGACTTAGGCAAAAATTTCATTTAAAGACATTTTTGGGAGTCTGCAGAGGCGCAGATCAGTCCACAAGGACCGTTTTGGGTTCTATAAGGCGTTGGAAATGACCAGGCGAAAATTCGAAGAAACACCGAATTTTCACTTAGGAAAAATGTTTTTGGTTCAGAATATCAGAGTAGAAGTATATAATGACAAAGATTTATGAATAGTATACTTTTTCAAAGGTATCATAAATTGGACTTTGAAAAATAATATTTTTGGAAGGGCGTCAAAATTTGGCCCAGGAATCGATTTATCGAAAGTACGCCAAAGTTTCACTTGCAGACTAATTTTTCAAAACTGCGTTGAAATTTGGCTTGAAAATCAATTTTTCAAAAGTACGCCAAAATTTCACCCGCAGATTAACTTTTCAAAAGTACCTTGAAATTTGGCTTGAAAATCAATTTTTCAAAAGTACGCCAAAATTTCACCCGCGGATTAACTTTTCAAAAGTACCTTGAAATTTGGCTTGAAAATCGATTTTTCAAAAGTACGCCAAAATTTCACCCGCAGATTAGTTTTTCAAAAGTACCTTGAAATTTGGCTCGAAAATCGATTTTTCAAAAGTACGCTAAAATTGGTCTTTAAATGGATTTTTCAAAAGTACCACAAAGTCAGTTTAAAAAGTACCACGAAAATATACTTTAAATTATTTTTTATTTTTTATTCCTCAACCAAAGACATTGACCTTTGAGGTACGATCATTGAAAGCCCAATTCTAAAGTATGAGCATAAAATTTTAACGATGCACTGCATCCAAAAGGCAAAATAGAAGATTTTGTCAAAGCCGGCGTAGTGCCGATAAGCAAAAATTGATAAAAATCAATGCACATGTACAAGGCCGGTTTCTCGCATAGAAAGAGTTTGGATTGACCCAGCGGCTCGCAATTTGGTCGAGCGCGTTGAGTGGTCCAGACAAAGTGATGGTAGAAAAGCCAATAACGGGGCTTTTCAAATGACAAAGTTATAGAGGAAAACGCCTTGTGCATAAAAATCCAAAAATTCAATTTTGCCTAATAGTCGCTCGAAGGTGAGACGCTGCCAAATCGATATTATTAATCGACTGTGATAAGGGTTAGTAAGTCGTGGACTGATCGAACGCCACTCAACTTATGCAGTAATAAGTCCTCTGAATGTGTTTGAGTACGTGAATTTCCACGATACAAGAACTTTAAAGCTAGGTAGTCTCTAGCGAAACTAAATTCATTTAGTAAAACTTTTTTAAGTTAATTTCAGTCAGCCTTAATTATTCATTTACCCAGAGTCTGAAATGATTCTAAAAGCTCGCATTTTGATTCTGAGAAGGTACGTATGAATCTTTTCTACCTAATCGATCGTTAGCGCGAGCGCTCTCGCTTGTATGGTCTGAAAGTCACTACCTTGATTGGGGAAGGCACGATTCTTTCTTGAGAATTTTGTATAACCAATTCTGTTAAATAAACGGATTCTTTGAACTAATGTTTCTTAATTGATCTTGAGGCCTGTTGACGGTCTATAATCCCTGGAACTTTCGTATAGAAAACCGGATGTGTCGAGTTAATTCGCATTAACGTTCGACCTTCTGGTTGTTGTACGGAGGTTCGATAGGGATTTTTTTATGCGTTTTTTGAGAAATATATTCCGTTATTAATGGACCAAAACGCGATTTTCGCGTACCAAAACTAATCCCTCCGCAGAGAAATTCTTCGGTTGGGATTTTTTTATGCAAAAATTCAGGAAATTAAGAGGTGCCTAAACCCCTAACGAGGGAATTCGGGTCCAGAGAGAGCGTAGTTTCCGATCTGTGGTAGTGCAGCCTTGGTCCCGCTTTTCGGCTACCGAAGTCATCTTATCTCGAACCCGCCTGGGAGGTAGAAGAACGGGGTAATACGCGACTGGCGCCCCCTGAGAAATAAATTGGTGTCGCGTCATTTTGACGCCCGGTAGTGCGTTCTTCTACATTATCTTCAACAAATCTCTGACATGGTCGATTTTCAGCACCTCAGAATGTTCTTCGTCTCCTGGGTTATATGTAAACATTGAAATAAGTTTTGTTTCGTTTCAATTAAGCGAAATATCGACCCGAGTTTTTTTTGGATTCGGACGCAGTATCATATGTTCCGTAAAACTAAAAGTATATATATATATATATATATATATATATATATATATATATTTGTCCTGCAAATAATGCTGCGTCCGTACATGTGCACGATACCATACACTGCTGCGTCCTGTACAATACTGCGTCTGTATACCGGACGCAGTATTGTTTTCCCGTGTTATCTTCAACAAATCTCTGACATGGTCGATTTTCAGCACCTCAGAATGTTCTTCGTCTCCTGGGTTATATGTAAACATTGAAATAAGTTTTGTTTCGTTTCAATTAAGCGAAATATCGACCCGAGTTTTTTTTGGATTCGGACGCAGTATCATATGTTCCGTAAAACTAAAAGTATATTTTTAGTTCCATCGAATTATGTTTGGGGGCGCATAGATTTGTGAACATAAATATACTTCAAATATTCTCTATTCAAAAATCGTATAATGCTGCGTCCGAGATTTGACAACACCGGCACTATTAAATATCCAGTCATTCTTTCATGCTTACTTGGAAAGCCGGAGTTCGGACGAGTGTAAAATTCTTGTGAACATTTATATAAGTTTACAAGTAATTATGTTTCATATTTAAACAGTTATCTTCTTACTTATAATCTGAATGTTTTTATCACAGAAATTTATTTTCAGGAAATGAAATTAATTTCAACAGAAAATAATTTACAAATATTTAGTTATATACAATCATAAAAACAATACCTCCTCCAAAATTAAACTGGTAAGCCGTTACTTTGTGGTAATTAATTATGATGATATAATAATGAAACACCAACATTAACATTTACTTTATTTTTTACCGCCAAATTATTGTAACTTGCACCTTACTGCAGTTCAGCACTCAACGTGACATTTTCAGATGATTAAAGTGAATGAACATACAAAGGCAGTCAGTCTACAGGACATTATGCTAATTTTATGGTTATTGTTTTGAATAAGGAAATAGGAGAATTACAGACAATATTGTGAATGTAAATAGGACTAGAAATATTAATAAGATATTGTAGGTAATATTCTAGGTATGCTAAGTTAGGAGCAACAAAAATCTATGACTAATATAAACTACTTTTGGTTATTTTATTTACTCTTATTAGGTTATATACTAATTAATGAACTGTTTTTGAACAATTTATAGTATCCATAAACAAATAGCGTGAGTTATAATGAGTGAGTTATTATAAATCACTAGGTGATAGTTCCAATCATCTGTATCTTCATGCCTATCCAATCGACGTAACGCGCTTCATGAAGGTGTGGCTCTGTCCGAGAAAAATTCTTAAATTTAGTTAAGTTAAATTTTACAGTTAATTTTATTAATAAACAAACTGAGTACCTAATTAAAACAAAATTTTCTCAATTTAATATTTATTGTTATAATCGTAGATAAAGTATAGTACTCAACTTGCGGTAATGGTAATAACCCACTTGATGAATTAGAGCACTTGCCTGCGGCTCATGCTGTAAACTTCATTTGCGTGAGTTATTACCTACATTACCGCTCGTTGAATAATATACTACAAGTTCATCAAATAGTGTGGTTTATTATAAGTCTAATAACTATAAATAGAACCATTATTATACCTTTTTGTTTGATAAAAAGGGAGGTTGAAATTTTAGGTTTTTCCAGAAACGGTTAGATGCATGATGCATGAAATTTGGCAGAAATATTTTTTGTTGAAATCTATTAGATCGTGTTAAGACGAAATTTCGATTTTCACTTTTTAAAGAGGTCAAAACGGGTGGTAGATGGTTTAAAGCGCACCTGTATTTTTGAAATAGCGTAAGTCAGAAACGTGATTATTCGAGCGATGGACACTTCTGAGGAAATAAGAAGACACGCACGTATTTGACGGTTTTCAAAAAGAGACCTCCGAACGGGTGAACGGGGAGAGGGAGGTTTTTTAAGCCTTCCGGAAACGGTTAAACCCAGAATCATGAAATTTGGCATAAATACTTTTTATTAGAATCTGTTAGACACGAGTAGGACGAAATTTCGATTTTCACTTTTTAAAGTGGTGAAAACGGAGGTGGTAGATGGTCTAAAGAGTACCCGTATCTCTGAAATCGCGTAAGTCAGAAACGCGATATTCCAGCGATAGGCTTTCCTGAGAAAATAAGGAGACACGTATTCGACGATTTTTAAAAAGAGACACCGCGAACGAGTGAACAGGGAGAGGGATGTTTTAAGCATGAAATTTGACACATACCCGCCCATGTGTTCTATTGTGGATTAAAATAATTATTTTTTCGTTTAACTCGCTCTAACACAAAAAAAGAATAATGGATTGTTATCAAATTGCAATGTGCAGTGGGTTTCCCCGAGTACTATAGATGTGCAGTGGGTTTCCTCGACTACAATGGATGCGCAGTGGATTTCCTCGAGTGCAATGTATGCGCAGTGGGTTTCCCCGAGTACTATGGATGCGTAGAAGGTTTCCTTGAGTGCGCAATGAATGCGCAGTAGGTTTCTTCGAGTACCATGAATGCGCAGTGGGTTTCCACGAGTATTATAGATGTGCAGTGGGTTTCCTTGAGTACAATGGATGCGTAGTAGGTTTCTCCGAGTACCATGCGTACCATGATCCTCAATTTTAACCAAACTTTGATTTAAGAATGTTGGGTTATTCCTATTGTTGTGTTAAATTTTGATTCGTTTAGAGTCGTTTGGTGAAGATTGTTGGGTTGTAGGGAACACGGTTTCAAATTCATGTCACCTTAAAATGGCTATAACTTTGCGAGGAAACATCATAGATGACCATTCGAAAGCTTATTTTAAAGAGGAAGGATGTTACTAAATGATATATTTATTAGAAATAGGCTGAAAAATTTTTTGGGTTCTAGACACAACTTCAAAACTTGCTAAAAATGTCATTTTTTAAGTACTTAACCTCAAATATTTCAAAATCCTGACGTGATGGGCCAATTCTGAGGCCAGATTCGGATTCAGCGCGAAAAATTACTTCCGAAATGGCCTTAGCTGCACAACAACATTCATGACCTGTGTTATTGAACTGTCAAACTGGATAATATAAGTGAGAACATCCCTAAGGGATCTTATCAGTGTAATTTTGTTCTGATTGGTTGTTTCAGCACACGTGCTTAGAAATTGGCGAATTGAATTGCTATTTGAGCTAAAAATTTTCAACAAGTTTTTATTTCCCAGTCAGTACCACTAAAAAGTGTTAAGCTCTCGAAATTATTATTCAATGAAACACAGGCCCACAAAAAAAAAGTTGTCTGCGCCGGGGGTACTGACCACACCTATCCCTTGTATTTTGAGCCGCTGAACACGAATCTGTCCTTAGTTTTTCCCCAGAACGTCAGGTTTTTTTTAACAGCAAATAAATATATAAATATCACGATTCAACGGACTTTTTTTGCTGTTAAAAAAAAAAACCGGACGTGTAGGGGAAAAACTAAGGTCAGATTCGTGTTCAGCGGCTTAAAATACAAGGGACAGGTGTGGTCAGTACCCCCGCGCAGACCACTTTTTTTGGTTGCCACTGTGCCACACTCAGTGTGGCACAATCCCACAAAAAAAAAGTCATCTGCGCGGGGGTACTGACCACATCTATCCCTTGTATTTTAAGCCGCTGAACACGAATCTGATCTTAGTTTTTCTCCAGCACGTCAGGTTTTTCTTTTAATAGCAAATAAATATATAAATATTAAACCGCGGCGCAGACAACTTTTTTTTTGTTTGCCTGTGAAATTGTATTGAAACTGTCCTTGTTTTATTTAGAATTAGGTTATTATTTTGAGACCAATGTATGATTTGATAAAATTTTTCAGTGTTTTTTTTCTTCAATTAGGTTGTTGCCGGTAACTAGAATGTTTGTATCATCAGCATAACACATCACATGAACATTTGGTATCTTTTGTTGATGGCTGACCACATAGTTAGTAAATATTATATATAAAAGTGATCCCAAACTCCTGGAACTCCTTGTGTAATATCACAAATATTACTTTCAACTCCACCGACCATTTTTACAATTTGTGTCCTGTTGTCTAAATAGGAGGAAAATATTTGTAAATCACTTAATCGAATACCGTATAGTGCTAGTTTGGTCTTAAGCAGCTGATGGTCTACCAAATCAAAAGCTTGTGAGAAATCTTCGAAAAGATCCACAACTGATTTCTTGTTGTCTAAAGCTTTAATGATTTTGTGATGAAAATCACACAACGCAGACTTGTTGCTTTTTTTTGTAGTGAAACCATGATAAGCAGGAGACAGTAACATATTCCGATGTAAAAAATCTGATAATTGCTCCTTGAGATGAATTTCTAAAATTTTAGAAAATCTACATAGTAGACTAATGGCTTCATAATTATTATTATAGTCATTTGGATCTCCCTTCTGGTATAATAAAAAGACTATGGCTCTTTTAAATTGGAAAATATACCTTTCTCTATAGAAATGGACCGCTTATCGCATATTTGCATTTTTTATCCAAATTATTAGAAATATCATGACCACTAGAGTTTGAAGACTTTAATTTATTTACAAGAAGTTCAACATACTTAGTTCAAACTGTAGATATATAGAAAATAAATCCCCTCTTTTTCCAATAATATTTGTTTTCTGGTTTAGAAAAGAATTAAATTAAATTAATTAAATTTTAAATATGAGTACAAAAACTTTTATCTTCATAAAAACAGTTTTTAAAAATTCTAACGCAGTAAAGTGTTGAAGCCATCTTTTTTTTACTAATTTTGGGGTGTTGAAAACGAATCCGTTGCCAGTTTTGCCAGTCTAGGGAGCACATTAAAAGACGACCCTTAGTTGGGCGCCATAAAGTGAAGGTTCTCATGTTCTCAACCCAAAGTCATTTAAAAAATTAAAGAATTTTTTAATTTAAAAACGAGTAATATTTTCTGAATAGTGATACGCACACCTTACACCCCAACCCCAAAAATATGAGAAATATTCAGAGGTGAGAAATATTCATCTGAATTGACTAAATCACCTCATTATGATAGAAAAACATCAAATTGGGTGATTAGGGATTTCTTTTGCAATTAAAACCAATAAAAACTCTTAAAAGATAAAATCCACCACCTTGATTGGTAGGGATGGGTGTAAGAGTATTCAGAAGTAATAATAACCTGATAATAGCCATTTAACAAGGAGTAATATTGTAACTATATACCGTTCTTAGGGTGGTGAAGGATGAGGGAAACGAGGGGGAGGTGAATTTAGAATTTTTGCTTCTTTCATTACTTACCTAATGAAACTGAGTATCTTGAAAGAATTTCCTGCACTAAAGAATAACTTTTTGTTGCAAGCTACAATATCAATTTCAATGCCACCCCCCAAATAAGAGTTATTTTTTACTGTCTTCCCGATGTTTTTAGCCAAATCGGATGACAGATTCGTATTCAGCAACCATATTTTTACCCAAAACTAGTAAAAATATGGTTTCCACACTTTACCGTGAATGGGCCAAAAAAGGGCTCTCCTTCGCGTTCCCCTCACCTTTTACCACCCATAAGAACGGTGTAAGTTACAATATATAATATACGATTATTTATTTATTAAAAAAAAAATCCTTATTAAAAGGCTATTATCAGGTTATAATGTGATTACTTCTGAATACTCTTACACCCATCCCCACCAATTAAGGTGGTGGATTTTGTCTTTTTATCATACTAAGGTGATTTAATCAATTCAGATGAATATTTTTCATCCCTGAATATTTCTCACACTCTTGGGGTTGGGGTGTACGGTGTGCATATCACTATCCAGAAAATATTGTTTTTTATATTAAAAATTCTTTAATTATTTAAATGACTTAAATGACTTTTGGTTTGGAAAATGAGAATCTTCACTTTATGGCACCCAAATAGGAGTTGTTTGTTAATGTGTTCCCGAGATTTTTCGTTAAAACGGGCGAGGATTCGTTTTCAGTAGCCCAAAATTAGCAAAAAAAAAGATAGCTTCCACACTTTACCACGGATGGGCCAAAAAAGCCCTTTTTTAACATTGTTCTTTACAAAATAGTAAATCCGAAGGCATTTATTATCAAACACATTTATAATTCAAGAAATGTGTTTTCAACTTTCAAGATTAAAACACTTATCATTCGAGATATGTGCAAAAAGTAAAAGCAAGAAGCATATGCTCTCCCTTCTATTCTAAGGTGAACTCATCGCTTAGTGAGGAGTAAATAAAAATGAACATCTATCCAAAATTCCATTGATCTCCTAAATTCAGCATTTTATATTGCAAATTTGAAGCTACTTTTAGTGCACAATTGAAAAACTGATCCTAAAATAATAATATTATATTTAGAATTTTACTGACATTTAGAAATAACTAACGGCTATCGATTTGTTCTACTACAAGTGCAATAAAATTATTAGGGTAAATATGACAACCACGCCGGACGCAGTAATATGCTAAGTTTCACAAAAAGTAGTCATCTCGGACGCAGCATTGTATTGAAGAAGAATGAAATTATTCTCGGACGCAATAACGTGCTGTTTTTGAAAGGACGCAGTATTGTCCTGTATATTAAACTTTTTTATTTCTTGAGTTATTACAATTCTAAAACCAGATATTAACTGAATTTGGTTAGTAGATCCAATATACTTCATTAGATTTGAGCTAACTAGCGTATTTCTGGGAGACGCAGTAAGGTTGGCTTGTGAAAGGACGCAGCATTGATAGCGGGATGTATATATATATATATATATATATATATATATATATATATATATATATATATATATATATATATATATATATATATATATATATATATATATATATATATATATATATATATATATATAAGGCATTCGTTGGCATCTCACAATGTAAAATTTTAGGTTCAGTTGGCATCCACGAGTCAGATGGCATCCGGTATTCGGATGCCATCTGACCTGCTAGAGATATTAACGCAGGGGCATCGTAGATGTCGTATTATGCCATTAAAACTTATTTTAAGTTGGAGGTCAAGTGACCCATTCTAACACCCTAGTGAATATTTTAGTTCAGCGGTTTGTTACTAGCTGCCGTGCCTGTCGCTCGAAAAATATTCATTTTGTATACCTGCTGACCACAGAAGCGGTTTAGATGGCATCTAGTCAGCTGGCAACACCGTGGAAGTAGGTTATTATATACCACATGTTGATCCAGATGGTTTAGTTTGCTCGAATATATTACTACTAGGAAAAGTAAACTTAGTGGAGACAATTCGTGTAACTGTTAAAATGAGGACGGAATTTGTACCTCTTGATTGTAAACAACTTTTGTTAAGGATGGTTCAGCAAGGCTATAAGTAAAATAGTGTTCTGTAGTTTAATTAAACTACAGAAGTAAGAGAAAAGTTATTAGCAAAAATATTTTAGATACGTGATAAACTACAAAATTATGTTAATGTAAAAGAATCTTATTTAGTCTAATTCACAAGTTCAAACACGCGTTAATTCTTGATAAAGCTTGTAAAAATATAAGTGAGGGCTCATTGGATTCGGAATGACGTCTAGAAAAATGTGCAAAAGTTATAAACAAATTAAGATTGAAAAAAATGACGAGTTTCGTTTTTTGCAAATAACTCGAAAACTATTAATAATTGAGAAATTAAAAAAAAGAGGTTCTTAAAGAGGAAGAAATTTTCAATAAAAAAGTCTGGACTTCTGGAACTCTATCTCTACTATTAATAACTTTAATTTAATGTTGAAAATGGGGCTTCGCACGGCGAACGCTAAACCGTTACGATACTCTGAAACCGATCGTAGGAAGCAAAACAATTTTTTTATATTGTCAAGTATTAATATAATTCTTTTTTAAATTGCGTTATTATTTAGACACTTAAAGGAACAATATCCCGTTGGAAAAATTTTTTTTACCGATTTTTCATAAAATGAGCTCGTTGTTAATTAACAATTTTTTTTTTTTGAGTTTACGTTTGTGTTTCAAGTCGGAAAATTGTTAAACAAAAGCCACTAAAATTATTTCGCTTCGTGAGGACCTTATGTCAACTATATTTTATGAGATTATGACATTGCGATGTTTTTAATTGTTACAGTCTATTAGTTATTATTTAAGCTAACAAGAAACTAAGAAATTAAATAGAGGTTGAAAATTTTTTTTATTAATTTTAAAATTATTATTATTACTGTTTTTATATTCAAAAATACTACAAAATTATATAAACTTTAAATTTTTAGTGCTATTTGTTTAAACAAATTTTATAAAGAAATAGATAAATTACGTATTTAAAAAAAAAAAAAAATTCTTAAAACATTTTTTTAATTGTTTATAATTATTTTTTCCCGTTTTTCTTTGAACAAATTATTAAGAAAAAAAATTTTCTTAAAATTTTTTATTTGCAATTCTCTACAAGGTGGAATTTTTGTTATTAATTAATTTGTTTATTTAATAAACAATTTCTAATTAACAATCGCCGAATGTGTTTATATTTTTTTAGATAGAAAAAAATAACCAGAACAACCGTATACATAAATATGTCAAAAAACATTTTTAATATTTAAAATTTAAAATTCTATAAGAAATATTAACATTTTTTCTTTTTTATGTGTTTATGTACACGGTTGTTTTTTTTTTTAATTTTTTTTCTATCTAAAAAAATATAAACACATTCGGAAGTTGTTAATAACAAATTATTTATTAAATAAACAAATAAATTAACAACAACAAAAAAATTCCACCTTGTAGAGAATTGCAAATGATAGGTTTTAAGACTAAAATTTTTACTTAATAACTTGTTTAAATAATGAAAAAAGGAAAAAAATGATTATAAACAATTAAAAAATGTTTTTAAGAAAAATTTTTTTTTTAATTCATAATATTTTATAACAAATAAAATGGCAAAAAATGTTTTTCAAAAATAAGTAATTTATCTATTTGTTTATAAAATTTGTTTAAACACTAAAAATTTAAAGTTTATGTAATCTTATGTTATTTTTGAATATAAAACAGTAATAATAATTAAAATTAATTAAAAAAATGTCAACATTTTTTTTTTTAAATTTCTTAGTTTTTTGTTATCTTAAATAATTAATAACTAATAGACTATAACAATTAAAAATATCGCAATGTCATAATCTCGTACAGTATAGTTGATATAAGGTCTAAAGGAAAGGTAATAATTTTGGTGGCTTTTGCTTAACAATTATCTTGAAATATAAACGTAAGCTCTAAAAAAAATTGTTAATTAACAATAGGCTCATTTTATGAAAAATCTGGATTTTTTTTTTCTTTAAATGTCTGAATAATACCATAGTTTTTTAAAATTTTTAAATTAATATTTAATACATAAAAAAATATTTTTACTTATTACGGCCGGTTTCGTAACGGCTTAGCGTTTGCCGCACGAAGCCTTATTTTCAACATTAAATTAAAATTATTAATAATAGAGATAGAATACCGGGAGTTCTGACTTTTCTATTGGAAATTTCTTCCTCTTCAAGAATCTTTTTTTTAAATTTCTTAAATATTAACGGTTTTCGAGTTATTTTCAAAAAACGAAGCTCGTTATTTCTTCAATCTTAATTTGTTTATAACTTTTGCCATTGTTTATATGCGGGTTTGAAAGTTTTGCACATTTTTCTAGACGTCATTCAGAATCCAATGTGCCCTCACTCACATTTTTACAAGCTTTATCAAGAATTAACACGTCTTTGAACTTGTGAACTAGTGTATGTTGGAGATTATTTTAATTCGTTTTGTTTAAATTTTTGGATTTCTTATTGGATTCTATTTAAGAAAAGTATAGTAGGTGACCCAAGAACAACCTCTTGTAGAGAAATGCATGGTTGAAAGAGTTGTAGAGTTACTAAGACACCGTTAAAGATAAAGCTGTCGAATTGAAACTAACAAGATGGAAAAATTATACGACAAAGTTTGATAGCTTAAATTATAATATATTTTTTACTTTACACTTGCCACTGTGCTTCAAAATTAATCAGTTTGGAGCATCTACAACCTCGTGATTCTAAATGTAAGTTCATAGATATCTGTAAAACTATAATTCATCTAAACTAACAAAGTTTTGTCCAAAGTATATATTTATATAAATAAAATTAAAATTTAATTGCAGTTTACTTTAAGTAAACATATTGTATGTACATATTGCACGTAAAGTATATTTTAGTTTAAATTCGAGCTAGTTTTTTCGTTGATAGTGTTTAAGTAATTCAACAATTTTTACTTCTATTTCTCTCATGATATTAATTATTAGAGGTCACTCAAACAACATGTTATAATTAGAATAATAAAGTTGATATAAAAGTCATACAATTTTGTTAATATTTCCGCGCAATTTGTATAGTTTGAATGTAAGTTTTTGATTCGTTGTATCTAGCAATTCGTTAAAAAATGGGTTTCTGGAAATATCTTGAAAATTACGAATTATGTCAAAAACTGTTATTTGTACGACTTGAAACATAAGAAATTAACTTTACCTTAAATTTCAGATTAGTCCCGTTCAAAGATTGTTCGAGATATTATTTTTTTTAAGGTTTTGTGTTTTTTCGTCCCTTTCTAAATGTCAAATTTCAACACGTATTTTTCGTGAATAACTTAAAAACCGAAGGGTCTGAAATTGGTTATTACAACGTTGAAAGGTAATTCAATTTAATACATTCCGGTTCTTCTACAATAAAAATTGTCAAAGTTGTGGCTATTTGTTAAAAGATTACTTTTTTTATGAAAATCGAAATTGGAGTATTACTCTCAATTGAGTTGTGATAAAATAATTCATTCAAATTTTGTTGTAGCTTTTGGAATAAAACCGCTGCCTAAGGAATCAATATTTCCACATCCAGATTTCCCATCGAAGTCTCTTTAAAGGAAAACATCTTGACCATATTTGCACTCTAGTATGTGGAAATAATTGGTCACAGAATTTTAATAAAAGGGCGTTGCCGAATGCTAACCAAACCTCCGGACGCTGCCGAATACGAAGGCAAATTCCGGGCGTTTCCGTATCCATATTAAGATAGTGCCAAATCCATATCCGGGCGCGCATGAATACCAAGGTAATTTCTGGGCGCTGCCGAATCGATATTAGGATGCCGCTGAATCCATTTTTGGGCGCTGCCGAATTTCAAAGTAACTTCCGGGCGCTGCCAAATCCAAATTAGAACGCCCCCGAATCTATATTCGAGCGCTGCATAATCCATATTCGAAAACGGCTAAACACCAAGGTGACTTCCGGACCATGTCGAATACCAAGGCAATTTTCAGGCGCTGCCGAATCCATATTCGAATCTCTCCGGGCGCCGCCGAATCCACTATTAAACAATACCTCCAGGACCCATTTTGGTTGCACGATTTGACCCAAACATACTAACTACCGTACAAAGCTTTTAAAATGAAGTTAAATAGAAGATTTTAAAAATTATGTTTCTGGACTGTTATTAGCTTACTTTATTGTTTTTCCCTATTTACCCTAATTAACTCACAACCCTTCACTGGAATTAGCGCAAGACATAATCTAGTACCAGATCTCGTCATGGAACATATGTGTGCCAAATTTGAAGACAGTATCTTAGACCGTTGCGAAGACACACAGACAGAATTTTTTCTCTCTTAAATTTAAAATCTCGACGTTTTATGACATTTATTATTTCAACAAAAAACATTTTGAAATTTTTTTTAAGATTACTATACAGGGTGCGCCACTTAAAACTCCCCAGGCTTGCAACTTTCTTATTTTTTAAACTACGACCATGTTGGGCATATCAAATTGAAGATAGTTTTAAGGCATTTAAACATGTGTACAGAGTGATTTAAAAAAAATTAAAATAATTGTTAAGAAAGAAAACTTAATTTCCATGAATATTTGTTTACCTCATCCCGTACATGAACTGCGTCAATGTTTTCTTATAAAAGTTTTAATTAGCTTCAATTTATGTTATGTTTATTACGTCATATCCGAAATTCTTTTTGGTTTTAGAGAAAGAAATTAAAAACACTCCTTCCGACTCCTAATTTTTTTAAAATATCTGAAAAAATGTAAATAATAATTTTATGCTTTATTTGTAAAAGACATATCACAAAAAATCCTCAACGTAACAAAACAGCAACAAGAAACAAAAGAAATAAATATTTTTAAAAACAAACTCTATTAAAATGTACTAAATAATAGGAATTTTTATTCTTAAAACTTTATTTTTAACATAAATTGAAGCTAATTAAAACCTTTATAAGAAAACATTAACACATTTCATGTACAAGGTGAGGTAAAAAAATATTCAAAGAAATTAAGTTTCCTTTCTTAACAATTTTTTCAATTTTTTTTTTAATCACTCTGTATGCGTGTTTAAGGCTTTAAAAATGTCTACAATTTGATGTGCCCAACAAGGTCATCGCCTTAAAAATAAAAAAGTTACAAGTATGGGCAGTTTTAAGTGGCGCACCCTGTACATCTTTCCACTCCACTACGTGGATGTGGAAGTAATAAATCAAATGGCATATATTTTCATTAAAAATAATGTATGTTTTTATCCGAATTTGTTATAAATAAGAAACAAGAAATGAAATGTTTCATATTTCTATTGTGAAATATAGTTCATTTAGTTACCCTTAAAATAATCTCATGGAAAAAAACATTTTATATTTATTACAAAAAATGTCTTGTAAGACATACAAAGAAAAATGTTAGTGTAGTTTTGGTGAATAAGTATACCTACTAGAAGCCAAGGCCTCAGATTTTTTTATAATATTTTACACTATAAAGAAAAATACCTGTTGTTAAACTTGAGGCATGTTCAATTTTATTAACATTTAACATTACAAGTTGTGTTTTTATAATAAGAAATGTTTCTTTTTATTTAAAATACACTTTCAGATGTATCAATAAACCCTCATGTCATAATATTTTAGCTTCATTAAATCAGTATTTATAATTACTTAATAATTTTCGCACAATTTGTATCCCAATTTGGGACATTGGATGATTTGAGTCGTAAATTTTACTTCCACATCCAAATAGTGGATTGGAAGTATAGTAATCGTAAAAAAAAACTTCAATTTTTTTTTGTTGAAATCAGTTTAGATGTCATGAAATATCGAGATTTTAAATTTGAGGGCAAAAAGAAATTGTATCTATCGGTCTGTCTGTATTTTTTGTACGCACGTTTCCTGTGAGACGGTTTAAGATATTAACTTAATAGTTGTTACGTGTATGTATTATAAAAAGATCTGGAACACATTGCTATAAAATTACACAAAAAATAATCGTTTTAGAGATTCTAGCATTTTACTTAATCGCCAGAATGTATTACAATAACGGTGTAAAAGCCGCTCGAAAAGTGGCTTATATTTGGTAATTTGCGATACAAAATTATATATAGCCAGATAAAACTTACATATATGATTTTGCATATCATTAGGCAGGCAAAAAGAATGAGCAGTGAATACTGAAAAGAAATTGACGGACTGACTCACAAAAATTGCATTTTCGTATATGCGATTCTCGGCGATTTCATTTGATAATTAACAACAGACTTACCGACCTGAACTATTTTGTTCATTATTGTCCATTAATTATCGTTTATTTTGGTATATAATTAATAAGGCAGCTGGTACGTTGTCGTGCATATTTCTTATTATTATTATAAGAATGGACAACCTCTGTTTAATTATTATTAAACAGAGGTTGTCCATAGGTAAAATCGTAATATAACAGGCGATGTGATAATTTTTCTAATTTATTAGTATAGAATAGCAGTTACTCAATATTAAAATACACGTAAATCGACATAAACTTCGATATATTACAAAATAAAATAAATACTAAAATACTTGATTGAAAATGAAGGATTGCTATTTCTGAAAGACAGTTTTATTGCGTCTTATTATGGACGCTTGTGGGGTAAGGCCTCTATTGTAAGAAATCCTTTCCGAAATATATTAATTTCAACCATATGTTTGGTTTTTTAAATTCATAAACATTTTCTCTACAGATATTTTAAAGGATGTGTGTGCATTGTGTAATTATCTATTGTTCAAAATAAGTACTAGACTTCATCGACTTACAGTCCAATTTACGTCTTTCTATTTGAAAGGGTAAAGGTGGTTTAATATTTGCTTACGAGACTGCAGTAGAAATTTTTTCGTTCTTTCTTTTCTTCACAAATTAGATATTTTTCTATTAAATATATATAAATTAATTACAATTTTAGAGATTACATGCATTTTGTGTCATGAAAAAATTTAGATACATTTTGATAGTGAAAAACTGTTGAAAACTCGGAAAATATGTACGTTACAAAAAAATTAGAAGAGAGCAAAATTTTAAAGAATATATTAACCTATACGTTTAATTTTTCCGTGCACTTTAGGAAAAAGTCATAAAGGAAAAAAAGTCTTGTAGTTTAATAATACATTCACTCGAATTTATGGATTTTTCTCGTCACTTTTTATTCCACCTTTTTGGAAAAATTCAACCGCTATATCTCGGAAAATATGCATTTTTCGAAAATTTTACGAGAGTAAAAAGTTGTTATTTTGCATAGAATTATCTAAAAAGACATTTTGTTTTTTTAATTTACCTCAATTTTACTAGTTAACAAATTAGCAACAAGATCATTGTTTATAACAATTGCGAGGCAATATTAGCGGCTATTTTTTTTTTTTGGAGTTTGATCTAGACTTCAAAACGAACAGAATCCACAAAGTTTCGTGAAAATCCATTCATTCGGTAAACTATTTAGTCAGAATGCTAATTTGCCTACACTATAATGTGTTAGAACTACAAAGTACACATAACATAATCCTGGGATTATACAGACAGAGAAAATAAATTTCCTTTTAAGAGTTGATGTTCGGTTTTTGTTTCATTTTACCATTATTGTATTATTTTGGTTTGAAATACGTATGTTTACATTTTCATAAATGCTAAATATTTGTGTTGTATTCATTTTTTTAAAAGCTTTTATTTAACTTGCAATGTGTTATGTATGAATGTATGTTTGTTTGGTGAAATCTTGCAAGCTGAATTTCGACTAGTTCTTATTATACTAGAGCTTTGAAATTTGGCACACTTCTATAAGTCCGGTGACAATGTAACTAGTATAGCCATTACCGGTCTAAATCCAATATGGCGGATGTCCCAAGATGGCGGATCGGCTTTTTAGTCACAACCCTATTGATATGGGTATCAAATGAAGAGGTTTTACGAGTAAAATACGATAGACAATGTGACGTCATTCTAAATTCAATATGGCGGACGTCCCAAGCTGGCAGATCGTCTTTTTCTTCACAACCCCCTTGATATGGAATCAAATGAAAGGGTTTGACGAGTAAAATACGATAAACTATGTAACGCAGTTATAAATCCAATATGACGGACGCCCTAGGATGGCAAATTATCTTTCTTCACGACTCCCTTGCCATTTATATTAAGTGAAAGGGTTTTGTCTGTCTGTCTGTAAAATAAGTAGACTAAAAACTAAAAAACAAAATTATATAAAAAAAATATTTTTAAGAAAAAGCCTTCATTTGAAAAAACTGTACTAAAAAGTTTAAATAATTTTTTAAAATTCATACACCTGGAAACCAAAAGCTTTGGGGGCGGTCAATTGAGCAAAGTAACTATGCAATAGTGCTATATGACCATCCGCAAAGTTTTTGGTTTCCAGGTGTATGAATTTAAAAAAATTATTTTTACTTTTTAGTACAGTTTTTTCAAATAAAAGCTTTTTTCTGAAATCGATTGGCAATGTCTACATTTTCGGCGCGATTTCAGATCGAAAAATGCACAATTCCAGTATTTTAGTCCGTTGCTAAGAAACTGCTACAAAAAAGATCGGAAAAGATCCGTTGCCAAGCAACGATCAACAAAACCGTACGGGAATGTTACTTTCCCGGCCTAGGCCGGGAAAGTACGGTTTTTTATGTACATTTTAGACAGTAAATAAAAACACGCAGACAAACCAACTCACATTAAAATTGCATTTATTAGTAAGCAGTTAGATTGTAATGAAGAAATGTTATGCATTAATACAAATTCCCTTAATTTATAATAATATTGATTGAGATTTCAGAAAAAATAGTATGTGTACTTCGGTGTGAAAGCACATTGTGCATTTTTCGATCTGAAATCGCATACAGAAAATACCTGGTAACAAAAAGTAGTGTGGACCATGCATATTACAAAGATTTAAAAAATTATGTAACATTACCCTGTCAAAAAAATCTCATCAATCCGTATTGAAAATTATCAAAAATTAATAAGTATCTATGAGAACCTATATGGTCAATAAGTTTCTATAAGAGTTAGGTAAAGTTGCTGTTGAAATTGTTATCAGTTTATATCAGAATTGACCAGCAAAACGAGTCAAGCCATATCCATTTGTAAATCCGAACATTTACTTATACCACATCAATGGGAATTTATGAGCACAGTATCTAATGTAATTCGTGCGGTTTTCCATGATTAAAAGACAAGTGTTTCTTTAAGAAACGAGCTGCATTAGGTTAGAACAGTTTTGATTTGCAATTGAAGATTACAAATTACAATGTTTGAATAGGGATTTATGAGATCAGTTTCTATGAGTATTAATGTTTTTTTTTCAGTAATATATTAAATGTGTTTTCATTTGTTTGAATGGGTAAAAAGAAAGGTCAGTTTTCAACTGCAATTACAAATACAAGTTTAATCGCTTCGAATGGGGTTATATGCGATCAATTTCTAAAAGTATTTATGCTGTTTTCCGGATATAATTGTGATGAGGTTTAATCAGTAACAAATTGTTCACTATTTGTTATGATATGGTCGGAAATTCCAAGTACACATTTAGTATTCCTTCAAGAGGATTGATGAGAGCAGTTTCTACGAGTATCTATTTGTTGTTCCTATAGTAAATTATATAAGTCTTTATCAGTACAGATTCGGATCTAATTTAAATATGACAATTATATCAGAATAAAGCAACCAAATATTTTAAACAGTATCTATTTGTAAATCCAAACATTTACTTATACTATCTCAATGAGAATTTATGAGAACAGTATCTAATGTAAAACGTGCGGCTTTTCGTGGTTAAATGGCAAGTGTTTCTATAAGAAACGAGCTGCATTAGATTAGAACGGTTTTGATTTGCAATTGAAGATTACAAGTTATAATGTTTAAATAGGGATTTATGAGATCAGTTTCTATGAGTATTAATGTTTTTTTTTCAGTAATATATTAAATGTGTTTTCATTTGTTTGAATATGGGTAAAAAGGAAGGTCAGTTTTCAACTGCAATTACAAATAAAAGTTTAATCACTTCGAATGGGGTTATATGCGATCAATTTTTAACAGTATTTATGCTGTTTTCCGAATATAATTGTGATGAGGTTTGATCCGTAACAAATTGTTCACTACATGATACGATATGGTCGGAAATTCCAGGTACATATTTAGTATTCCTTCAAGAGGATTGATGAGAGCAGTTTCTACGAGTATTTATTTGTTGTTCCTACAGTAAATTATATAAGTCTTTATCAGTATGCATTCGGATCTAATTTAAATGCAAAAATCATATCAGAATGAAACCTCAAATATTTTAAACAGTGTCCACCTGTAAATCCAAACATTTAAAGATAATATTATAATGAGAATCCATCAGAACAGTATCTAATGTAACGTGTGCGGTTTTCCGTGGCTAAATTTTAAAATTATTTGCAATAAATAAGCTTTAAGGGATTCGAACAGTTTTCATTTGCATTTCCAGATAAATAGTTTTAATTGTTAGGGATCATGAGGTCAGTGTAATGTTTTTTTTTTTTCAAAATAAAATGTGTTTTTATTAAAAAAAAAAAACATTACACAAAGACACTGATCTCATAGATCCCTATTTAACAATTAAAACTATTCATCTGGAATTGCAAATTAAAACTGTTCAAATCCGTTAAAGCTATTTATTAAAAATACTTTTAAAATTTAGCCACGGAAAGCCGCACGCGTTACATTAGATACTGTTCTGATTGGTTCTCATTAAAATATATCTTTAAATGTTTGGATTTACAAGTGGATACTGTTTAAAATATTTGGTTGTTTCATTCTGATATAATTTTTGTATTTAAAGTAGATCCGAATGCATACTGATAAAGACAAATTTTCTATTGGAACAACAAATACATACTCATAGAAACTGCTATCATCAATCCTTTCGAAGGAATACTAAATATGTACCTGGAATTTCCGACCATATCGTAACATGTGGTAAACAATTTGTTACTGATCAAACCTCATCACAATTATATTCGAAATACTGATCGCATATAACCCCATTCGAAGTGATTAAACTTGTACCTATTTGTAATTGCAGTTGAAAACTGACCTTTCTTTTTACCCATTCAAATAAATGAAAACACATTTAATATACTTATTACTGAAAAAAATAACATTAATACTCATAGAAACTCATCTCATAAATCCCTATTCAAACATCATAATTTGTAATCTTCAATTGCAAATCAAAACCCGGTCTTCGAAGCGTGTCCCCCGGGTTGGCTCCAGCGGGTTATATCGCCTGTAGCCCCCCCTCAAGAAACATGTAATTAGGTTTGTAACCTGTTTGTTTCTTCTTCTAAATAAATAAATAAATAAATAAAAACTGTTCTAACCTAATGCAGCTCGTTTCTTATAGAAACTCTTGCCATTTAACCACGGAAAGCCGCACGTTTTACATTAGATACTGTCCTCATAAATTCTCATTGAGATAGTATAAGTAAATGTCTGGATTTACAAATAGATACTGTTTAAAATATTTGGTTGCTTTATTCTGATATAATTTTCATATTTAAATTAGATCCGAATGGATACTGATAAAGACTTATATAATTTACTATTGGCACAACAAATACATACTCGTAGAAACTGCTATTATCAATCCTTTCGAAGTAATACGAAATATGTACCTGGAATTTCCACACGTAACATGTAGTGAACAATTTGTTACTGATCAAACATCATCACAATTATATTCGGAAAACAGCATAAATACTGTTAGAAATTGATCGCATATAATCCCATTCGAAGTGGTTAAACTTGTATTTGTAATTGCAGTTGAAAACTGACCTTTCTTTTTACCCACTCAAACAAATGAAAACACATTTAATATATTACTGAAAAAAAACATTAATACTCATAGAAACTGATCTCATAAATCCCTATTCAAACATTGTAATTTGTAATCTTCAATTGCAAATCAAAACTGTTCTAACCTAATGCAGCTCGTTTCTTATAGAAACTCTTGCATTTAACCACGCAAAGCCGCACGTTTTACATTAGATACTGTCCTCATAAATTCTCATTGAGATAGTATAAGTAAATGTCTGGATTTACAAATAGATACTGTTTAAAATATTTGGTTGCTTTATTCTGATATAATTTTCATATTTAAATTAGATCCGAATGCATACTGATAAAGACTTATATAATTTACTATTGGCACAACAAATACATACTCGTAGAAACTGCTAACATCAATCCTTTCGAAGTAATACTAAATATGTACCTGGAATTTCTGACCATATCGTAACATGTAGTGAACAATTTGTTACTGATCAAACCTCATCACAATTATATTCGGAAAACAGCATAAATACTGTTAGAAATTGATCGCGTATAACCCCATTCGAAGTGATTAAATTTGTATTTGTAATTTCAGTTGAAAACTGGCCTTTGTTTTTACCCATTCAAACATATGAAAACACATTTAATATATTACTGAAAAAAAAACATTAATACTCATAAAAACTGATCTCATAAATCCCTATTCAAACATTATAATTTGTAATCTTCAATTGCAAATCAAAACTGTTCTAACCTAATGCAGCTCGTTTCTTATAGAAACACTTGCTATTTAACCACGGAAAGCCGTACGTTTTACATTAGATACTGTTCTCATAAATTCTCATTGAGATAGTATAAGTAAATGTAAAGACTTTATAATTTACTAGAGGAACAACAAATAGATACTCGTAGAAACTGCTCTCATCAATCCTTTTGAAGGAATACTAAATGTGTACTTGGAATTTCCGACCATATCATAACAAGTAGTGAACAATTTGTTACTGATTAAACCTCATCACAATTATATTCGGAAAACAGCATAAATACTTTTAGAAATTAATCGCATATAACCCCATTCAAAGTGATTAAACTTGTATTTGTAATTGCAGTTGAAAACTGACCTTTCTTTTTAACCATTCAAACAAATGAAAACACATTTAATATATTACTGAAAAAAAAACATTAATACTCATAGAAACTGATCTCATAAATCCCTATTCAAACATTATAATTAGTAATCTTCAATTGCAAGTCAAAACTGTCCTAACCTAATGCAGCTCGTTTCTTATAGAAACACTTGCCATTTAACCACGGAAAGCCGCACGTTTTACCTTAGATACTGTTCTCATAAATTCTCATTGATGTGGTATAAGTAAATGTTTACTGCTCCATTCTGGTAGAAACTGATAGAAATTTCAGCAGCAGCTTTACTCCAGGCTCCAGTAGAGGGAGCTGTATACGTGTCGCTAATTCATATCTACTCTAATGCGACCTAAGGAACTGACGTGTGTTTGTTAAATTAAAAGTAAAGCAGTCTCTTTCACTGCCAACTAATTCATTGCTTCTAGGCTAGAACAAGAACACCCGAGGAAATAAGGACTTTGCAGTATTTTGTGTTTACCACAATATTAGTATTTCTATTTGAAATATGCAATTTAAACTGTACATTTGTCGGCATGCATATCCAAATTAATACTAATAAAAAAGCAAAATGGAAGTTTACAATAAAAATACATCTGTAAAATATACAATTGAAACTGTACATTTGTTGACATGTATATCCACATTAATACTAATAAAAAGACAATGTTGAAATTTACAATAAAAACATGGTGTGTTATATACGATAGATACTGGAGAAAGGACGGACTGGACTCTTATGATATTACTTATAGAAAAGTTTAGAATCTATTTAAAGTTATATCTGTAATTCCATATGTTTACAGATATAAGGGCAAGGGTGCATTTGCAGACACTAAACTGTAGATTTGTTGTATATTTCATATAAGTACTCATGAAAGGGCAACATGATAATTCCAAATAGCTCATTCGGAATTACTGTTTCATAACCGATTTAAAACTTAATAAAACAGATAAAATCCTGTCTGTATAATAATAATATAACTTATAGGAACGATAAAACCGCATCACTTTTTTTTTATAAGTTTCTATGTGGAATTTTTGGCAGGGTAGCTATAAAAAAAGAAAAAACAGCATATTTTAAATATCGACTTAATGTTGACAGGAAAAACCCTAAGAAACTTTGGCAGCTCTTTGAAAATAATAATGTTCATGTTAAAAGTAGAAATGAAATATCCCCAGATCTGGTCGTTGCTGATAATATAAATAATTTCTTTATGCACTCAATAAACTATCCCAAGGTTACCCAAGATAAAATCCAACATTTTCTTATGAACAAATACCCACAACTTGATCATGATTTAACTCTACACACTGTGACATCCGAGGAGGTAGAAAAGATTGTTTATACACTAAAATCTGAAGCAACTGGCGTAGATGGGATAAACCTTAAAATGTTAAAATATGTTTTACCATTTTGCTTGAATATGTTTACTCATATCTTAAATACTTCAGTGCAGACCAGTAAAATACCAGATTTATGGAAAAATTCTTTAGTCATACCTTTACCCAAGGTTCCCAAAGCTGTGACCTTGTCGGAGCTTCGGCCAATTAGCGTACTTCCAACTATGTCAAAGGTGCTAGAATTGATCAATCTATTCACAACTTTCTGAACACACGAGAATATCAACCATCTTACCTCAGATTCAATCAGGATTTCGACCAAAACACAGCACCACTACAGCTCTAACAAAAATAAGTAACGATTTTGCCCGAAATATTGATAACTGCAAAGTAACCTATCTGGTATAGCAAAGCATTTGATGTCATTAATACAGAATTACTTTTGGCCAAATTAAACTACTATGGTTGTGACACTAATGCACTGAACTGGTTCAATAGTTACTTAAATGGTAGAAAACAGCAAGCAAAAATTAATGGCATGACATCTAAGCAATTACCTATGACACACGGGGTGCCTCAAGGTAGCATACTGGGACCGCTACTGTTTTCAATATTCACCGCAGATCTACCAACTATATTAACAGCAGACTGCTCCATCCACATGTATGCAGACGACACCCAACTCTACATGTGCAGTTCTACATCAACTGTCGATTCTACCATTAGTGAACTAAATATAAACCTTCGTTTAATTAACCAGTGGTCCTGTGAAAATGGTTTGATTCTTAACCCTAATAAAAGTACAGCACTGTGTATCGGTACTAATTCCGCTTGTGCAAAAGCAAGTTCTTCTGCTTCTGTCGAATTAAAACTGGGCGACTCCATAATTAAGATGACTGAAGAGGCGAAAAACCTTGGACTTCTTATTGACAATAGACTTTCCTTTGAAAAACATATAAATAAGAAATCCAGTATTTGTTACTTTAAATTGAAATCCCTTTATAAATTTAAATATGTCCTTCCATCTGATACAAAATGGAATCTTGTAAATAGCCTGGTTTTGAGTCATTTAGATTATTGTAGTCCCGTTTATTATAACTTTCTCACAGCTGCTATTAAAAATAGGCTGCAAATTATTCAAAATACCTGTCTCAGATTTGCCTATAATAATATTTATTACAGAGACCATGTCACACCATTTTATAATAGTCTGGGTATATTAAAAATGAATGGTAGATTTGAATTGCAATTTTCCCTTATGTTATACAATATCATTAAAAATAAGGCACCGTCTTATTTACATACTTTGCTAATTGAACGCTCTGATGCGCATGGCCTATATCTTAGACACAACAACCTACTTACCATCCCTAAACACAATACGGTTAAATTCGAGGGTTCCTTTGAATATATGTCAAGCACAATCTATAATAAATATGTCTCCCTGTTTGTTTCTTGCCAAAGTAAATATACGTTTCACTCAAAAATTAAAGATAGGGTGCTGCATAATCAACAAGTACTGGTTTAAATTAATTTTGTGTCGTGTTTGTGTAATCTTTTTGGATAAAATTTGTTACATTTATTTGTTTATTTATTTTTCTTTTCTGACTACATATAATTTTACACAATTTTTTAGCATGTTAAGGTATAATTGAAAATCAGCTCTGCTGAATTATACCCATTGAATGATATTTTTAATATCTCTATATATATGTATTCCTATTTTATTTACTTTACTTTATATATTATGTTTACTACCTACTGTAATATTTATCATTCAATAAACCTATTCTATTCTATTCTAATCGCGCCGAAAATGTAGACATTGCCGATCGATTTCAGAAAAAGTACTTTATAAATGAGAGAAGTTACTTTTTTTTGGTAAATTTCCAAGACATATGAATTGCTCATTTAATCATGCGTCGCTCCCTGGCACACTGTATATGTTTTCTTAGAAAATGTAAGGCTCTTACTGAAATGAGAAATTGGAGATTTTTTTAATTTTTAAAACAACATTGGAAATATCAACTTTATGAAAAAAATTATCGAACATTTCTTGTTGGAAATCGATATTTAAAAACATTGTTTCATTGAAAAAATGTAATATTTCCTTTTGTTGTAAAAAAAATTGTTTTAAACAATATCAGACTGGGTTACCGTCTGGTAACATGGATGCTCATAATCAGTAGTGTCTCCAGAACTGATTCCAACAAATAAACTGCGTCCGAAATGTATTCGAAACTCATACGCCCATACTGCCTGCTATATAACTAGACCTCCCAATTTTATAGACCAGTAACAACTTCGTAAAAAAAAATGAAAATCGGCAAAGATACAACGGTGTTTCATTTCCACATAAAAACTTTTAAAAAGTCAAAAACCTAAACCACACTCCAATTTAAAAAAATATAAATGACTAAGTTTTAAAATCCAAAAAGGAAGTAACAGGACAAGCTTTACTTGAAAACGTTTTTATTGAAAATAAAATTATATAAAAAAAAATATTTTTAAGAAATAGTATATTGTGTATGTAGGTGTGAAAGTAATATATTCCCGGACGACGATGCAAATTGTTGGCCGAGGCGCTAGCCGAGGCCAACAAGTATCGAAGTCCGGGAATGTGCTTTCACACCGAAGTACACATACTATTTTTTCTGAAATCTCAATCAATATTATTATAAATTAAGGGAATTTGTATTAATGCATAACATTTCTTCATTACAATCTAACTGCTTACTAATAAATGCAATTTTAATGTGAGTTGGTTTGTCTGCGTGTTTTTATTTACTGTCTAAAATGTACATAAAAAACCGTACGGGAATGTTACTTTCCCGGCCTAGGCCTGTTACTTCCTTTTTGGATTTTAAAACTTAGTCATTTATATTTTTTTAAATTGGAGTGTGGTTTAGGTTTTTGACTTTTTAAAAGTTTTTATGTAGAAATGAAACACCGTTGTATCTTTGCCGATTTTCATTTTTTTTTACGAAGTTGTTACTGGTCTATAAAATTGGGAGGTCTAGTTATATAGCAGGCAGTATGGGCGTATGAGTTTCGAATACATTTCGGACGCAGTTTATTTGTTGGAATCAGTTCTGGAGACACTACTGATTATGAGCATCCATGTTACCAGACGGTAACCCAGTCTGATATTGTTTAAAACAATTTTTTTTACAACAAAAGGAAATATTACATTTTTTCAATGAAACAATGTTTTTAAATATCGATTTCCAACAAGAAATGTTCGATAATTTTTTTCATAAAGTTGATATTTCCAATGTTATTATGTTTTAAAAATTAAAAAAATCTCCAATTTCTCGTTTCAGTAAGAGCCTTACATTTTCTAAGAAAACATATACAGTGTGCCAGGGAGCGACGCATGATTAAATGAGCAATTCATATGTCTTGGAAATTTACCAAAAAAAAGTAACTTCTCTCATTTATAAAGTACTTTTTCTGAAATCGATCGGCAATGTCTACATTTTCGGCGCGATTAGAATAGAATAGAATAGGTTTATTGAATGATAAATATTACAGTAGGTAGTAAACATAATATATAAAGTAAAGTAAATAAAATAGGAATACATATATATAGAGATATTAAAAATATCATTCAATGGGTATAATTCAGCAGAGCTGATTTTCAATTATACCTTAACATGCTAAAAAATTGTGTAAAATTATATGTAGTCAGAAAAGAAAAATAAATAAACAAATAAATGTAACAAATTTTATCCAAAAAGATTACACAAACACGACACAAAATTAATTTAAACCAGTACTTGTTGATTATGCAGCACCCTATCTTTAATTTTTGAGTGAAACGTATATTTACTTTGGCAAGAAACAAACAGGGAGACATATTTATTATAGATTGTGCTTGACATATATTCAAAGGAACCCTCGAATTTAACCGTATTGTGTTTAGGGATGGTAAGTAGGTTGTTGTGTCTAAGATATAGGCCATGCGCATCAGAGCGTTCAATTAGCAAAGTATGTAAATAAGACGGTGCCTTATTTTTAATGATATTGTATAACATAAGGGAAAATTGCAATTCAAATCTACCATTCATTTTTAATATACCCAGACTATTATAAAATGGTGTGACATGATCTCTGTAATGAATATTATTATAGGCAAATCTGAGACAGGTATTTTGAATAATTTGCAGCCTATTTTTAACAGCAGCTGTGAGAAAGTTATAATAAACGGGACTACAATAATCTAAATGACTCAAAACCAGGCTATTTACAAAATTCCATTTTGTATCAGATGGAAGGACATATTTAAATTTATAAAGGGATTTCAATTTAAAGTAACAAATACTGGATTTCTTATTTATATGTTTTTCAAAGGAAAGTCTTTTGTCAATAAGAAGTCCAAGGTTTTTCGCCTCTTCAGTCATCTTAATTATGGAGTCGCCCAGTTTTAATTCGACAGAAGCAGAAGAACTTGCTTTTGCACAAGCGGAATTAGTACCGATACACAGTGCTGTACTTTTATTAGGGTTAAGAATCAAACCATTTTCACAGGACCACTGGTTAATTAAACGAAGGTTTATATTTAGTTCACTAATGGTAGAATCGACAGTTGATGTAGAACTGCACATGTAGAGTTGGGTGTCGTCTGCATACATGTGGATGGAGCAGTCTGCTGTTAATATAGTTGGTAGATCTGCGGTGAATATTGAAAACAGTAGCGGTCCCAGTATGCTACCTTGAGGCGCCCCGTGTGTCATAGGTAATTGCTTAGATATCATGCCATTAATTTTTACTTGCTGTTTTCTACCATTTAAGTAACTATTGAACCAGTTCAGTGCATTAGTGTCACAACCATAGTAGTTTAATTTGGCCAAAAGTAATTCTGTATTAATGACATCAAATGCTTTGCTATAGTCGAGCAATACCAGATAGGTTACTTTGGAGTTATCAATATTTCGGGCAACATCGTTACTTATTTTTGTTAGAGCTGTAGTGGTGCTGTGTTTTGGTCGAAATCCTGATTGAATCTGAGGTAAGATGGTTGATATTCTCGTGTGTTCAGAAAGTTGTGAATAGATGATCAATTCTAGCACCTTTGACATAGTTGGAAGTACGCTAATTGGCCGAAGCTCCGACAAGGTCACAGCTTTGGGAACCTTGGGTAAAGGTATGACTAAAGAATTTTTCCATAAATCTGGTATTTTACTGGTCTGCACTGAAGTATTTAAGATATGAGTAAACATATTCAAGCAAAATGGTAAAACATATTTTAACATTTTAAGGTTTATCCCATCTACGCCAGTTGCTTCAGATTTTAGTGTATAAACAATCTTTTCTACCTCCTCGGATGTCACAGTGTGTAGAGTTAAATCATGATCAAGTTGTGGGTATTTGTTCATAAGAAAATGTTGGATTTTATCTTGGGTAACCTTGGGATAGTTTATTGAGTGCATAAAGAAATTATTTATATTATCAGCAACGACCAGATCTGGGGATATTTCATTTCTACTTTTAACATGAACATTATTATTTTCAAAGAGCTGCCAAAGTTTCTTAGGGTTTTTCCTGTCAACATTAAGTCGATATTTAAAATATGCTATTTTTTCATTTTTTATAGCTAATGTTACATAATTTTTTAAATCTTTGTAATATGCATGGTCCACACTACTTTTTGTTACCAGGTATTTTCTGTATGCGATTTCAGATCGAAAAATGCACAATTCCAGTATTTTAGTCCGTTGCTAAGAAACTATCAGAAAACAGACCGGAAAAGATCCGTTGCCAAGCAACGATCAACAAAACCGTACAGGAATGTTACTTTCCCGGCATAGGCCGGGAAAGTAACATTCCCGTATGGTTTTTTATGTATATTTTTGACAGTAAATAAATACACGCAGACAAACAATCAAACTTACATTTACACTTACACATACATCAAAATTACATTTATTAGTAAGCAGTTAGATTGTAATGAAAAAATGTAATGAAGAAATGTTATTCATTAATGGAGAAATTTTATGCATTAATACAAATTCCTTAATTTATAATAATATTGATTGTGATTTCAGAAAAAATGGTATGCGTATTTCGGTGCGAGAGCACATTCCCGAACTTCGATGCATCGTCGTCCGGGAATGTACTGCTTTCACACCTAAATACACAATATACTATTTTCTGTAAGAGATAGGACAAAATCTTAGAAAGAATTATTCAGAATGAGTATTGTTTATTTGAGATTTTTTTATAGAAATAATTTTGAATTAGTCAGATTTCAGTTTGTCTTAATATTTTAAGGTTTTTCAAATTGTTTAAACAATTTTAATTTACTTAAATAATTATAATTTATTTAAGCAATTACGTTTTGTTACAAATTTGTAGCATTTCCATCTTTTTTTAGTTTCACAATTTTGTTTATTAAGAGTTTGCTAATGAAACCTGCAAATTATTTAAGCAACTTATTCCTGTTTATTGCCAACTTTCTTCAGAATAGAGCTAGAGTTGTGCAGGTTTTAAGAAATTTTGAACTTTTCATTGACTTTCTGCTCATATTTAAAATAAAGAACATTTTTGAGACTAATTAAAAATAATTTCTGCAAAAAGAGTCGCAAATAAATAACAATTAATGCTAGAAATCCATGATACTCTTACTTTTGTCCTTATGGGGTTATTTTGAGGCCCAATAGTTCTCATGGGGGATGTAATTGAAAAAATAATTATTAATTCGTATTCTTTGAACTATTGTGAAATTTTAAAAAAGTTGGAAATGTTACAAATTTATAGCAAAATATAATTTTTTGAATAAATTATAATTGTCTAATACATTTGAAAAGCATTAAAATATTAACACAATCTAGAAGGTGATTAATTAATAATAATTTGTGTAAAAGAGAACTCAAATAAATAATAATAAACGTTAAAAATACGTGATACTCCAACTTTATCCTTATAGGGTCACTTTGCAAGTGAGCAAAATTTTAACAAATTCAGTTTTAATTTTCTGAATAATATTTCTTTACAGCACCCTGTCCTATCTCGTACAGAAAATTTGATAAATTGACAAATAGCAGAAAAAACTATCTGTGAGAACTAAAAAGAAAAACTATCTACAAAATTAATTTCCAATCTTTGCAGATACATTTTCTTTTTAGTTCATATAGATTGTTTTTTCTACTGTTTGCCAAATCCCATAAAGAATATGTTTTATAACAATTATAAGCAAATAAAAAGTAATTCACTTTTATGCGAACTTCATGTTTCGAAACTTAAATTGTGACATAAATTAGTATTCTCACAGGATGAGATTTCCTTATTTACTTATACGTCGACAGACTGCAGATTGTAATAATATTCTTCTAGGCAAATACGATAAAGCAGCATAGCGTATATCTGACAACGCCGCCGGAAGTCAGTTAAACCTGTAATTTTTATATTCGGGTGTCATTTTACGCATCGATTAAAATATTCATAAGGACACCAATTAAACCGTAAAATAGGTAGGATGCTAACTTAGCCTTTAAATAAATTTTGTGTATATCAGTGTGTATATTAGTGGATGCCAAGTGAGAACGTTATTAGGTAGGATGCCAACGGATACCTTATATAAATATATATATATATATATATTTACTAAACGTAATTTCTCTCTGAAGCAACCCTCTATACATCCTTATTTTAAAAATAAGGAAATTGACCAGACTACAACAAATTGCAAGTCTGGCGCGTTAAGTGTAATAATCACATATTACTACGAAACGCTGTAATTCGATTTTAGCAAACACCGACCGAAAGACTTATTCCTAAATTAAAGGAACTCTCGTGTCAGCCACTGCACACCACTTGCAGACTGCAGTTTCGAGCTGTTGGCTCTCATCAGTGCAAGGTAGGCATGCAGTGACTGGCAACGAGATTTCGGGTGACATGGTACATGTTCACAATCTTAAGACTGCGACATGCAAAATAAATCGAAGGCGCCATCTCGCGGTCGCTGTTCACTACAATCGAATTGTTTAGCCTGAGATGGGCAACAAATGTTCAAAAATATACTTCTAGAAGGCAGAGTATTTACTAAACGTAATTTCTCTCTGAAGCAACCCTCTATACATCCTTATTTTAAAAATAAGGAAATTGACCAGACTACAACAAATTGCAAGTCTGGCGCGTTAAGTGTAATAATCACATATTACTACGAAACGCTGTAATTCGATTTTAGCAAACACCGACCGAAAGACTTATTCCTAAATTAAAGGAACTCTCGTGTCAGCCACTGCACACCACTTGCAGACTGCAGTTTCGAGCTGTTGGCTCTCATCAGTGCAAGGTACCTTGCACTGATGAGAGCCAACAGCCTTGCAGAGATGAGAGCAGAGATGAGAGCAGAGAGAGATGCAGAGATGAGAGCCAACAGCTCGAAACTGCAGTCTGCAAGTGGTGTGCAGTGGCTGACACGAGAGTTCCTTTAATTTAGGAATAAGTCTTTCGGTCGGTGTTTGCTAAAATCGAATTACAGCGTTTCGTAGTAATATGTGATTATTACACTTAACGCGCCAGACTTGCAATTTGTTGTAGTCTGGTCAATTTCCTTATTTTTAAAATAAGGATGTATAGAGGGTTGCTTCAGAGAGAAATTACGTTTAGTAAATACTCTGCCTTCTAGAAGTATATTTTTGAACATTTGCTGCCCATCTCAGGCTAAACAATTCGATTGTAGTGAACAGCGACCGCGAGATGGCGCCTTCGATTTATTTTGCATGTCGCAGTCTTAAGATTGTGAACATGTACCATGTCACCCGAAATCTCGTTGCCAGTCACTGCATGCCTACCTTGCACTGATGAGAGCCAACAGCTCGAAACTGCAGTCTGCAAGTGGTGTGCAGTGGCTGACACGAGAGTTCCTTTAATTTAGGAATAAGTCTTTCGGTCGGTGTTTGCTAAAATCGAATTACAGCGTTTCGTAGTAATATGTGATTATTACACTTAACGCGCCAGACTTGCAATTTGTTGTAGTCTGGTCAATTTCCTTATTTTTAAAATAAGGATGTATAGAGGGTTGCTTCAGAGAGAAATTACGTTTAGTAAATACTCTGCCTTCTAGAAGTATATTTTTGAACATTTGCTGCCCATCTCAGGCTAAACAATTCGATTGTAGTGAACAGCGACCGCGAGATGGCGCCTTCGATTTATTTTGCATGTCGCAGTCTTAAGATTGTGAACATGTACCATGTCACCCGAAATCTCGTTGCCAGTCACTGCATGCCTACCTTGCACTGATGAGAGCCAACAGCTCGAAACTGCAGTCTGCAAGTGGTGTGCAGTGGCTGACACGAGAGTTCCTTTAATTTAGGAATAAGTCTTTCGGTCGGTGTTTGCTAAAATCGAATTACAGCGTTTCGTAGTAATATGTGATTATTACACTTAACGCGCCAGACTTGCAATTTGTTGTAGTCTGGTCAATTTCCTTATTTTTAAAATAAGGATGTATAGAGGGTTGCTTTAGAGAGAAATTACGTTTAGTAAATACTCTGCCTTCTAAAAGTATATTTTTGAACCTATATATATATATCTATATATATATATATATATATATATATATATATATATATATATATATATATATATATATATATATATGTATATATATTTGTCCTGCAAATAATGCTGCGTCCTGTACAATACTGCGTCTGTATACCGGACGCAGTATTGTTTTTCCGTGTTATCTTCAACAAATCTCTGAAATGGTCGATTTTCAGCACCTCAAAATGTTCTTCGTCTCCTGGGTTATATGTAAACATAGAAATGAGTTCTGTTTCGTTTCAATTAAGCAAAATATCGACCCGAGTTTTCTTTGGATTCGGACGCAGTATCATACGTTCTGTAAAACTAAAAGTATATTTTTAGTTCCATCGAATTATGTTTGGGGGCGCATAGATTTGTGAACATAAATATACTTCAAATATTCTCTATTCAAAAATCGTATAATGCTGCGTCCGAGATTTGACAACACCGGCGCTATTAAATATCCAGTCATTCTTTCATGCTTACTTGGAAAGCCGGAGTTCGGGCGAGTGTAAAATTCTTGTGAACATTTATTTAAGTTTACAAGTAATTATGTTTCATATTTAAACAGTTATCTTCTTACTTATAATTTGAATGTTTTTATCACAGAAATTTATTTTCAGGAAATGAAATTAATTTTAACGGAAAATAATTTACAAATATTTAGTTATATATAATCATAAAAACATTACCTCCTCCAAAATTAAACTGGAAAGCCGTTACTTTGTGGTAATTAATTATGATGATATAATAATGAAACACCAACATTAACATTTACTTTATTTTTTACCGCCAAATTATTGTAACTTGCACCTTACTGCAGTTCGGCACTCAACGTGACATTTTCAGATGATTAAAGTGAATGAACATAAAAAGGCAGTCAGTCTACAGGACATTATGCTAATTTTATGGTTACTGTTTTGAATAAGGAGAATTACAGACAATATTGTGAATGTAAATAGGATTTGAAATATTAATAAGATATTGTAGGTAATATTCTAGGTATGCTAAGTCAGGAGCAACAAAAATCTATGACTAATATAAACTACTTTTGGTTATTTTATTTACTCTTATTAGGTTATATACTAATTAATGAATTGCTTTTGAACAATTAATAGTATCCATAAACAAATAGCGTGAGTTATAATGAGTGAGTTATTATAAATCACTAGGTGATAGTGCCAATCACCTGTATCTTCATGCCTAGCCTATCCAATTGACGTAACGCGCTTCACGAAGGTGTGGCTCTGTCCGAGAGAAATCCTTAAATTAGGTTAAGTTAAGTTTTACAGTTAATTTTATTAATAAACATACTGAGTACCTAATTAAAACAAAATTTTCTCAATTTAATATCTATTGTTATAATCGTAGATAAAGTATAGTATTCAACTTGCGGTAATGGTAATAACCCACTTGATGAATTGCAGCACTTGCCTGCGGCTCATGCTGTAAACTTCATTTGCGTGAGTTATTACCTACATTACCGCTCGTTGAATAATATACTACAAGTTCATCAAATAGTGTGGTTTATTATAAGTCTAATAACTATAAAGAGAACCATTATTATACCTTTTTGTCTGATAAAAAGGGAGGTTGAAATTTTAGGTTTTTCCAGAAACGGTTAGATACATGATGCATGAAATTTGGCAGAAATATTTTTTGTTGAAATCTATTAGATCGTGTTAAGACGAAATTTCGATTTTCACTTTTTGAAGAGGACAAAACGGGGGTGATAGATGGTTTAAAGCGCACCTGTATTTTTGAAATCCCGTAAGTCAGAAACGTGATTATTCGAGCGATGGACACGTCTGAGGAAATAAGAAGACACGCACGTATTTGACGGTTTTCAAAAAGAGACCTCCGGTGAACGGGGAGGGGGAGGTTTTTTAAGCCTTCCGGAAACGGTTAAATCCAGAATCATGAAATTTGGCATACATACATTTTATTAGAATCTATTAGACACGAGTAGGACCAAATTTCGATTTTCACTTTTTAAAGTGGTGAAAACGGGGGTGGTAGATGGTCTAAAGAGTACCCGTATCTCTGAAATCGCGTAGGTCAGAAACGCGATATTCCAGCGAAATAAGGAGATACGTATTCGACGGTTTTTAAAAAGAGACACCGCGAACGAGTGAACAGGGAGAGGGATGTTTTAAACATGAAATTTGACACATACCCGCCCATGTGTTCTATTGTGGATTAAAATAATTATTTTTTCGTTTAACTCGCTCTAACACAAAAAAAGAATAATGGATTGTTATCAAATTGCGATGTGCAGTGGGTTTCCCCGAGTACTATAGATGCGCAGTGGGTTTCCTCGAGTACAATGGATGCGCAGTGGATTTCCTTGAGTGCAATGTATGCGCAGTATGTTTCCCCGAGTACTATGGATGCGTAGAAGGTTTCCTTGAGTGCGCAATGAATGCGCAGTAGGTTTCTCCGGGTACCATGAATGCGCAGTGGGTTTCCACGAGTATTATAGGTGTGCAGTGGGTTTCCTTGAGTACAATGGATGCGTAGTAGGTTTCCCCGAGTACCATGCGTACCATAATCCTCAATTTTAACCAAACTTTGATTTAAGAATGTTGGGTTATTCCTATTGTTAAATTTTGATTCTTTTAGAGTCGTTTGGTTAAGATTGTTGGGTTGTAGGGAGCATGGTTTCAAATTCATGTCACCTTAAAATGGCTATAACTTTGCGAGGAAACATCATAGATGACCATTCGAAAGCTTATTTTAAAGAGGAAGGATGTTACTAAATGATATATTTATTAGAAATAAGCTAAAAAAATTTTTGGGTTCTAGACACAACTTCAAAACTTGCTAAAAAAGTCATTTTTTAAGTACTTAACCTCAAATATTTCAAAATCCTGACGTGATGGGCCAATTCTGAGGCCAGATTCGGATTCAGCGCGAAAAATTACTTCTGAAATGACCTTAGCTGCACAACAACATTCATGACCTGTGTTATTGAACTGTCAAACTGGATAATATAAGTGAAAACATCCCTAAGGGATCTTATCAGTATAATTTTGTTCTGATTGGTTGTTTCAGCACACGTGATTAGAAATTGGCGAATTGAATTGCTATTTGAGCTAAAAATTTTCAACAAGTTTTTATTTCCCAGTCAGTACCACTAAAAAGTGTTAAGCTCTCGGAATTATTATTCAATGAAAATTGTATTGAAACTGTCTTTGTTTTAGAATTAGGTTATTATTTTGAGGCCAATGTATGATTTCTTGATAAAATCTTTCAGTGTTTTTTTTTTCTTCAATTAGGTTGTTGCCGGTAACTAGAATGTTTGTATCATCAGCATAACAGATCACATGAACATTTGGTATCTTTTGTTGATGGCTGACCACATAGTTAGTAAATATTATATATAAAAGTGATCCTAAAATTGACCCCTGTGGAACTCCTTGTGTAATATCACAAATATTACTTTCAACTCCACCGACCATTTTTACAAGTTGTGTCCTGTTGTCTAAATAAGAGGAAAATATTTGTAAATCAGTTAGTCGAATACCGTATAGTGCTAGTTTGGTCTTAAGCAGCTGATGGTCTACTAAATCAAAAGCTTGTGAGAAATCTTCGAAAGACCCACAACTGATTTCTTGTTGTCTAAAGCTTTAATGATTTTGTGATGAAAATCACACAACGCAGACTTGTTGCTTTTGTTTCTAGTGAAACCATGTTCAGCAGGAGACAGTAACATATTCCGATGTAAAAAATCTGATAATTGCTCCTTGAGATGAAGTTCTAAAACTTTAGAAAATCTACATAGTAGACTAATGGCTTCATAATTATTATTATAGTCATTTGGATCTCCCTTCTGGTATAATGAAGAGACTATGGCTCTTTTAAATTTACTGGAAAACCTTTCTCTATAGAAATTGACCGATTATCGCATACTTGCATTTTTTATCCAAATTATTAGAAATATCATGACCACTAGAGTTTGAAGACTTTAATTTATTTACCAGAAGTTCAACATCCTTAGTTGAAACTGTAGATATATAGAAAATAAATCCCCTCTTTTTCCAATAATATTTAGTTTCTGGTTTAGAAAAGAATTAAATTAAATTAATTAATTAAATTGATATTAAATATGAGTACAAAAACTTTTATCTTCATAAAAACAGTTTTTAAAAATTCTAACGCGGTAAAGTGTTGAAGCCATCTTTTTTTACTAATTTTGGGGTGTTGAAAACGAATCCGTTGAGAGTTTTGCCAGTCTAGGAAGCACATTTGGGCGCCATAAAGTGAAGGTTCTCATGTTCCCAACCCAAAGTCATTTAAATAATTAAAGAATTTTTTAATTTAAACCGCTGCCAAGGAATCACTACTTCCACATCCAGATTTTCTATCCAAGTCACTCACAACGAAAAAATTTTGTATGTGGAAATAATTGTTTATGGAACTTTAATAATATAATTTTTGAAATCCTCTACCCCAAAAACCCATAAAACGATACCCCACATCGGTAGTGGGGTGGGGGTGGTGATAGGGGGTGGTAGTGGGGGTGGCTGAAGTAAAAAAATATTTTGAGGTTTCTGGTTCTTGTACACACTAAATCACAATTTTCTTTCATCCCCTTTAATAATGGGGTGGGGGTGGTAATGGGGGTGGCTAATGCCATTTTTTTTTCAGACCTTAGCTTCTCTTACACATTAAATACTAATTTTATGGACTCTTACCAGCTTGATTTACCTATTTACCCCAAATTTACCCCAATTTACCCCCCAACCTTTCAACAGAACAAGATGAAAATATAATCTAGTTCTAGATCTCGTTAAAGTACATAAATGTACCAAATTTCAAGTCAATATCTCAAACGGTTCCAGAGTAAACGTGCGCAAAAAAAAAAGTTACAGACCGACAGACAGAAATTTTTTTTTCGCTTAAATTTAAAATCTCGACGTTTCATGATATTTTAAGCCTATTTGAACAATAAAAATTTTTTAAAATTTTTTTGTCGTTACTATACACAGGTGTCAGGAATGCCAAGAAAGTTCTGGTACGATAACGACGCAAGGGGAACGTGGAGAATGGTGAGTCTGATGGTCAGAAACCTGAAAATTTTTCTCCCCAAATCATAGCTGTTCGTCCAAATAAATGGTTCACGAATCTTGAGTTTTTTCCATTTCATAAGCGTAAAATTTGCTGTCGTGCTGTGCATTACGTGGGGAAGGTCATTTATATTGTATATATAGGTAGGTATATACATACATATATATATAATGGATGAATATGTATATACATCAGTGGCGGCTCGTCAGAGAAGGCAGGAGAGGCTGAGGCTGGTGAGGAAATGTACAAATTGTAATCATATTGCCTCCTCTGCACAAAACACCACGAGCCGCCACTGATATACAACCATACATATATATAGATACCATGAATGAACTGGAATTTCCGGGATAATAATGAAGAAAAATTTTGTCTTTTAGACCGGCACGATTTTCTTTATTTTCTCAGTACATTATCAGTTTTCACAACGAAGCAAAGGAATCAGCTTCTTAATGAACATCATACGTATTTAGAAGAGAAATCGACGACAGCTTCCTTCAGCTTTATAGAGTAGTTTGGATCTTCCATGTTGTTCATTTTCCCAAAACTTCAGAAACTCTTCCCCAGCTTACTCGGACCACAAACCGAAACCTTCCTCTTCGTCCAGAAATTCAAGTGATTCTTGGATATGACTCAATATAATGTGTATTTTCAGAGTCTCGGTCACATCGATAGCAAGAAGAGCTTTCCCTTAAATCACTTATATGCTTATCTACATCCGACTGAATCCTCTTTACTGCAAAACAGGAATGTACTATTTTATCCATGGCTTTGAATGCTGCGACGAATGGTAGAAAAGTGACTGGCTCCCCTACGTGCTATTGCTTTGGCCTCACGGTTTGAATTTGGTCTCAAAAAATTAACACGGGGAGGCGTTTGAAGGAAATGCGTGCAGAAAATCAATGAAATCGTCAGATAAATTATTAGATTGTGAAGTCTGCCAGCACGTAGGGGGGCCAGTCACTCTTCTACCATTCGTCGCAGCATTCAAGGCCATGGATAAAATAGCATGTTCCGGTTTTGCAGTAAAGAGGATTCAGTCGGATGTAGATAAGCATATAAGTGATTTAATGAAAGCTATTCTTGCTATCGATGTGACCGAGACTCTGAAAATACACATTATATTGAATCATATCCAAGAATCACTTGAATTTCTGGACGAAAAGGAAGATTTCGGTTTGTGGCCCGAGCAAGCTGGGGAATCAATACATCATGAGTTTCTGAAGTTTTGGAGTCGACGGAAAATGAACAACATGGAAGATCCAAACTACCCTATAAAGCTGAAGGAAGCTGTCGTGGATTTCTTTTCTAAATACGTATGATGTTCATTAAGAAGCTGATTCCTTTGCTTCGTTGTGAAAACTGATAAGGTACTGATAAAATAAAGAAAATCATGCCGCAAATTCCAGTTCATTCATGTTATGTATATATATATATATGTATATATATATATATGTATATATATATATATGTATGGTTGTATATGTATATCAGTGGCGGCTCGTGATGTGCTTGATATTTAAAAAACTTGCAATATGATTACAATTTGTACATTTACTCACCACTCCTGGATATGCTGCTATAGGAGGCTCAGCCTCATCCATATATATATATATATATATATATCTATATATATATATATATATATATATATATATATATGTTATATAATATTACACGCTATCTTATTGCGACTTAGCCATAATAAACCTTCACAGGTATATCGTATTTCACGATAACAGCTTCTCTTATTAATTGCTTATCTTCAAGATATCATATTACACCTTTGTTTCTCATAACTTGTGCAGACTGCAGAACTGCAATTCCTTTGTTATATATTTTGCTTACTCAGGTTCTGTATGTTATAAATATGACTAAACACGCTTTGTTGAATCAGTTATTAAACTCAGTTAGAATGCAACACTAATTTATTATTATATTCCTTCTCCAAGAGCCAACGTTGGCTCCATGTAACTAAATAAAAGTTTTTAAAAAGTCATTTATGTGAACCGTGATCTAACATTGGCGCAGTCGGTAGGATCCGTAAACATCATCAGAACAAGAAGCCTAACTGGTAGTGAAGCGCAAAAGAACAAGGACAACATCTGCAGAAGGTGCCTAACTAGTGCGTGTACATCTGCGAGAACAAGGAGACCTTCCTCACTGGTGGTGGCGGATCCCAATCCCTTGACGGACGAAGAACCTACTCATGGAGATGAAATTAATGTAAGTCAGTTTTAAGAATCATCTCGTTATTTCATTTTACAATTATTATTTCTCACAATTATTTACGTGTATTATACCACTAATACACTCGGCAAACAAGCCAGTTCTATTATCAAAGAAATCCTGTACAAGCTTCAACGCAACAATTTTTATTAATCTTAAGTTATTTATTTTCGTATTATACTGCTAATACGGTACCATTGTGTACTATACAGTTAATACACAATTCATTAACGTACGCAACATAACAAACAATTTTAATTTAATTTAAGATAGTATCATACTGCTGATACGCAACCAATTTTTGTCCAAATAATATTTAAATACAAAAAGCAAAATGCCAGATAGAGCTCAACCAGAGCCAGTTCAACCAGTGCCACCGGCACCAACCGAACAACAACTACAACAGCAACAACTACAACAACAACAACCTCAACCAGAGCAAATTGAGCCTTACAAGCTCTCTGAGATATTTTCTCTAATACCTGAATTCGATGGCAATGCCATTAATTTACAAACATTCCTCAACTCCTGTCATTGCGCCCAAAGCATGGCAATTGGAGATCAAAAAATTCTTTTGACCGTCCACATAAAAAATAAATTGAAAGGCAAAGCTGCCGAATTAATAAATTCTCGCAACCCTGGCACCTGGCCAGAAATCAAAGCACTATTGGAAACCCACTTTGGGGATTCCAGAGATCTAACGGCCCTGATTCAGGACCTGCAGCGCATTCACCAATTGCCAGGTGAATCCGCTCTAACATTTATTTCGCGTTTACAAACGCACAATGCTAAAATGCACGCCGCAGTGCAAAAGCAAAATTTAACCACAACGCAAAGAGCTGCACAATCAGATCTCATCGAAACGATGACCTTAAACAATTTATTAACAGGCTTAGAACCGAATTTAGGCCGCATCATACGTGCTAGCAATCCTCCTAGCATACTGAAAGCCGTAAGCAGAATTCGTAGAGAGCTACAACTCTCCTATTTCGAACAACAGAAATTTCCGAAAAATAGTCCGGTCAAAAATCCCACTTTACAACAAAAACGACCCATTTCAAATTTCCAACAAAAATTCTGTTCATTTTGCAAACGCAATAGACATGTCATAAGCGAATGCCGCACAAGGCAACAATCGCAAACAATGCCGTCAACTTCGCAAAATTTCCAACGACCAAATTACCCAGGAAATTCAAGTTTCCAAAACTTTTCACAAAACAATCAATTTATCCAGAGGACATTCCCTCAAAACGGCCAACCAAATCAACCACAGCAAAACAGGCCCTCAGCCATAAGGCCGAACTCTAACTTCACACAACAACGACCATCCGCTATTCAGCCTAACCCGAATTTCAACCGTTTCAATCAACAAAAGGCTCATCACCTAAATTATGAACCTTACGAAAACCAATGTGATTATAACCAATACGACGACTACTCTTTCGACAATTATCAAAATTGCCAAAGTCAAAATGAATCGTATGAAAATTATAATTTTGAAACCAATCAAAATATCCAGGAGAATTATACCGCTAATTCTCAGAACGAGCAATACGAGGATTATACTGCTAATCCTCAGGATTTTCGCTTAGATCCGGAGTACCCCACGGATACTCCGACACAACAAACAGATCAATTCGAATCAATTACGGAACTAGAAACTCAAGTACAAACTATGAACCTCAATGACAGTTTCGACTCAATGCTGAATTTCCCAGAACAGACGTTCATGTAAATACGCTTTCCCATACCCTATTAACTGTAAATTCAAAGAACCTCTACTATATGAAGGATGCAACTGGTAAATTTAAAATTCTAATTGACACAGGCGCAGGTATATCAATTTTTAAACCTAAAACAGCTGAAAATTACAGACGTAGATCCCCTGAAAATGTAATCATACAGGGTATTACTGATCAAAAAATTTATATCAACGAATCTGTTCTCATCCCCTTTTCAAATGAGTCACACAAAGTTTATATCTATAATCTAGATATAGATTTCGATGGATTATTAGGCGCAGACTTCCTAGAACATTACGAATGCAAAGTAGACTTTAAAAATAAACAACTAGTCACAAATTTCAAAACCGTACCACTATTTAAAGTTACGGAAGAAACTACAGTAAATTTACCTTTACAACCAACTATTAATTCTGATACAAAAAATTCAAACTTAAGCAACATCAAAAATTTAATTTCTATTGAACCTCGCATGGAAAAAATTTGTAAACTAAAATGTAACCTGCGAAATACCGAGGCTATACTGTTAGCCCAGGAAAACGAGAAAGTACGCTTACCAAATGCAATTGTAAAAATCGACCACAATGGAGAATTTTTAACTTCAATAATAAACGCAAACGCTATTCCAAAAACCATAAACTTTTCAAATCTTAACCTAGAGCCAGTACAAAAATTTAAGTCAATTTTTAACTTAAACGCGCAAAACTCTGACCAACAACTAATGACGGACAGATCCTTCGAAATCAGGAACGAATTGCGCTTGGATCATCTAAACGAAGAAGAGGCCGAAATAGTAACGCAGCTTTGTTTAGACTTTCAAGATATATTCTATTTAGAAGGAGACAATTTGACCTTTACTAATGAAATCAAACACCCTATTGACACCGAAAATTCCCGACCGATATTCACTAAATCGTACCGATATCCTCAGGTCCATAAAGAAGAAGTTAAGTCCCAAGTATCGAAAATGTTAAGTCAAGGTATTATTCAACCCTCAATCTCACCTTGGTCCTCTCCTGTCTGGGTAGTTCCCAAAAAACTGGACGCTTCCGGTAAACAGAAATGGCGCGTCGTAGTCGACTACCGCAAACTCAACGAGGTTACAATTGGTGACAAATATCCTCTGCCCAACATTTCCGATCTTTTAGACCAACTTGGCAAATGCCAATATTTTACAACCTTAGATTTGGCTTCTGGTTTCCACCAAATCGAAATTAATCCCGCAGATATTCAAAAGACTGCTTTCACAGTTGAGAACGGTCATTATGAATTCGTGCGAATGCCATTTGGACTCAAAAACGCTCCATCAAGTTTTCAAAGAGTTATGGATAACATCCTGTTAGGTATTCAAAATGAACGATGTCTCGTCTACATGGACGATATTATTATTTACTCTCCTACAATTCATGAACACATTTCCCGTCTAACCGAAGTCTTTAAACGCCTTCAAAAAGCCAACCTCAAAATTCAACCAGACAAATGCGAGTTTCTCCGCAAGGAAGTCGCTTATTTAGGACATCTCATTACAAAAGATGGCGTAAAACCAAACCCTTCGAAAGTTGACGCTATCTTAAATTTCCCTCAACCGAAAAATCCAAAAGAAATTAAATCATTTCTAGGCTTAGCCGGATATTATAGGCGCTTTATCCCTAATTTCTCCAAGATAACCAAGCCCCTAACAAAACTACTACAAAAAGACATACCATTTCTCTTCGACAATGATTGTGTAAATTCTTTTCAAAATTTGAAACAAACATTAACAACGACTCCGATATTAATTTACCCTAATTTTGATGAACCTTTCGTTATAACCACTGATGCGAGCGCATTTGCCGTCGGCTCAGTGCTGAGCCAGGGGCCCATTGGCAAAGATTTACCCATTGCCTATGCTTCTAGAACCTTGTGCAGCGCAGAAACTAAGTATTCAACGATTGAACGCGAGCTTTTATCGATAGTATGGAGTGTAAAGCACTTTAGACCATATCTGTACGGTAGAAAGTTCAAGCTTGTCACCGACCATAGACCACTCACCTGGCTATTCTCTATAAAAGATCCAGGAAGTAGACTTGCCCGTTGGCGACTCAAATTAGAAGAATACGACTATGAAATAATTTATAAACCAGGCAAAATCAATAAAAACGCGGACGTACTTTCCAGAATCAAAATTAATCATTTTTCCGAATGTTCCAAATTCTATTCAAAGGTCCCAGCCGCGAATGACGAAGAGTCAGACGACGACGAAAACCCAGACGATAACAACGAAATCACTAACGAACAAATTTCCCGAGAATTTGAAACTTTCACCAACCTATATAAAACAACATCTTTAATTGACTATTCGAAAATCAAAGCCTCGAACAAACAACTTTTGTATCGAGAACATAAAGATATAACCTTCTTCCAACAAAATAACTTACAAGACCTACATCACAAAATTATTGAGGATATATTCGAAGAAAACCCCGAATTTCATAACGATAAAATCAATATTGTATCGAGCAAAACAGTCAGACATAGGAGATATTTTATCATTCCCCTACCGTTTGATATCGAATCCGTAATTGAACATTTATTTTTGGTATTATTTAAAAACCAAGATGTTCTAGATCTCTCTAAGACATACTTTGTCGAAAATAACTTAGACCTCCCTATTCTTGAAATCCTATCATTCATTTTTGCGGAAAAAGACTTAAAAGTAGTAATTTGTCAAGATATCGTCAGAACTGCCGACGAAGATGAAATTCCAATTATATTGGAGCAAAATCATTTTGGTAAAAATAATCTACACCGTGGAATAAATGAAACGATTCGAAGAATTAGAGAAAAATACACTTGGCAAGGTCTAACTAAAGACGTTGAAAATTTTATAAAAAATTGCGAAACTTGCCAAAAGACTAAAGTATGCCGGAAAAACCTTAGCAACCCTCTAGTAGTCACAGAAACCCCAAGAACACCATTCGAAAGAATTAATATCGATTTATTTGAATTCCCAACTCGAAATTACGCTTTAACTATTCGCGACGAGTTAACTAAATTTACACAAGCCTATGCAGTCCCGGACAAATCCGCAAAATCCGTCGTAAATACCTTGTTGTTATACTTTCAACATTACGGCACCCCGCTAAGAATCCATTGCGATTACGGTGGCGAATTTGACAACCGTTTGCTCAAAGATCTCTGCACCCTCTACGACATAAAACTGACGTATTCAAGCGTAGGACATCCCCAATCGAACGGATCCATAGAAAGATTTCATGCTACTCTAGCTGAAATGATAAGAATTCATAAAACTGAAAATCCGAATGAACATCCTTTCACAATTTTACCATATGCAGTAATATGCTATAACAATTCAGTAAATAAAACACACGGTTTCACCCCATACGAACTTGTATTTGGACATACGTCCAACAGACCACCTGAAACTTTGTATAACCAAAAAGAGTTAATAACCAAATACGTTAGGGATTTAAACAACAGAATATCTCACTACTATAAAATAGCCCGTAGTCGAACGCAGGCTCAAAAGGAGAAAGCGAAAGTTCGCTTTGATAGAAATGTTCCCCAAAAACGACCCGAATACAAAATAGGTGACTTAGTTTACGTAAAAGAATCACAAATCAAAAACAAATTGCAAAACAAATTTAACGGTCCTTTTAAAATAAAAGAAATTTTTCAAAATTCTGCTACCTTATTAAACCTCGAAACGAAACAAGAAACCAAAGTAAATTTTGATAGAATGAAACCATATACTGAAAATTAAATTTATTTTCAGGTTTCTCCTGCTGTTCGGATCAGCACTCTGTCAATACAAAATTATCCCAATCAATAACACCGTTGGTGTATACTACCACCAAGACACGGACATCGTGGTGACAAATGACAAATGGACTCTACTAGTGCATAAAAACATTTCATCCCTCAAACTAGCTTTTGACAAAAATCAAAATATCTTAGACAGAATCCTGTACACTCTCCATAATGGTGATCATAAGTCAATTATTTTTACGAGTGAAATTAAAACAGACTTTAACCTTTTAACACAAATATCCAACTCTATAAAAATGAAATTTGACGAAATCTTTTCAGATACAAAAAGATATAAACGAGGAATACTTAACGGTATCGGTACAATATTCAAATCCATAACTGGTAACCTAGATGCTGAAGATGGCCAGTACTATACTAATTGTATAAATAAACTAAATAATGACGAACATCAATTGGAAAACTTAATCAAAAATCAAATTTCAGTTACAACTTCTGTTATTAAAAACTTCAACTCGACTATACAAAAATTACAAATTGACGAGGAAACCTTTAACAAAGATCTCGAAGAAATAGAACACACAATTCAAACAATGACTCAAGCTATCGAGGCTGCTCACATAAAACTAAAATTTTTATACATTTCTGAACAATTAATGGCAAGCTATTTGTATATCGAAGATAATTTAAACGACATTCTAAATTCAATAACATTTGCCAGACTAGGAATCATTCACACGTCAATCATAACCCCTAATCATTTGGTAACAGCATTACAAGAAATTTCACAGAGCTTACGAAGGAACAATTTGCCTCTCCCCATTAAATTATCGGCAGTTGCTAAGTATTTGGATATTATTGAATTACAAGCGTTTCAAATGGATTCTAACTTAGTATTTGTTTTAACAATACCACTTGTTGAACCCCAAAATTATAACACCTATCGCCTATATCCTATCCCGATACTTGATAACAGAACTGGTCTACATCACATTTTATCTATTTCACAAAAATATATCGCGAGAGATGATGATTCTTTGATGTACATACCTATACAAAATTTGAAAGAATGCAAACCACTTTATTTTGGAACCAAACTATGTTCAAACCTGTTTGCCTATCCTATCGACCAAAATGCCATATGTGAAGCCAGAATACTAAAACCATTGCCAAAACTTCCAGAGAACTGTCAAACTTCCTTCATTATTAGTCAGGGATACAACGTCCAAGAACTTGAAGACAACACATGGCTAGTAATTAATTCCGAACCACTTCACATTACCATCAACTGTCCAAAGAGAGAATCCACAACAGAGTTAATCAACAAAAATTCCATCATCAAACTACAACCAGGATGTTACGCCTATGCAGGCATTACTAGAATACAAGCCAGTGCCAAAGACTTTTCCGAAATTAAGGACAATTCACATCCTATCCAAATTCCTTTTGAATGCTGTAATCACATGCCCGACAAAATCGAAATTCCAAAATTAAAACCTCTCGAATTAAACAATCTCGACGTAGAAGACCTAGATATTGCTAAAAACAAATTGGACCAATATTCCAAAGACTTGGATGACCTCATAAATGAACCTTTTGTGACCAAACACATATCTTGGTTCACATATTTCATAATCACTCTCATCATCCTATTAGTTCTACTTTACATAACTTGTAAATGCAGACGAAGAAGATGTGGAGCATTGCGAATCCAACCCTCAACAGAGCGAAGCAGAGTATTTACCAAATTTCCTAGACTGATCCCTCCAAGAAAGCGACCCGGTATTAGACCTCAAGAAGAAGAGGACATCGAGTTAACATAGACTTTCATGTGGAGTTTTACCCTTGTCTATTAATTTAGACTATTGTATTTTATCCTTATTACATTATGTAATGTTTTATTATCGCTTACCAATTTTAACTTTTACATTATTTTATTATTTTGCTTTGTATTCATTCAACATTGTTTCAATTTATTTTTGCATTATATTCATTTAACGTTTTAACAATTTTCAAAAGTTGCTGCATAACATCAACTTTTTTATTAAGGGGGAAGTTGTTATATAATATTACACGCTATCTTATTGCGACTTAGCCATAATAAACCTTCACAGGTATATCGTATTTCACGATAACAGCTTCTCTTATTAATTGCTTATCTTCAAGATATCATATTACACCTTTGTTTCTCATAACTTGTGCAGACTGCAGAACTGCAATTCCTTTGTTATATATTTTGCTTACTCAGGTTCTGTATGTTATAAATATGACTAAACACGCTTTGTTGAATCAGTTATTAAACTCAGTTAGAATGCAACACTTCTAATTTATTATTATATTCCTTCTCCAAGAGCCAACGTTGGCTCCATGTAACTAAATAAAAGTTTTTAAAAAGTCATTTATGTGAACCGTGATCTAACATATATATATATATATATATATATATATATATATATATATATATATATATATATATATATATATATATATATATATATATATATATATATATATATATATATATATATATATATATATATATATATATATATATATATATATATATATATCTTCCTTACGTAATACACAGCACGACAGCAAATTTTACGCGTATGAAATGGAAAAAACTCAATATTCGTGAACCATTTATTTAGACGAACAGCTATGATTTGGGGACAAAAATTTTCAGGTTTCTGGCCATCAGGTTCACCATTCTCCACGTTCCCCTTGCGTCGTTATCGTATCGGAACTTTCTTGGCATTCCTGACACCTGTGTATACTTCCACTGGATGTGGAAGTAAAAACAAGTAATATTTTCTGAATAGTGATACGCACACCTTACACCCTAACCCCAAAAATATGAGGAATATTCAGAGGTGAGAAATATTCATCTGAATTGACTAAATCACCTCATTATGATAGAAAAACATCTAATTGGGTGATTAGGGATTTCTTTTGCAATTAAAACCAATAAAAACTCTTAAAAGATAAAATCCACCACCTTGATTGGTGGAGATGGGTGCAAGAGTATTCAGAAGTAATAATAACCTGATAATAGCTATTTAACAAGGAGTAATATTGTAACTATACACCGTTCTTAGGGTGGTGAAGGGTGAGGGAAACGAGGGGGAGGAATGGTGAATTTAGAATTTTTGCTTCTTTCATTACTTACCTAATAAAACTGAGTATCTTGAAAGAATTTCCTGCACTAAAGAATAACTTTTTGTTGCAAGCTATAATATCAATTTCAATGCCACCCCCCAAATAAGAGTTATTTTTTACTGTCTTCCCGATGTTTTTAGCCAAATCGGATGACAGATTCGTATTCAGCACCCCAAAACTAGTAAAAAGATGGTTTCCACACTTTACCGTAAATGGGCCAAAAAAGGGCTCTCCCTCGCGTTCCCCTCACCTTTCACCACCCATAAGAACGGTGTAAGTTACAATCTATAATATACGATTATTTATTTATTTAAAAAAAAACAAAATTCCTTATTAAAAGGCTATTATCAGGTTATAATGTGATTACTTCTGAATACTCTTACACCCATCCCCACCAATTAAGGTGGTGGATTTTGTCTTTTTTTATTGGTTTTAATTGCGAATGAAATCCCTAATCACCCAGTCTTTTGTCTTTTTATCATACTAAGGTGATTTAATCAATTCAGATGAATATTTTTCATCCCCGAATATTTCTCACACTATCCAGAAAATATTGTTTTTTATATTAAAAATTCTTTAATTATTTAAATGACTTTTGGTTTGGAAAATGAGAATCTTCACTTTATGGCACCCAAATGGGGGTTGTTTTTTAATGTGTTCCCGAGACTTTTCGTTAAAACGGGTGAGGATTCGTTTTCAGCAGCCGAAAATTAGTAAAAAAAAAGTTAGCTTCCACACTTTACCACGGATGGGCCAAAAAAGCCCTTTTTTAACATTGTTCTTTACAAAATAGTAAATCCGAAGGCATTTATTATCAAACACATTTGTACTTCAAGAAATGTGTTTTTCAACTTTCAAGACTAAAACGCTTATCATTCGAGATATGTGCAAAAAGCAAAAGCAAGAAGCATATGCTCTTCCTTCTGTACTAAGGTGAACTCATCGCTTAGTGAAGGAGTAAATAAAAATGAACATCTATCCAAAATTCCATTGATCTCCAAAATTCAGCATTTTATATTGCAAATTTGAGGCTACTTTTAGTGCAAAATTGAAAAACTTATCCTAAAATAATAATCGACAGAAAAATCATATTTCGAATTTTACTGACATTTAGAAATAACTGACGGCTATCGATTTGTTCTACTACAAGTGCAATAAAATTATTAGGGTAAATATGACAACCGCGCCGGACGCAGTAATATGCTAAGTTTCACAAAAAGTAGTCATCTCGGACGCAGCATTGTATTGAAGAAGAATGAAATTATTCTCGGACGCAATAACGTGCTGTTTTTGAAAGGACGCAGTATTGTCCTGTATATTAAACTTTTTTATTTCTTGAGTTATTACAATTCTAAAACCAGATATTAACTGAATTTGGTTAGTAGATCCAATATACTTCATTAGATTTGAGCTAACTAGCGTATTTCTGGGAGACGCAGTAAGGTTGGCTTGTGAAAGGACGCAGCATTGATAGCGGGATGTATATATATATATATATATATATATATATATATATATATATATATATATATATACACATATATATATATATATATATATACATCCCGATATCAATGCTGCGTCCTTTCACAAACCAACCTTACTGCGTCTCCCAGAAATACGTTAGTTAGCTGAAATCTAATGAAGTATATTGAATCTACTAATCAAATTCAGTTAACGTCTGATTTCAGAATTGTAATAACTCAAGAAATAAAAAAGTTTAATATACAGGACAATACTGCGTCCTTTCAAAAACAGCACGTTATTGCGTCCCAGAATAATTTCATTCTTCTTCAATACAATGCTGCGTCCGAGATGACTACTTTTTGTGAAACTTATCATATTACTGCGTTCGGCGCTTTTGTCATATTTACCCTAATAATTTTATTGCACTTGTAGTAGAACAAATCGATAGCCGTCAGATATTTCTAAATGTCAGTAGAATTCGAAATATGATTTTTCTGTCAATTCTTATTTCAGATTCAGTTTCTCAATTGTGCACTAAAAGTAGCCTCAAATTTGCAATATAAAATGATGAATTTAGGAGATCAATGGAATTTTGGATAGATATTCATTTTTATTTACTCCTTCAGAAAGCGATGAGTTCACATTAGAATAGAAGGGAGAACATATTCTTCTTGCTTTTACTTTTTGCACATATTTCGAATGATAAGCGTTTTAGTCTTGAAATTTAAAAAACACATTTCTTGAAGTACAAATGTGTTTGATAATAAATGCTTTCGGATTTACTTTTTTGTAATGAACAATGTTAAAGAAGGGCTTTTTTGGCCCATCCATGGCAAAGTGTGGAAGCTATCTTTTTTTACTAATTTCAGGCTGCTGAAAACGAATCCGTCACCCGTATTAACGAAAAGTCTCAGGAACACAAAAATTAAAAAACAACCCCCATTTGGGTGCCATAAAGTGAAGATTCTCATTTTCCAAACCAAGAGTCATTTAAATAATTAAAGAATTTTTAATATAAAAAACAATATTTTCTGGATAGTGATATGCACACCGTACACCCCAACCTCAAAAGTGTGACAAATATTCAGGGATGAGAAATATTCATCTGAATTGACTAAATCACCTTATTATGATAAAAAAACAACAAGCTGGGTGATTAGGGATTTCTTTCGCAGTTAAAACCAATAGAAACTCTAAAAAGATAAAATCCACCATCTTAATTGGTGGGGATGGGTGTATAAGTATTCAGAAGTAATCACATTATAACCTGATAATAGCCTTTTAATAAGGAATTTTGTTTTTTTTTTTAATAAATAAATAACCGTATATTAGATATTGTAACTTACACCGTTCTTATGGGTGGTGAAAGGTGAGGGGAACGAGGGAGAGAGCCCTTTTTTGGCCCATCCGAGGTAAAGCGTGGAAACCATCTTTTTACTAATTTGGGGTGCTGAATACGAATCTGTCATCCGAATTGGCTAAAAACATCGGGAGGACCGTAAACAATAACTCTTATTTGGGGGTGGCATTAAAATTGATATTAGAACTTGCAACAAAAAGTTATTCTTTAGTGCAGGAAATTCTTTCAAAATACTCAGTTTTATTAGGTAAGTAATAAAAGAACCAAAAATTCTAAATTCACCACCCCTCCCCCTCGTTTCCTTCACCCTTCACCACCCACAAGAACGGTGTATAGTTACAATATTACTCCTCGTTAAATGGCTATTATCAGGTTATAATGTGATTACTTCTGAATACTCTTACACCCATTCCCACCAATTAAGGTGGTGGATTTTATCTTTTTAGAGATTTTATTGGTTTTAATTGCAAAAAAAATCCCTAATCACCCAATTCGATGTTTTTTTTTATCATTATGAGAGAATTTAGTCAATTCAGATGAATATTTCTCACCCCTGAATATTTCTCACATTTTTGGGGTTGAAAATATTACTTGTTTTTTAAATTAAAAAATACTTTAATTATTTAAATGACTTTTGGTTGGTCACAGGAGAACTTTCACTTTATGGGACCCAAATAAGGTTTGTTTTTTAATATGTTCCCTAGATTTTTCGCCAAAACGGGCAATGGATTCGTTTTCAAAATTAGTAAAAAAAAAAAAAAGGTGGCTTCCACACTTTACCACGTTAGAATTTTTAAAATCTGTTTATCTATCTACCTCCAGTTTCAACTAAGGATGTTGAACTGAACTTGTAAATAATTAAGTCTTCAAATTCTAGTGGTCATGATAATATTTCTAATAATCTGGATAAAAAAATGCAAATATACGATAAGCGGTCCATTATGTCATATAATATACCTTTCTATAGAGAGAGGTATATTTCCCAGTAAATTTAAAAGAGCCATAGTCTCTCCATTATATAAGAGGGGAGAAATGCAAATGACTATAATAATAATTATGAAGCCATTAGTCAACTATGTAGTTTCTCTAAAATTTCAGAACTTCATCTCAAGGAGCAATTATCAGAATTTTTACATCAGAATATATTACTGCTTTCTGCTGAACATGGTTTCACTAGAAACAAAAGCAACAAGTCTGCGTTGTGTGATTTTCATCACAAAATCATTAAAGCTTTAGACAACAAGAAATCAGTTGTGGGTCTTTTCGAAGAATTCTCACAAGCTTTTGATTTGGTTGACCATCAGGTGCTTAAGACCAAACTAGCACTGTATGGTATTCGAGTAACTGATTTACAAATATTTTCCTCCTATTTAGACAACAGGACATAAATTGTAAAAATGGCCGGTGGAGTTGAAAGTAATATTTGTGATATTACACAAGGAGTTCCACAGGGGTCAATTTTGGGACCACTTTTATATATAATGTTTACTAACTATGTGGTCAGTCATCTACAAAATATATTAAATGTTCATGTGATCTGTTATGTTGATGATACAAACATTCTAGTTACAGGCAACAATCTTATCGAAGCAAAAAAAAACACTGAAACAGTTTATCAATAAATCATACATTGGTCTCAAAATAATAACCTAATTCTAAATAAAACAAAGACAGTTTCAATATAATTTTCATTGAATAATAATTCCGAGAGCCTAACACTTTTTAGTGGTACTGACTGGGAAATAAAAACTTGTGTTGAAAATTTTTAGCTCAAATATCAATCCTATTAAATCCGTCCATTTCTAATCACGTGTGCTGAAACAACCAATCAGAACAGAATTACACTGATAAGATCCCTTAGGGATCTTATCACTTATGTCATCCAGTTTAACAGTAATGACAGTTCAATAATTTAAAATTTATTTTTTGACAATGTCGATATGGAACTGCAAATAACGATTTAATGAATATAATAATGGAGGAAAACCCATAAAATAATACATACATAATACATACATACATAATCTACATTTAATTTTACAAATTGCTCTTTTAATAATTGTATTTTTAATAAATAGTTTTGAACAAATAAATATAATAAATTGCAAAAAATTTTCTATGCGAATACCCCTCGAACGTTGATAAATAGCTCATAATTCTATCACAACTTCCTCAAGCACGTTGCTTTTAGGTAATATCCCTCCGCCTGCGGCGTCGGGATATTATCAAGCAAGTGCTTTCGGAAACTGTGATAAAATTATTTCGTATTATCAACGTCCTTGGGATATTATAGCTGAAAATTTTTAGCTCAAATAGCAACATTCTATTAAATTCGCCAATTTCTAATCACGTGTGCTGAAACAACCAATCAGAACAAAATTACCCTGATGAGATCCCTTGGGGATCTTTTCACTTATGGCAACCAGTTTGACAGTTCATGAATGTTGTTGAGCAGCTGAGTACTTAAGTACTTAAGAAATGGCTTTTTTAGCAACTTTTGAAGTTATGTCTGGAACTCAAAAAATTTTTCAGCTTATTTCTAATAAATACATCATTTAGTAACATATTTCCTCTTTAAAATAAGCTTTCCAATGGTCATCTACGATGTTTCCTCGCAAAGTTATAGCCATTTTAAGGTGACATGAATTTGAATCCATGTTCCCTACAACCCAACAATCTTAACCAAACGACTCTAAACGAATCAAAATTTAAAACATCAAAAGGAATAACCCAACATTCTTGAATAAAAGTTTGGTTAAGATTGAGGATCATGGTACGCATGGTACTCGGGGAAACCCACTACGCATCCATTGTATTCAAGGAAACCTCACATCTCTAGTACTCGTGGAAACCCACTGCGCTTTCTTGGTACCCGGAGAAACCTACTGCGCATTAATTGCACTCAAGGAAACCTTCTACGCATCCATAGTACTCGGGGAAACCCACTGCGCATCCATTGCACTCGAGGAAACCCACTGCGCATCCATTGTACTCGAGGAAACCCACTGCGCATCTATAGTACTCGGGGAAACCCACTGCGCATCGCAATTTGATAACAATCCATTATTCTATTTTTCTGTTAAAGCGACTTAAACGAAAAAATAATTATTTTAATCCACAATAGAGTACATGGAAGGGTATGTGTCAAATTTCATGCTTAAAAACATCCCTCTCCCTGTTCACCCGTTCGCGGTGTCTCTTTTTAAAAATCGTCGAATATGTGTCTCCTTATCTCCTCAGGAAAGCCTATCGCTGGAACATCGCGTTTCTGACTTACGCGATTTCAGAAATACGGGTACCCTCCAGACCATCTACCACCCCCGTTTTCACCACTTTAAAAAGTGCAAATCGAAATTTCGTCCTACTTGTGTCTGATAGATTCCAATAAAGGGTATTTCTGTAAAATTTCATGATTCTGGATCTCACCGTTGCCGAAAGGCTTAAAAATCTCCCCCTCCCCGTTCACCCGTTCGGGGGTCTCTTTTTGAAAACCGTCGAATACGTGCGTGTCTTCTTATTTCCTCAGAAATCCATCCATCGCTCGAATAATCACGTTTCTGACTTACGCAATTTCAGAGATACAGGTACGCTTTAAACCATCTACCACCCCCGTTTTCACCCCTTCAAAAAGTGAAAATCGAAATTTCGTCTTACACACGATCTAATAGATTTCAACAAAAAATATTTCTGCCAAATTTCATGCATCCAACCGTTTCCGGAAAAACCTAATATTTCAACCCCCTTTTTATCAAAGAAAAAGATATAATAATGGTTCTATTTATAGTTATTAGACTTAAACACACAAAATGACAATATTTGATGAACTTATGGTATACTATTCAACGAGCGGTAATGTAGGTAATTTGGCGATAAGAAATAAAGTAAATGTTGGTGTTTCATTATTATATCATGATTAATTACCACAAAGTAACGACTTAACAGTTTAATTTTGGAGAAGGTATTGTTTTTATGATTATATATAACTAAATATTTGTAAATTATTTTCCGTTGAAATTAATTTCATTTCCTGAAAATAAATTTCTGTGATAAAAACATTTGGATTATAAGAAGATAACTGTTTAAATATGAAATATGTTTACTTGTAAACTTATATAAATTTTCACAAGAATTTTACACTTGTCCGAACTCACCGGCTTTCCAAGTAAGAATGAAAGAATGAATAGATATTTATTAGTGCCGGTGTTGTCAAATGTCGGACGCAACATTATACGATTTTTGAATAGAGAATATTTGAAGTATATTTCTATTCACAAATCTATGCGCCCCCAAACATAATTTGATGGAACTAAAAATATACTTTTAGTTTTACGGAACATATGATACTGCGTCCGAATCCAAAAAAAACTCGGGTTGATATTTTGCTTAATTGAAACGAAACAGAACTTATTTCTATGTTTACATATAAAACAGGAGACGAAGAACATTCTGAGGTGCTGAAAATCGACCATATCAGAGATTTGTTGAAGATAACACGGGAAAACAATACTGCGTCCGGTATACAGACGCAGTATTGTACAGGACGCAGCAGTGTATGGTATCGTGCACATGTACGGACGCAGCATTATTTGCTGGACAAATATATATATATATATATATATATATATATATATATATATATATGTTATATAAAATTATAAGCTTATTACCAAGACTTAGTGTTAATTGCTTATCTTCAAGATATCATAGATAGATAGATAGATAGATTTATTGGTGTTTTAACATATGATAATGTTTTACACAAGTCAATTTGTTACAAATAATAAATATGGACATATCACATTTGTATACTTCTATATCTATGTAAATAGTCTACAACTATCACATTTATTATACTAGTGTCACAGTTACTTTTAAATCACATGTCTGTAGTATCGCAGTTTATAAACTCTTGTATATTGTAAAAGGCATTTTTTATTAAGAAATTTTTTATCCTATGTTGATATTTCAACTTTGGGAGATTTCTTACGTAAATAGGGAGCTTATTGAAGAATACTGGGCCAAAATAGTTACTGCCCGAGTCACTAGACTTTAGTCTGTTATAATTAATTTTTATGTTTTGGTCATTTCGAGTATGGTATTTATGATTATTTCCTTTTCTCTCGAGCAAGTGTGCATTGTCATGTATGTATAGTAAACATGTATAAATATATAAAGAAGGAAATGTGAGAAGTTTCATTTGAATAAATTTTTGTTTAACATCGTCTCTGTAGCCCAAGTTTGCGATGATTCTAATGGATTTTCTCTGTAGTCCGAAAATTCTGCTGGCTTGGGGTGCATGTCTCCAGTTCATCAGACCATATGCCATTTGAGACACTATTAAAGAATGGTATGCTATCTTTAAAATATTTGCGGGCACAGTGTGGTGCAGATTTCTTAGTACAAATATGTTTTTACTCATTTTATTTGCCACGCTTTCCACATGTTGACTCCAGTTCAGCTTAGGGTCTAGATAGACACCCAGAATTTAATTTTATCAGGATTATTATGATTTTCTAATGGTCTTTGAGTAAAAATCATATTTGTTGTCTTTTTCTCATTTAAGGATAGATTGTTGCTTGTAAGCCATTTGATTGCGTTTTTATGTGTAGCATTCAGTTGCTCTTGAACTATATTTAATTTAATATTTGATGTTAGTAGAGTGGTGTCGTCTGCAAATAACACACCGTCTGCCTCTGTGACTGCCTGCTTAAGGTCATTGACATATATTAAAAATAGAATGGGACCTAACACCGATCCCTGTGGCACACCACTTTTTACCTCCATGAGTTCTGAATTTTTATTATTTGCACTGGTATATTGTTTTCGGTTTGTTAAATACGATCTTATGAGATTGCAACTGACTTTATCAAAGTTCAAGTACTTTAGTTTGTCTATCAACACATGGTGTACGACACAATCAAAGGCCTTTTGAAGATCACAGAAGGTTATGCCAACATATTCTTTTTTTTCCTGTCCTATTATTTTATTAATAAGATGATTTATTGCATCATTTGTTGACCTTTTGGTACGGAAACCAAACTGATTTTCATAGAACATATCATGACTTTCAAGATGACTGGTCATCTGATTTTTTAAAATTTTTTCGAAAATTTTTGAGATTAACGGTACTATCGATATTGGTCTAAAATTATTATTGTCAAGGGCTGTACCGCCTTTATGTATTGGGATAACCTTTATGATCTTCAAAATGTCGGGATAAATTCCAGAGCTTATGCTTTGATTAAAAAGAATGACTAACGGGTTTATTAATATGTTTTTAATGTACTTTATTATGCTAACATTTAAACTATAATGATCTCTACTTGCTTGATATTACACCTTTGTTTCTCATAACTTGTGCAGACTGCAGAACTGCAATTCCTTTGTTCTATATTTTGCTTACTCAAGTTCTGTATGTTATAAATATGACTAAACACGCTTTGTTGATTCAGTTATTAACACGTTAACTGCGATAGAGAAATTTGTTGCCTCTCCAATATTGCGATACATGCCCTCAAAGATATGTAAGAAAACTGTACTAATATGCGATACATATCTCCGAGGATATGTAAACTATTTCGAGATTACTGCCCTCTAGATTAGAGTAGGCTGAATTATAAAAACTTTTAACGCTGGAATCTGTTACTTCGATAGTCAATTAATATGGTACTGCGAACGTACATATCTCTGAGGACTAGAACCGCATATGAATGAGGAGATGAACAACTACAGTTTTAAGGTTTATTTGTGAGGAAACATTCGTAACAAATCAAATATTTTCAACCAATGTGTGATAATATATTATAATATGATATTTCAAATATGATCTGTATTAAAGCAAGGAAGGACAACAGAGCCCGGTTTCTTCGGACAATTGTCACAAAAGATGATTACACGCCGAACTTTCTTGTCCGCTTCCCGACTGGATAACGTTGCCCTCAGCTTATTATAGCACTCTATGCAGGGTTTCCTTTTCTTTTTACCAGGTCCTTCTGGTTTGATAAAAGTATGTGTTCTTTTTCGTGCATTAGGTGTAATATCTTCTATATTCTCAGTAAGTTGCACGTTGCATCAATTCATTTGATAATTGCTTCCGAAATTCAATTATACCTAATTTTGTATCAGATACCAGATTTATAGGGGATCTTTAGACCAATAAAGATTTATGGTAGGAACTGTTGTCAAGCCCATGACCAGTGTAACTCCTAAAAATTTGCTGATTTCAAGTTTATTGGTGTCAGTCCATGACTTAATCCTAGACTTATTTGATAGACGTTTGTTGAGTTTGTTTGAGTAACAATTTGTTCAAGCAATTCATCATTAACAACGTCTTAAGACCTTTCATAATACAAATCAAAAGGAACATTTGTAGGTCTACCAATTATATCCCACTCTTCACTACCAACAGGTGTTGCTAGTGAAGAGTAGATATCCGTTTTATCCTCGTCAGAATCAAAATTAGTTTCGGTTTGAATACCACTATTAAAATCAAGGTTTAATTCCTCCTCCTCCAAATGTCCATCAGGGCGGGGTGGGAGTGGACAAATCCCAAAAGAAATTTTTGATGAGCGGGGAGACAAATCCGAAAAAAAAAAATTATTTCGTTTCCCGAATAAATTCTTTAAATTAGGAGTCTAAAGTTACAAAATAAGACAGTAAAACTTCATACAAAAAATTAACTGACACAATGAAAGTAGCACTAACGAACTAACACTGACAACGCTGTACTGATGTCTGTTTTTCTGGTAGCTGATAGGTATACAAGTGCAGACTCACGTACCGACTTACTAAAACCTATACATATCCTTGAGGATATGTGCCGCAGGTGAACTATGTTTTTCTATTCATATGCATTACATAACCCTCGCGATATGTATTGTATTGTTTCTGATATGAATTCAGTAACTTCCGACGATTCTAAAGCTATATTTGAAGTGGTAAAATTCTAAGTATAAGTAGTTAAGTCTGGTTTCGCATGCTGGAAGGTTATGTCAGATTTGTGGTGCGCACATCAAAATAATTCAATACATATCATGGGGGATATGTATCGCAGCTAACGTGTTAAACTCACTTAGAATGAAACACTTCTAATTATTATTATATTCCTTCTCCAAGAGCCAACGTTGGCTCCATTTAACTAAATAAACCTTTTAAAAAGTCATTCATGTGAACTGTGATCTAACATTGGCGCAGTCGGTAGGATCCGTAAACATCATCAGAACAAGAAGCCTAACTGGTAGTGAAGCATAAGAGAACAAGGAGAACATCTGCAGAAGGTGCCTAACTAGTCCGTGTACATCTACGAGAACAAGGAGACCTTCCTCACTGGTGGTGGCGGATCCCAATCCCTTGACGGACGAAGAACCTACCCATGGAGATGAAATTAACGTAAGTCATTTTAAGAATCATCGCGTTATTTTATTTCATTTTACCATTATTATTTATCACAATTATTTACGTGTATTAAACCGCTAATACACTCGGCAAACAAGTCAGTTCTATTATCAAAGAAATCCTGTACAAGCTACAACGTACCAATTTTTATTAATCTTAAGTTATTTATTTTCGTATTATACTGCTAATACGGTACCATTGTGTATTATACAGTTAATACACAGTTTATTAAAGTACACAACATAACAAACTATTTTAATTTAATTTCCGTATCATACTGCTGTAATGCAACCAATCTTAGTTCAAAAATTTCCAAACAAAAAAGCAAAATGCCAGACAGAGCTCAACCAGAGACAGTTCAACCAGTTCAACCAGTAGTGCCGACAACAGCCGAGCAACCAGGGCAAGTCGAGCACGAGGTAGAGCCTTACAAACTCTCAGAAATTTTCTCGCTAATTCCGGAGTTCGATGGTAACGCCATCAACCTCCAAACTTTCCTAAACTCATGTCAGTGTGCCCAACGCAAGGCAATTCATGACCAAAAAATCTTATTAACTGTTCATATTAAAAATAAATTAAAAGGCAAAGCTGCCGAACTAATCAACTCTCGTAACCCTGCCACATGGCCAGAAATTAAAGCACTCCTAGAAACCCACTTCGGTGACTCTAGAGATTTAACAGTTCTTATCCAAGACCTACAACGAATTCACCAATTGCCTGGTGAATCTGCATTAACATTTGTTTCGCGTCTACAAACGCACAATGCGAAAATGCACGCTGCAGTGCAAAAACAAAATTTAACTTCGGAGCAAAGAACCGCGCAAACAAACCTGATCGAAACTATGACATTAAATAATTTGTTAACGGGTCTAGAACCAAATCTAGGCAGAATAATAAGTGCCAGTAACCCTCCGACTATAATGAACGCAATTATTAGAATCTGTAGAGAGCTACAACTCTCTTATTTTGAACAACAAAAATTCCCAAAAAATAGTCGGTCAAAAATCCAGTAATTCAACAAAAGCGACCACTAGGTCCCAATTTGCAACAAAAGTTTTGTTCCTTCTGTAAACGGAATGGACATGTAATAAGTGAATGCCGCACAAGACAACAGTCTCAAAACTTCCAGAGACCAAGTTTCCAAGGAAACCCAAACTCACAAAATTTTTCTCATCAAAACTTCGCACAACCGAGTAATAATCAATTTAGTCAGAGGACATTCCCTCAAAATAATCAGCCAAATCAATCACAGCAAAACAGGCCCTCAGCCATAAGGCCGAACCCTAATTTTATGCAACAGCGACCATCAGCTATCCAACCTAACCCAGATTTTAATCGCTTTAACCAGCAAAAAGCTCATCATTTGAATTACGAACTTTATGACAATTATGACAATCAATGTAACTATAATCAATATAATGACTACTCACCCGATTATCAAAACGTAAGTGATAGTTATGAAAATTACGATTCAGGCAACGCTCAAAACTTTTCAGATAATTATACGGCTAATTCTCAATACGAGCAGTACGAGAATTATACTGCTAATTCTCAAACACTACAGGAGGATTATACTGCTAATCCTTCGCTTAGATCCGGAGTACCCCACGGATACTCCAACACAACAAATAGACCAATTCGACCAAATATCAAACCAAATACAAACAATGAATCTCAACGACAGTTTTGATCCAATGCTGAACTTCCCAGAACAAACGTTCATGTAAATACGCTTTCTCACACCTTATTAACCGTAAATTCAAAAAATCTTTATTACATCAAAGATGCAACCGGCAAATTTAAAATTCTTATTGATACAGGCGCAGGTATATCAATTTTTAAACCTAAAACAGCTGAAAATTATAGACGTAGATCTCCTGAAAATGTAATTATACATGTAATTATACTGATCAAAAATGTATATCATCCCATTCTCAGACGAGTCACACAAAGTATATATCTATAATCTAGATATAGACTTTGATGGACTACTAGGCGCAGACTTTCTAGAACATTACGAATGCCGAGTAGACTTTAAAAATAAACAATTAGTCACAAACTTTAAAACCGTACCGTTATTTAAAGTTACGGAAGAAACTACGGTAAATTTACCTTTACAACCAACTATTAACATCATCAACATGTAGAGTATTCTCTCTTCAAAGAAGAGCTGTCAGAATAATTGCCGGTCTAGATTACAGGGACGACTGTAGACCAGCTTTTATAGAACTAAAAATTTTAACTTTCCCCTGTCTATATATTTTTCAATGTTTGCTGTTCGTTAAGGATAACATGATGTTATATAACACGCACGATGATGTGCATGACTACGAGACAAGAAACAAAAACAATATCTACGTTTCCTTTAATCGGGTAAAGAAAACACAAACGGGAATTAGATTTCTAGGGCCAAAAATGTTTAATAGATTGCCACTCACAGTGAGGTCCCTCGACAGACCCAAATTCAAAATTTTAGTTAAAAACTATTTACTTAGCAAGTGTTTTTATAACATTAATGAATATTTTAAAAACGACTTCATTGACATGCTGGGTTTTCTTCATTAGACTTTCACCCCGCCGTGTTTTAATTCTCAACGTCTCTCAAAGAATGGATGTAATAAGTTTCCTTTTGTCCGTTTACTGTACATATATATATATTGTAGTTTGACACTCTAGTGAGATTGTAGGGCAAAAATTTTTAATTTTGGACCTGATAATGTATCAGCCCATTTTACATAACCCTAGAAAATGTTAATTTCAAGACGAGACGTATTATTATTCTCTACTAAGGCATACTTTCACCTGTTCTGCTTTCGATTTTTTTGCTTATAAACTTTTTCTATTTTAAAGTGTTTTAGATAGACTAATAGATATGTCCAACCGACACGGTTTGGGCATGTCTTTAGTAATCTATTTTACATGTTTCTTTTTTCTTTCTCATACATGTTTTTAACTGTTTTAAACTGTTCTTTGTATTTGACTTGTGTAAGCACCTGTAATAGCACCAATAAACTATTATTATTATTATTATTATTATTAATTCTGATACAAAAAATTCAAATTTAAGCAACATCAAAAATTTAATGTCTATTGAACCTCGCATGGAAAAAATTTGTAAACTAAAATGTAACCTGCGAAATACCGAGGCTATACTGTTAGCCCAGGAAAACGAAAGGGTACGCTTACCGAATGCTCTCGTAAAAATCGATAGCAATGGAGAATTTTTAACCTCAATTATAAACGCGAATGCAATACCAAAAACGGTAAATTTCTCGAACCTCGAACTAGAACCAGTACAAAAATTCAAATCAATTTTCAATCTAAACACTCAAAATTCTGACCCAGACGTACTGACGGACAGATCCTCCGAAATTAGGAACCAATTACGTTTGGATCATCTAAACGAAGAAGAGGCCGAAATAGTAACGCAGCTTTGTTTAGACTTCCGAAACATATTCTACCTAGAAGGAGACAATTTAACATTCACTAACGAAATTAAGCATTCCATTGATACGAACGATTCAAAACCGGTTTTCACAAAATCATATCGCTACCCTCATATCCATAAAGAGAAAATCAAAACACAAGAGTAGGTATGGGGACAGTTGAGACCGGGCTCCGCCCCCCAAAATGGGGCCCCCGTAGGGCTCCGATGTGCCCCCATAGGGCTCCGCCGCCACGGCCCCCTTTTTGGGGCCCATTTTAGTCCAATCTCAAGGTACCCTTTTCGGCCCCTTTAGCACCCTAATTTTAGGTACCTAATTTAGCACCCAAACTTTAGCACTCTAATTTTGACAGCCCAATTTGGGTCAGCCTAATTTGGGCACCCCCTAATTTTAGCACCCTGTATTTTCGGAGGCCCACCCTGTATTTTTGGTGGTTGGCCCACCCTCTTAATTTTGGCAATTAACCCACTTCTAATTTTGGCCCACCACGTCCTAATATTTGGTTCATCTAGTGCCGCCGCCGCCATCTGTCGATCATTTAGTTAAGCTCTGAATATCTGAATGTCCCTCTAGATGGAGCCATGTAATTTTTTATTGTGACTGTGCGTGTGTGTGAGTGGAGGCACCGGGGATTCGACCCGCGGACCTCGGGTTTTGTAATCCGATGCCTTGTCACAGCGGCTACCGGTAGACTTATCTATCAAGCTCGCAAATTGTATAGTCTTGCAGCAGCAATCACCGCGTGGGCGCTCGTGGCAGAAATCTGAATGAAAAAAAGTTCATCTATTTTTGAGAATTTTTAATACAGAATCTGAAGAAGAAAAGAGGCTCAAATGTACTGTAAAGCAGTATCATTAACGTAAATGAGGAGATAAATTTACAAGTATGCATCTAAATAATCCCTTTATCAGTTAAATTATTCAAATATTCGAAGCGCAATTACCACAACCTGAGCAGAAATATATATTAAAATCTAGAGGAAAAAAGAATGCAAAAATACTCGTCCGCTATGACATTTTTTAGGTTTTCTATGGTTAATGTTATAGGAATCATCACACCACAATATTAAAATGCAGGAAATATTCGTTCCTAAATAAACCTTTATCAGTAGCAACATGTTATGTTCAAATACTTTTTCGCAAAGTGTCTAAATAGCCCCCCATCAGGTACAAAACGTTTAAAAATAATAATAAGTTTGATCTGCAAAAGAACATACAAAGGATAAAATCTAGAGGAAAAAAGAATGCAAAATACTCGCAACTAAAGCAGGTAGATTCCTCAAACGTCACTATAACTCTTTAACAGAAATATATTAAAAATCTAATAAAATTCACAAATAGTACAAGCCGATTCAGAGAAATTCGCCCACTTGCGACACATTTTACAAGCCGATTCAGAGAAATATTGCATAGTCACATATCCGACTTTCGCCGTACATTCATTTTTATGGTAAAAAAGGACAATCTTTCAAATGTTGGAGTGCAAAAATTTCACATACAAAAATTTTTTATGAGGGATGGCGGTAAGGTAAAAACAGTTTAAATAATTTATTGGAACAATATAAAGCGTCGTAAAGGTAATATTTAAAAAGGAATTTATTAAAATCAGAAATATATTAAATCTAACACAAATAATACAATCGCACATCGCAAGGAAATAAAACCGAGAAAGCGTTGATATGTTATTTCATAGGAAAACAGGAAAGATGATAAACTTGCCTACATAGCCATAAAGTGCACATGATGACAAAGTGCGTTGAAGGAAGTTGATAAATATATTCCATTAGCTGGTTATGTGATAATAAGTATAAAAGCATAAACTGAGATTGAGATCACTTACTTTCCAAGTTATAATTTTGTTAGCAAGTGTTTGTGCTCATTACTGATTTAAGGTAAGTTCTATTAATTTATTTTATTGCAATTATGATTGAGGTCAAAACATAGGGAAGACGAAAATATTGCATCCTTAAATACTGAAATTTAATAATTCTTCTAATGTTACAAATAAATTCGCGAAAATCCGTATATTTATGTTTTTAGATCGATTATGAGGTCTAAATTTAATAAAATAAAAAATACGTCTTGATGAAATTTCACGAAATTTACACACAAGGAGACTTGGGTTCTACATACTCTCTACAACATACAGGGTCTGTCATTTAAAAACTCCCCAGACTCGTAACTTCCTTATTTTTAACCACATCAAATTGTAGATATTTTTAAGGCCTGCATGCACACAGCGATTTTAAACATTTTTTAAAATTATTACGAAAAAATTAATTTCCCTGAATATTTTTTCCCTCACTCTGTACATGAACTGCGTTAATGTTTTCTTATAAACGTTTTAATTAGCTTCAATATATGTTATTATGTCATATTGGAAATTCTTTTTCATTTTAGAGAAATAAATTAAAAACGCTCTGGCTCTTTCCAATTACAAACTGATTTTTTAAAATAACTGAAAACATGTAAATAATAATTTTATGCTTTATTTGTAAAATACATATCACAAACAATCCTCAACGTAACAAAACAGCAACAAGAAATAAAAGAAATAAATATTTTTAAAAACAAACTTTATTAAAATGTACTAAATAACAGGAAATTGCAACAGAGAATTGTTTGTGATATGTCTTTTTACTTAATTTTCAGTGTAAAAGATCGTAATACGTTCCAGTTGAAAGAAAATTTTAAAATCTTTTAATTTTTACAAAACTAAAACTTTTTCTCATAGCTGTGGGTTTTAAATAATTTTAGATTTTAACGACATGATTTCGGCTCCATTTTGAAAATGTCATATTTCCAAAACTAAACATTGGAGAAAAAAAACCACTCGATTTCGCTTTAATTTTACACCCATGCAACTACCTCCACAGACAGTGGAAGTATAGTAACGACAAAAACATTTCAAAATTTCTGTCTGTCGGTCTGTCTGTAACTTTTTGTGTGAACGTTTACTCTGGAACTGTTTGAGATATTGACTTGAAATTTGGTATACATATGTACTTTAACGAGATCTAGAACTAGATTATATTTTCATCTTGTTCCATTGAAAGTTACAACTATACGCAGGATTTGCCATATGTATTTTATTTGTATTTTTTCACTAAATTAAAATCAGATATTTTATGATTTTCATTGAAATTTTCTACCCGCTTTCGTCTTTTAAAGCTGAAATTACAACTGTACAGGAAGTTTTTATTTTACAAAAAGCTTTATTATGTACTGAAAAGTTGTCTCTATTTTTTATTATTGCGATTTTTGTAACTTTATTTTTTTTTTTTGCTACTTGAAATTCTAACAGTACCTACAAGGCTCGGTAATAAATAATACAGGAGCTAATCGTAAATTATATTTTATTTGTAACTTTTCCTCATTTTCAATTCTAAAATTACAGTTATATACAGGGTTAACCATAAATTATATATTATTTGTATTTTTTCACTAAATTAAAACCACAGATATTTTATGATATTCATTGTTATACAGAGGCGGTAAATAGTATCAACTAAAAACAAGTCATAAATAATACTGGGTAGCCATAAATATTTTATTTGTATTTTTTTTTCACCGAATTACAGATATTTTATGATTTTTACTGAAATTTGCTGCTTTTTCATCTGAAACAAGTTATACAGGGTTAGATATAAATTATTTTATTTGTATTTTTTCAGTTCTAAAATTACAGTAATTTTACAAAAGCTTTATTATAATGTACTGAAAAGTTGTCTTAATTTTTTATTATTGCGATTTTTCGTAACTTTAATTTTTGCTGCTTTGAAATTATAACAGCACCTATAAGGGTCAACAGATACTTTTTATAATTTTTACTGAAATTTTCTACTGACTGTCTTTTTTTTCTTTTTTAAACAGATATACAGGGCCGGTCATAAATTATATTTTTTCCCCTGAATTACAGATATTTTACTCGATATTTGGTACTTTCTAAAATGGGGCGGGGTAGAAAAACACGGCGTTATTATTTTAGCTGTTTATTTAAACTAATATTATGTACGGGGCGTTCTCTATTTTTATTGTATGTATGTAAATATGGAGTTACTTTATCGTGGATTTTCTGTCTTATTCTCAATATTTCTTCGGGTGCTACTGAAAAGAAGAACTCTGTAGATTTTGTCGCCTGAAACATTTCATAAGTCGCCTCCATTAGTTTATCTTCTAAATTGGTAATAATACATGGTCCTTCGTGATAAACAACTACCAAATCGGGAAATTCGTCTCTGGCCATCGCTAGCGAGGGGTCGTAAACTTGGTCATTAACTTCATTCCAAAAATGTATCGGTATAGGCGCATCACACACTGCAATACCCTTTTTAATATCTGAACGAATACCAAATCTTTCAACTTGTTCATAAAACATCATCGCCGCGGGTAGACAACAAGCATAATACTTCAATCTAACAAATATTTTCTCCATAATTTCTTGTATTTTATCTTGTGGGGTAATATCTGGCGGGGCCTGAGTACTACTACTACTACTACTACTACTACTACTACACTTTTTGGCGTGTCTTTTCATATTTTTCTTATTTGAAAAACATTTTTGACAGGCGCGACAATTAATCATTTTTTTTTTTTTTGGTCTAATCACTTCGGCACTCAAAAGACAACTAACCGGCTGACGAGAGATTTTTCTTCTTTTATAGTGAAAATTCGGAATCAGCCTATTACCCCATATCAATAAGTATATTGAGAAGATATTGATAATCTTGTCCCGATGATTTATTTATACATATCATATCAACAATTTCATTTGGATCAGTAATCTCACCGCATTCAAATATGCGACTATCTTTTGTGGAAGCAGGGGTAGTCGAACTTCTTTGAGCATTTCTCTTTGGTGGAAACAGTTTTGATATAATATTTTCATATTTCCAGGACTTATTTGGGTTTATCTTGTATTTTATCTTGGGGGCATTTCACAACTAGGACAGCCAATCATTTTTGTTTGGTCTAATCACCTTAGCGTTCAAAAGACAACTAACCGCTCGACGAGAGATTTTTCTTGTTTATATCTGCTTTTTCACGGCTTTTTTTTCACAGACCTGTGAAAAAGCTGTGAAAAAGCTGTGAAAAAGCTGTAAAAAGCTGTAACAGGCCTGTGAAAAAGCTGTACAGACCTGCGAAAAAGCTGTACAGACCTGTACACCTGTACCAGCTGTTCCTATATACCTGTGTCTGTAAAGTTGTAAATAGATCTGTGTTTTTCAGAAATATGACAGACGAGGTAGTAGGAGAAGACCCTGGTTCTTTTAGAAGCGATCGTAAAGGACAGTGACGTCATCCCCAACGTTAAAAGAAATGCCGGTATCAGTAAAGCAGTACCCGTAGAAGTCAGAGGACAGTGACGTCATCATCATCATCATCATCATCACCAGAGGCTGCCACTCCAGCAGGTAATTTTATTATTACCAGGCCAATTATAAATCTTTACAGAGTCACCAGTCTGTCAACTCGTATGGTATAAGCCGAATATTTTCTAATGTATCCGACAGATCTCTACCGCCCATCACTCAGTAATCCGGGTATGCAGCAATTTTAATATAATATGTGTTTTTAACAAGATCATTCTTACGGATTTATGTGCGATGACCACCACCAACTGTTTAAATTTTTCCTTAGCGTTACGAGGTGCGTAAAGTAACCTTTCTTAAATTCATCCCCCAGACCGAAGGCTTTTGGTAGCTTAGAGAGCGCCATGGGCAAATAATTGAGCGAGTCCAAGAATTTTACGTTTCCCGCAGCCATCATAATAATTTTTATTCCGCGCATAATTGGTTCAGGTTTCAAGTCAGTTTGAGTGAGTATATAATTCAAAATGAATTGATGGTCGAAAGCCTGACCATTATGCGCGATGACTACCACCTGTTTTAAATTTTTTTCCTCATAGTAAGCAAATGGTGTATATGAGGCTACCTCGAACGTGAAATCGACGTAGAAGTATTGGGGGGTAACAGAAGTTTATGGGTACGGCTATCGAAAGCTGTTTCTGTACCGCCCTAATGAACTTGGGTAATATGCCGTTTCTAACAGGATCATTCTTATGGAAACATTTTAGCCTCTTGTGATCGTAAGCATTGTTCACAAAAAGTAAACACAGCAGAAGGCAGCAGTGAGGGATGTTATTACATTATAGTGTCCCTTGTGATATAGTAAATTCAATGAGGGGCCTTCTGCAGAACCATGTTTTCTTTTAGCGCCCAAGTATATTTACAGTGTTTTTAATTTACTGCGATTGTTTATATAAGGTTGTTCTTTTCTAACAAGATCATTCTTCTGGAATAATTGGATATGTCTTATTCATATTTCTTTGATATTTCTTTTTTGTATTTTTCAGAAAAGTTTAAGTAAAATTACAGAACGTACGTTTGACTTATAACAACGAGACTTCTGTCGTTTTGTGCCGTACTTATGTATAAAAAAGGGGGGCTTCGGTAAATATAAAGCAAAAATCAGTACAAGCCCTTAATTAGTTTATTTAGCCAGGCCATGTCGCTAAATTTTTCTCTGTTTTGTAAGTGTTGCTGGAGCTGTTATATACCCCCTTCTTCACTACCTTAGGGTATACATACGGAATCAGCGAGTGTTTTAACTCGAAGAAAAACAGAACTTAAAAGTCAAAAGCTGTTAAGGGAGAATTATGATAATCTTAAGAAAATAATGTCGTGAAAACAATGTCAAGAAAATAATATATAGTTCAGAGTAGCTTGTCAAAAGGATTCTACAATATTACTTGAAACTAAAATATATCTGCTCACTATAAACCGATGGTCAATCGCCCTCCATTTTATGTTTTCAGAGCTGCGAATCAGCTGGATCGAGTAGGTTGATGTAGCGGCTCTGTGACATAAAACTAGGGGCCTGCGTCTGTGTAAAGCTGAACAAATGTCAAACCTTTAACATCGTACAAATTTATAAACTACGAAATAGTTCTGCGCTCACTCAATTCCATTTTGATGTTCGTGTCCTAGATTCTGATGAGCTATATCTGGTGAAAACAATTCGGTATTTACAGAGATCCTAAACTAACTTGATCTCCCCTGTCTGTCTCAAAGGGCTATGCTAGATCGTCAAATCTACCACAATTTACTGTGGCTGTTTCTAACAGGATCATTCTTATGGAAACATTTAAATGCTCACTTCACCCTCTGGTGGTGCAACTAATGATGTGCTGTCGCACATTCTCCTTTACAAGAAACTGTTATAGAATATAGCTTTGTTATACCGCTCAAACACTTGTATGTTTTGCTCAATTTATTCAAAGGCTCAGATGACGAGGTGTCTACTTCTTTATGAGGGTCCAGGCAGCTATCTAAATAAGGGTATAATTTCAGGCAGGCTTGGGTGGTGACGTAGACGGCTATTACTACGTTAAACGGTAGTTAAAGGGCCGGCTGCTTCTTCTCTAAACTCCCAATTTACGACCAGAGTATCCTCGTTAATGGGGAGTACAGAGTTTACATATATCGAGGGGTTTGAGAGCATACCAAAGAATTCACTGGGATCATTGACAATCTTTTGTTTTTGGCTGGTTCTCGCGCTGTCCAAACTTACCCCAGAACGAGTTCAGGATAAGTTTAGCCAGTAATCTTAGCCCCGGATTCTCTACGATTTCAGCAAACTCCAGCTGTATATCCTCTCGCTCCAGGAACTGTCCCACATAGCGTTCTCGTTCTTCCCGCGTGATACAGTCCCCAGGGCCATCCCCGAAGCCTGCTGCTTTATTTTCATAAATTTGTCCATCATGAGGGCAAACAACCCGGTGACATTAGTGGCTTTGTCATGCTGTTCGACCCGATAACTCCATATCTCGACATTTTGTACCTGAGTTTTGAACCAGGGAAGGCACAGACAGGCGGAAATGTAAATTGTTGGAATAAAATCTGTCTTTAATATTTCGCTAAAACCGAAATCTTAGAATTGATTCTCTCTCTCTCTCTTTCGCTGCGTATTTCTTACACCTTCTCTTCCGACAACGCCCACAATTTTGTGTTTTCAGGGCTGCGAATCAGCTGGATCGAGTAGGTTGATGTAGCGCCCTTGTGACATAAAACTAGGGGCCGCGTCTGTGTTTGCAATTTTTCGAATATGTTTTCTTTTAGCGCCCAAGTATATTTACAGTGTTTTTAATTTACTGCGATTGTTTATACAGGGTTGTTCTTTTCTAACAAGATCATTCTTCTGGAATAGCCCTCCATTTTGTGTTATACTCATTTCAATATGCATTTTTTACTAGAACTTGGTGTGAGGCCTCCGAGTTTTTTATGCTGACCGCCGCAAGTCAACAAACTTCCTCTATGATCTTCTCCTTTTTCATAGCAATTAACTCTATTTCACTTTGCAATTGGTCCATATCGACATCATCTAACCAAAATCTGATAACATGAAATAATAATAATAATAATAATAATAATAATCAATTGCCTCATATCTTTGTGTTTATTTCTTTTTCGTATTTCTTTCATATTTCTTTTTGTATTTTTCAATGGGTTTTTAACTCAAAGAACAGAAAAGTCAAGGGTTGTTAAGGGAAAATAAATAATAATGTCAAGAAAATAATGTCAGAAAAATAAGACAGTTCAGAATAATTTAGTCCAGTCAAGAGGAATCTCCAATGTCTCTTGAAACTAGAATATATCTGCCCAGCATAAACCGATGGTCAAACACCCTCCATTTTGTGTTTTCAGAGCTGCGAATCAGCTGGATCGAGTAGGTTGATGCAGTGGCTTTGTGACATAAAACTAGGGGGTGCGTCTACAATGTTAGACAACCGTCAAACCTTTCCTTAATATCATACAAATCCCTAGCGAAAAAGTGTGTCCTAAATTCTGATGGGCTATATCCGGGCGAAAATAATTCTGTATTTACAGAGATCTTAAACTAACTTGAATTTCTCCTGCACACGTCAAGCTCGAAAAAGGTTGTACTATCTAATAATCTCGCTAGATCGTCAAATCTGATAGTTTTTATCTTTATTCAAGTACATCTACCACAATTTCCTGTGGCTGTTTCTAGCAGGATCGTTCTTTTGGAAACATTTAGATGTTCGCTTCACCCTTAGTGGGGCAATTGATAATGTGCTGTCGTACAAACACATCATTTTCAAATGAACTTAAACCTGTCTACTGTATATGTTCTTACAGGGTCGTTCTTTTGGCTCAGGCTTCAAGTCAGTTTGAATCAAAATATAGTTGAAAATAAATTGATGGTCAAAGGCTTGTCCATTATGCGCGAGGACCACCACCTGTTTAAATGTCTTTCTCGGCGTTAGCAAAATGGTGCATAAACGAGGCTACAGGGCTGACCCCCTTTACAACCTGTAGCCAAACCCCACACTCCCCGCAAATTTCGGTGTCTGTTGTCAGACAAACATCACAGCACTGCTTGAAGACGCTGAGGTTAGGTTCGTGAAGAAGCGAGCCGTCCTCTAAAACTTTTTCCTGTTGTGTCTCTAGGTCGTAAAACACAACTGTCTTTATCACCTCATCGATATCATGAAATATTGACCGAGTATAAGTAAATAATAATAATAATAATGATAATAATAATAATAAATACATCATATTAACATCATTTTCAAATGGACTTAGAGCAATTTTCGTTTGCTCAACTGAGTAAACATTATGTGACTAAGATTGTATGGTTCTGTATATTTCAGTTTAGTTTCTGGAAGTACTTTCCACCTAAGTCGTCAAACGATCCAATTCCGCCTATATTTGATACCATCCATACACCAAGTGTTGCTCGTATTCTTTTCCAAAATCGATAGTACCACTTCGAGTTTTTGGTAACTAAATATATTAAATATTTCTAATTTCAGTCAATTCATTTGGCTGATAGTTCCTGTACTCTAATACGTATTCTAATACGCTTGTAGAATGTCTAGATGATTAAAGGAAAACTTCAGCTACTAGATCATGATCATCCACCACCGCTAATCCCGATCACTTCTTTATTAATAAAAAATGTGAATGAATAGTATTTGTACAATAAATGAAATAGAAATACAATTTTTGTTTAATTTATATCTGAATTTGATTAAAGTTCTAGAGGCCCCGGGTTCAAATCCTGGTTTTGACAGTTTTTTAATTTATGTACGCCTATGTTCACATTCAAACTTCGACATATAATAATAATAAATATATTGCCCACCCTAACTGGCGGTTGTGATAAAAATTTCATTTAATTTGCATTTCTATACAAAATGTTACACTCTCTTATCACATATCCGTTTTCTTATCACTTCCTTCCTACTGTGATTCAGCCAACGACGACCGTTTATATATTAAATTTGCCTAAGTGAAAAATCTGCAGACTCATGCTGAAATATTTCTTAGCCAGAAGGGCATTAGGTACAGAGCTCACATCCATACCACGTGATGCGTCACTCTTCACCAGAAGAACTCTTCAGCTTCGACGACAATGACCAACAGCTACATGGTCAGATCTCGATGGACACTTGTTTTTGGGTCCCCAAGCAGCCATATTTTTCCAATAATGCAGTTACAAAAATTTATGATTTCTTGGACCTTAATTTATGATTTCTTGGATCCTTCTGAGAAACTGATCCGCAGTAAAATACTACGAGTCTGATTACGATACTTCTTTCTTTCTCTGCTTCTAAGAAGGTCGTTCTTTTGGAAACATTTAGATGTTCGCTGCTGGGAAATATTGTCTGGTATTCAAAGGATTAAAAGATGTTAACAAACCTTCGCTAGGAACATCACTTGAATTTGTTGAAAATGATTTAAGAATTAATTCGCGATTAGCATCTTCGAAAAATTGCCTAATATCCTTGTTTTAAATTTATAATTAAGCCCGAACGTACGCGATCTGAAAATGCCGACTGTATGTCCTCCCACCTAACTCTAGAACTTCATGGGTAAACATGTTATATACTCTCTCCTCAGTTTTCTCATCAATATTGATTTGATTGGTCTTCAGAGCTAAAAATACATGATATGTTCACAGACGATCTTTTAATCTTTTCATTTGTGTTGACTGTAACTTAAAGTATTTTAACCCTGAAGCTCAATGTTGTTCTGATTTATAATGGTCTGACTTGTGCTGTCTTTTTTCAGGTTTTTACATAATGTTTACTAGGTGGAGCAAGCTAAAATAGCCTTGAGCCCTTTGGATGTCGGGACTACTACTTTGGAGCCACTCGTGAAATGGATAAGGTAAGAAAAACTCAAAATAGTTTAAATTATTTATTGAAGTAAAATATATAAATAATGCACATGTAAGCAGTATAAATTCAATACAGTGACGGATAAAAAATATCCCACACCATATATAAAATTCAATACACGATAATATACTTGATACAAAGCTTAGTAACACCTTTTTACAAGCGGTTTCTTACGAAACAAGCAGCGATTATTGAGTTCAATACAGATCTATAAAACTTTTTAGAGTTAATACACCTGATAAAATTCTAAAAATAGCTGCACATTTTTTTTTTTTGTAAACAATTTTAAATATTCATAAAACTTTTACAGATAATATACTTGATAAATATAAAGTTTAGCTGCACATTTTTAAACAATCTTAAATATTCATAAACTTTTACAGATAATATACTTGAGAAAACACATACAAAATAAATATAAAAAGCGATACATAGCACTTGATGATTCTAACATCAACAGAACCCTGTCTAAATTTTCAATTTTTTATAACCATAGGGCACAGAGGTATGGTCGTCTGAGAACTTTCTCTTTGTCGAGTTTGGTCTGTATATTTTTGTTTCAGTCCTTGTGACCACCTCGTGTTCCTTACCTCGTCTGATATGATTACTTGTGATGTAGACAGGATCCGTAGGTGTTAGAACCATATTTTTAATAGTTTCAAAATTTATTAGCTGGGAAGCAGCATAGTTTAAGGAGATACCCTTTACTTTGCACACAATTTCTTCCCTCTGGTTTTTTGTGGAGAAAACCTTGTATGCATAGTTTTTGGGCCCACCCGACACAAACTCTGTAATATAGCTACAAGGACCGTATGCATCTAATTCGTTTGTCATGTCACCGATAAACTCCCCTGTGGGTACATCAAATTCTCCCGGCCTTGACACATATATAACAGAGTCTGTATCATAATATAAAACTCTTTCACCTAGCTGTTCTAAGTAGGAGTATAATTTTAAACGGGCTTGAGTGGTAACATAGGCGGCAATCACTACATTTACAGTGGTTAGAGGGTCAGCTACTTCTTCTCTAAACTCCCAATTTACGATTAGAGTACCCTCATTAATTGGGAGTATAGAGTTTACATATATCGACGGGTTTGAAAGCATGCCAAAGAATTCACCGGGATCATTGACAATCTTTGTTTTTGGCTGGTTCTCTCGCTGCCCAAACTTACCCCAGAACGAGTTCAGGATAAGTTTAGCCAGTGATCTTAGCCCCGGATTCTCAACAATTTCGGCGAATTCTAATCGCACATCCTCTCGCTCCAAGAATTCCTCAATATATGTGTGCCTTTGCTCGTCAGTGACACAGTTTGATGGCCAGCCTGAAGCCTGTTGCTTCAACTTGATGAACTTGTCCATCATCAAGGTGAACAAACCGGAAATATTGGTAGCTTTGTCATATTTTTCAACATTATAACTCCAAACCTCGTACGTCTCTACTATTCGATACCCTTTCTCTACAGCTTTTATTACCTCATCCACCACCCAAGTACCCGTTAAAGCCCTCTCTTCAGGTGCGTGATTGCATTCTCCGCAGTTCGATTGTTCTGCACACGATCGACAAAGGGCGAATATTAATTTATTGTTCATTTTACACGGTAATACAGGATGATAGAGATCTGTTGGCGGTAAAATTTTGCACTTGATTTCCCCCTCTACACTGGTAATGTCTTTAGGGCACTCAGCCCCCACGTAAACTTTAGGATGGCCGATAGGGAATTTACCGTACTTGCAAACCCAAGGATAAAGAGAACAAACATCAACATATTTAATCTGTTCCCCTGGCCGGCATTTGTAATACGCCACAGTATTTCCAGTTCTACCACCATAAAAACCATCTCGCGGGTTTAGAGGGGCTAGGGTGACCAACGCATGCTTTTCGGTATATTCCTCTATTTCCTTATGGGTTTTCATATGCCTCCTAAATTCGCACTCCCACATTTCTGTTACTTCACAGCCGAGCCCGCGTAGGCGTTCTGTTTTAGCGACTGTGGTCTCGTGTCGCAAATTTAATGTTTGTGAGGGGTTCATCTCTGTTAGCTTTGAAACAGCTGGTACAGCCATGGAAATAACATCCGTGAAACTCAAACACTTGGTTGGTTTCAGAGCAGAACCCGTCCACTTTAACACCCTGCACTACAGCTTCCTGTTGTTTAGCAGCATGTCTAATGTTTATTTGTCTTTCTTTTTCCACCCACACAAGCCACTGAATAGCTATTTTAGATTGATTGTCCCTCCACCTGTAGCCGCCTTTGGGTATGATACCGATGGTGTTGGGCTTCAGGTAATTTCTCCTGTACACTTTATTGCAGCAGGATGCGATGGTACAGGCTTCTGTAAAGGGGCAGACGTTTCCAGTTTCGAGCATCTGCTCTCTGAATTTGAGGCATGCGGCGGTCAAAATTTCAACATCAGATATACAGTATTCTACCAAGTCCCTCTGCATATCGAAGTTGTCATCTTTATGTTCATCATACCACCTGAGGAATTTTTCGCGATCGCCGTCCTTCATATTGTCAGGGCCGTAGAATTCCTCAGGTGGAAGTGGACCCACATAGTTGGCGTTGGAGGCGGTGTTGAACAAATGGGGAAAATACCCTTTCTTAAATTCATTACCCAGGCCGAAAGCTTTCGGTAGCTTAGCCAAGGCCATGGGGAGGTAATTTAGGGAATCTAAAAATTTTAGATTCCCCACCGCCATCGAAATTATTTTTGTTCCGCGCATAATCGGCTCAGGCTTAAGATCTGTCTGTGTGAGGATATAATTTAAGACAAATTGATGGTCGAAAGCCTGGCCGTTATGCGCGATAACCACCACCTGTTTAAATTTTTTTCTCATTTCGAGCAGGAGATGAACAAACGAAGCTACTGAATCTTCACCCTTGACCACCTGTAGTCGTAGACCACACTTTTGACATACTTTATCTTCGGATTTGATACACTCATCACAACACTGCTTGAAGACGCAGAGATTAGGTTCATGTAGAAGGGAGCCGTCCTCTAAAACTTTTTCCTGTCGCGTCTCCAGATCATAGAAAACGAGGAGGACGTCCTTGGTTTTGGGCTTGCCGGTGTCTGGCTGAATGTAACACAGGTGGTCTGAGGGCACGTGAGAGTTGCAAATTTTGCAGAATATTTCGCCGCAGGTGTGGCGTCTGCTCGTCTGTACTACCTTGTAACACTCCTCACACCGCGTTAATTCAACACAGACGGTTCCCTTCCCCATAGACCCTACCTTTCTGTGGTTATCGTAACATGTCTGCCCTCGGAAAGATCTCTTGCAGTCGTCACACTTGATTTTCAATGTCTGAGCACAAGCTGGTGTCTGCTGACAGCAAGGGCACGTTCCACCACACCGATGTTTGTTTTTAACGTTGTAGGGCACGTGGCACTCCTCGCAGAAGTAGCCACAGCAGAAGGCAGCCGTCAAGGAGGTTATAACGTTAAAATGACCCTCGTGATACAAAAGGTTTAACGAGGGGCCTTCTGCAGATCCCTTGAAAATAGTGTCCCGGCCCTTACTACCATAGTTATAAACCACAAGTTTATAGTTTTTCAGGTGCTCTTGGAACTGCTGTAGTTCTGGTATTCCACACCCCGTCTCCGGTATCGAGACGCCCGCGTCGACACACAATTGCAGGGCTCTCTGGGTCTGGAGCTTCCCGATATCGCGGCGCACTTTGGTTTGGTCCTTGTCTTTAGTCACACATGCGATAGCCACCACTATAGCTCGGGGTAGGCACATATTGTCTTTGTTATTAATACAAATTATTCCCCGCCGCATACCGCACTCTTCTTCGAAGGTGTTATAACGGCGCCCTCTGTCACCCCCTTTCCCCGCAGGCATTTTCACAGTAGTCACTCCCAAGCAGAAGGTCTCAGTATTCAGCCCTGTCGCGTTGGACTGGTAGACGCTGGCGATGACGCCCCAGACATCGTCGTAAGTAACCTCCTCCGCAGGGCGGAAACGAATCCACCCTTCGCCCCGTTTAAAGTCCCTCGAGCAGAAGGAGAAACCGACCTTATCACCAGGCTGAAGTCCTTCGATGCCCCTCTGAATCACCTCGTTTACAGCATCTCTCACCCAGCCTACAGGTTCCTCGCCTTCTGGTACGGATTTAATTTTGAATTCGAGGGTACGACCCTCAAGGTTGAAGCGGCGCACCTTCCTCACAAAATCTTTGACGACGATGAATTTTTCCATTTTCACAACCGCTTCGTTCGAAGAATATCGAAAGACTGATTAGACGAGCGCGCCCGCTGTCTTTTGTTACTTTAGATCCGATTTGTGGCGTCGGGAAGTAATCTGAAACAAAGAAAATCGATATAGCGCCATCTATCGGTTAGGCCGTGAAGAGAGCTTTAATTTGATGTGCAACATGCTATACCTTGTATTAAAAACTCACCTTTTAATAAAAAAAAAATACGCAGGTAAAAAAATAAGCAGGTAAAAAACCACTAAAAGAATAAATTCACTTTTTCAGATAACACTAAGAGGATAAAAGTCTAGATAACCTATTATCAATAAACTAATGAGCGGGCTGGGGATCTTCCTGTTTTTATAGGCAGCTAGCCAACCGCAGAGCATGATAAGCTCCACAACTTCGCAAAAGGCCCCTTGCCGAGATGATTTTGTTTGTTTTTTCCATAAGAACCAATGTTAATTTATCTAATTCTAACCAATTGAAACAATTCCCCATTTAATTACACGTAAATCGAAACACAGAAAAAAGGCCCCCTGTCGAGCTGGTTTTGTGCGTCTTTTCCATAACAACCAATGTTAAATTACCTATATTCACCTACTTGAAACATTTTCCTATTTAAATACACGTAAATCGACGAACATTAATTTTTATTTCATTTGTAGGAACTTGTGACAGAGCCGGGAAGTGTGTGGGCGATGACATCAGAGCGTCGGCGAAATCATGCTATATATTACACAATATTGCGTAATGTTGCGCAACGGTTTGTATTATTTGTGAATTTTATTAGATTTTTAATATATTTCTATTAAAGAGTTATAACATAATTTTTCATCCTTTGTAGAGTGTATTTTTGCTGTTCTTGTACAGATCATACTTATTATTTTAAAAATGCTCATATGATATGTAGGTCTTGAACTTGCGGTTTATGATAAAGGCGAATATTTCCTGCATTTTAATATTATGGTGTGATGATTCTTATAATATTAATCATAGAAAAAAGCCGTTTAGTGACGTTTGAGGAATCTACCTGCTTTAGTTGCGAGTATTTTGCATTCTTTTTTCCTCTAGATTTTATCCTTTGTATGTTCTTTTGCAGATCAAACTTATTATTATTTTTAAACGTTTTGTACCTGATGGGGGGCTATTTAAACACTTTGCGAAAAAAGTATTTGAACATAACATGTTGCTACTGATAAAGGTTTATTTAGGAACGAATATTTCCTGCATTTTAATATTGTGGTGTGATGATTCCTATAACATTAACCATAGAAAACCTAAAAAATGTCATAGCGGACGAGTATTTTTGCATTCTTTTTTCCTCTAGATTTTAATATATATTTCTGCTCAGGTTGTGGTAATTGCGCTTCGAATATTTGAATAATTTAACTGATAAAGGGATTATTTAGATGCATACTTGTAAATTTATCTCCTCATTTACGTTAATGATACTGCTTTACAGTACATTTGAGCCTCTTTTCTTCTTCAGATTCTGTATTAAAAATTCTCAAAAATAGATGAACTTTTTTTCATTCAGATTTCTGCCACGAGCGCCCACGCGGTGATTGCTGCTGCAAGACTATACAATTTGCGAGCTTGATAGATAAGTCTACCGGTAGCCGCTGTGACAAGGCATCGGATTACAAAACCCGAGGTCCGCGGGTCGAATCCCCGGTGCCTCCACTCACACACACGCACAGTCACAATAAAAAATTACATGGCTCCATCTAGAGGGACATTCAGATATTCAGAGCTTAACTAAATGATCGACAGATGGCGGCGGCGGCGCTAGATGAACCAAATATTAGGACGTGGTGGGCCAAAATTAGAAGTGGGTTAATTGCCAAAATTAAGAGGGTGGGCCAACCACCAAAAATACAGGGTGGGCCTCCGAAAATACAGGGTGCTAAAATTAGGGGGTGCCCAAATTAGGCTGACCCAAATTGGGCTGTCAAAATTAGAGTGCTAAAGTTTGGGTGCTAAATTAGGTACCTAAAATTAGGGTGCTAAAGGGGCCGAAAAGGGTACCTTGAGATTGGACTAAAATGGGCCCCAAAAAGGGGGCCGTGGCGGCGGAGCCCTATGGGGGCACATCGGAGCCCTACGGGGGCCCCATTTTGGGGGGCGGAGCCCGGTCTCAACTGTCCCCATACCTACTCACAAGTCTCTAATATGCTCGATCAAAGCATCATTAGACCTTCGATTTCTCCCTGGTCCTCTCCGGTTTGGGCTGTACTTAAAAAACTTGACGCCTCCGGTAAACAAAAATGGCGAGTTGTAGTGGACTACAGAAAACTCAACGAACTGACTATTGACGATAAATACCCGCTACCCAATATTTCCGACCTCTTTGATCAATTAGGCAAATGTCAATATTTTACAACTTTGGACTTAGCCTCCGGATTTCACCAAATCGAGATTGATGCGAAAGATATTCAAAAAACTGCTTTCACAGTTGAAAATGGTCATTTTGAATTCGTAAGAATGCCTTTTGGACTTAAGAATGCTCCATCAACATTTCAAAGAGTGATGGATAACATTTTGTTAGGTATCCAAAATGAACGAAGTCTCGTCTATATGGACGATATTATTGTGTACTCCCCTACTATTCACGAGCATATTCCTCGATTAACGGAAGTTTTCAAACGATTACAGAAAGCCAATCTAAAAATTCAACCCGACAAATGCGAGTTTCTCCGCAAGGAAGTCGCTTATTTAGGACATCTCATTACAAAAGACGGCGTAAAACCGAATCCTTCGAAAGTTGACGCTATTCTAAATTTCCCTCAACCAAAAAACCAAAAAGAAATTAAATCATTTCTAGGCTTAGCCGGATACTACAGGCGCTTTATCCCCAATTTCTCCAAGATTACCAAGCCATTAACAAAACTACTACAAAAAGACATACCATTTCTCTTCGACAATGATTGTATAAATTCTTTTCAAAATTTGAAACAAACATTAACGACAACTCCGATATTAATCTACCCTAACTTTGATGAACCTTTCGTCCTAACCACTGATGCGAGCGCATTTGCCGTCGGCTCGGTGCTGAGCCAGGGGCCTATTGGCAAAGATTTACCCATTGCCTATGCTTCTAGACCCTTGTGCAGTGCAGAAACTAAGTATTCAACGATTGAACGCGAGCTCTCATCGATAGTATGGAGTGTAAAGCACTTTAGACCCTATCTGTACGGTAGAAAGTTCAAGCTTGTAACCAACCACAAACCACTCACCTGGCTATTCTCTATAAAAGACCCAGGAAGTAGACTTGCCCGTTGGCGACTCAAATTAGAAGAGTACGATTACGAAATAATTTATAAACCCGGCAAAATCAATAAGAACGCGGACGCACTTTCCAGAATCAAAATTAATCATTTTTCCGAATGTTCCAAATTCTATTCAAAGGTTCTAGCCGCGAATGATGAAGAGTCAGACGACGACGAAAATCCAGACGATAATAACGAAATCACTAACGAACAAATTTCCCAAGAATTTGAAACTTTCGCCAACTTATATAAAACAACATCTTTAATAGACTATTCAAAAATCAAAGCATCAAACAAACAACTCTTATACCGAGAACACAAAGATATTATAACTTTCTTCCAACAAAATAACTTACAAGACCTCCATCATAAAATTATCGAGGACATATTCGAAGAAAATCCCGAATTTCATAACGATAAAATCAATATTGTATCAAGCAAAACGGTCAGACATAGGAGATATTTTATCATCCCTCTCCCTTCGATATTGAATCTGTAATCGAGCATTTATTTTTGGTACTATTTAAAAATCAAGATGTCCTAGATCTCTCTAAGACACACTTTGTCGAAAATAATTTAGACCTCCCCATACTTGAAATCCTATCATTCATTTTTGCGGAAAAAGACTTAAAAGTAGTAATTTGTCAAGATATCGTCAGAACTGCCGACGAAGATGAAATTCCAATTATATTGGAGCAAAATCATTTTGGTAAAAATATAATATACACCGCGGAATAAATGAAACGATTCGAAGAATTAGAGAAAAATACACTTGGCAAGGTTTAACTAAAGACGTCGAAAACTTTATAAAAAATTGCGAAACTTGCCAAAAGACTAAAGTATGTCGGAAAAGATAAGATAAGATAAGATAAGATAAGATACTTTATTGGTGCTCATTATACAAAATAGTATTTACACAGGTCAAAAGGGAAAAAATATAAAATGATAAAACAATACATGTACGAAACAAATGGTAGATACAATACAGTAAAACATACTAAAATAGATAAAAGCAATATAATATGTAAGAAATAATTGGTAGATACAATATAGTAAAACATTAAAATGGATAAAAATTTAAAAACTATAATTTTGAATAAAAGCATGTGCAGATTAAGTATGTAAAACAATTTTAAAATAAGTATGAGTAAAAGGTGGACATGAAACATTCTCAATTACAGACTATGTTTAGTTATTATTATACTCTTCGCAAAAACGAAGAGTATATTGTATTTGATTGGCATATTTCTAAATCAGTAAATATCGCTCGTAGAGAAAAAATTTTCATATCATTATGTTAGTGAACGAATTCTGAACAACTTTCAAAATGTCCGTCTGTCCGTCCGTCCGTCACGTTTCTTGTAAGCACGATAACTTAAGAAAGAAAAGTCCGATTGTATTGAAATTTGGAAAGTAAGTTAGCGTTAGCTAGAGGAAGAACCCTATTGTTTTTGAAAAAAATCAATCAGTAAATAAAAAAGTTATTAATCATTTAAATAAAAAAAATTTTTTTTTCATAATTTCTGTCATTTGTATTTAAATAGAAATCTTGCGAAATGTTATTCCCTATATTTATTTTTGTTTTTATATTTTACCAATATATATATTTCATAATAATTTACCTAATCCGTTGAAATATAATTCTTGAACGATATTCATTCAAGTTTTGTGGTAAGATGAGATATCCCAATGGCTAAAGCATTTGCCTTTCAATCCAAAGGTCTCGTGTTCGATCCCTCACATCGCGATTTTTTTTTCATATATTTTTTTTTCACAACAAAGTTGGTATCACAAAATTAAGAATGTCCAAAAACTAACATTATTTACAAGAAAAATGCAAAGAGTATCCTACAGAATGTGTAACAATTATATAAAAAGCTCAGTAAATCGGCGAAGAGTATAATGCTTCCACTAGTTTAAAGATATACATACGGGCGCACAAGAGCTTTCGTAATTATATTGTAAATAATTTGCTGTTTAAAAATTCTTCTGTGCTATAGAAAGCATTTTTTAATAGATACTGCTTGATTCTACTTTTAAAAGATGTTAGCGACAGGAGTTTTATTTCAAGGCATTGTAGAGATGAATGCCCCAAAATGTCGTACCAACCCTGGTTTTTGATAATCTTAAATAGGTATTATCCAGATCATTCCTGTTACGTGTGTGGTAAGTATGGATTTCGTTACGTTTCGTGTATGATTCCAGATTCATTTTGAAATGCAGTAGACATTGGTAAATGTACGTGCAAGGAACTGTTAATATTTTTAGTTCAATAAATTTGGATTTACAGTCGTCTCTGAATTTGAGACCCGCAATAATTCTTATTGCTCGTCTTTGTAAGGAGAACACATCAGCAGTAGAGCTAGCATGTCCCCACACAAGTATAGCATATGATATTACGGAATGAACGAGACTGTGATATGCAGTGATGGTTTTTCTAGATACCTGATGAGTCAAACTGCGAAGTAGGTATATTTTTCTTGAAATTTTTCTACATACATGATCTGTATGACTATCCCATAATAATTTGCTGCCCAAATAAACACCAAGAAACTTAACTGAATCTGGATTATCAAATTGATCAATTTTCCTAAGATTAAAAATCATGGTTTCAGTCTTAGTTATGTTGAGATTTAATTGGTTCGCAAGAAACCAATCTTCTACTTTTGATTCTGTTTCTAGCATTGATACCTTTAAATCGTCTAAGTTAGTATTTCGTGTGGTAAGATTTGTGTCATCAGCAAACAGGATGGTTGAGGTTGTGTTGTCTGTCGAAGAAGGTAAATCGTTAATATAAATTAGAAACAAAACTGGACCAAGGACTGAGCCCTGTGGTACACCAGTCTTCATGTCAAGTCGGGTTGATATACTGTTGTTATACGCGACATACTGTTGCCTATTGCTGAGATATGATTCAATAAGCCTGATACTATCTATTGTAAAGCCATAAAAGTGCAGTTTATTTATGAGAATTTGATGTGATACACAATCAAACGCCTTGGTTAGATCTAGAAACTTAGAGCAAATAAATTGCTTTTGTTCAAAACCTAGATTTACCTGACTGGTTAACTTATCTATAGCCAAGATGGTTGATAATTTATTTCGAAATCCAAATTGACTTGGACTAAATAAATTTTCACTTTCAAAATGATCTGTTATTTGCTGTTTTAAGGACGATTCATAGATTTTAGCTATTGATGGTATGACAGAAATAGGCCTGTGATTTGATTTATATCATTTTTTTTGTAGATGGGTACAACTTTTGATATTTTTAAGCAGTCTGGGAATATACTATTTGCTAGACTAATATTTATTAATGTTGTTAGAGGTAGTAATATAGAAAATTTAATGGATTTAATTATTTGTGTGCTAATATCATACACATCCTTGCTTTTTTTGTTTTTAAGATTATTTATTATTGTAAGAACTGTTTCATTAGATATCAAAGTGAAATTGAAAGTGTCAGGTGGTGTAAAATTATCCAAAAAATCTGTATATATCCTGTTACAAGTTGGTAGTTCCTTGACTATGTTTGAGACTGCATTAGCGAAATATGTATTGAAATCATTTGACGTAATTTTATTAGTAATATGAGGAGCATTAGACTTACTACTATTAATGATTTTCCATATGGCTTGTTGTGGATTGTTGCGTGAAGTTATAAAATTATCGTGGGCTTTTATTTTACTTTTCCGCAGTTCTTTTGTATAGAAAGATCTGAAAGTTTTAAAAGTAGTTATATTATCAACAGTAGGATGTAATTTAGAATATTCATGTAATAATTGCAGATGGTTTCTCATTTCACGTAGATCGTTGTTGAACCAATTAATTGATTGCTTTTTTTCGGTATTTATTACTTTTGATTTTATCGGAAACATAATATCAATTGCATCAGTTAGGACACCGATGAACATTTCAAATCTTTTGTGCACGCTCAAGTCACAGCAATATACAAAACTCCAATCTTGTGTCAAGAGAAAATTATTTAAGTTAGCAAGTCCTTCATCATTTAAAAGACGGTAGAAAAATCTTAATAACCCTCTAGTAGTCACAGAAACCCCAAGAACACCATTCGAAAGAATTAATATCGATTTATTTGAATTCCCCACTCGAAACTAACGCTTTAACCATTCGCGACGAATTAACTAAATTCACGCAAGCATATGCAGTCCCGGATAAATCCACAACATCTGTTGTAAACACTTTGTTGTTATATTTTCAACATTATGGTACCCCATTAAGAATCCATTGCGATTACGGTGGCGAATTTGACAACCGCTTGCTCAAAGACCTCTGCACCCTCTACGACTTAAAATTAACTTATTCAAGCGTAGGACACCCCCAATCGAACGGATTCATAGAAATATTTCATGCTACCTTAGCTGAAATGATAAGAATTCATAAAACTGAAAACCCGAACGAACATCCATTCATGATTTTACCATATGCAGTAATATGCTATAACAATTCGGTAAATAAAACACACGGTTTCACCCCATATGAACTTATCTTTGGTCATACGTCTAACAGACCACCTGAAACTTTATATAACCAAAAAGAGTTAATAACCAAATACGTTAGAGATTTAAACAACAGAATATCCCACTACTATAAAATAGCCCGTAGTCGAACACAATCTCAAAAAGAGAAAGCGAAAGTTCGTTTTGACAGAAATATTCCCCAGAAACGATCTGAGTACAAAATAGGTGACTTAGTTTATGTAAAAGAATCACAAATTAAGAACAAATTACAAAATAAATTTAACGGTCCCTTTAAAATAAAAGAAATTTTTCAAAATTCTGCTACCCTATTAAATCTCGAAACAAAACAAGAAACTAAAGTAAATTTTGATAGAATGAAACCATATACTGAAAATTAAATTTATTTTCAGGTTTCTCCTGCTGTTCGGATCAGCACTCTGTCAATACAAAATTACCCCGATCAATAACACTGTTGGTGTATACTATCACCAAGACACGGACATCGTGGTGACAAATGACAAATGGACTCTGCTAGTGCATAAAAATATTTCATCCCTCAAACTAGCTTTCGACAAAAATCAAAATAATTTAGACAGAATCTTGAACACCCTCGATGGTGCTGACCAAAAATCAATCCTGTTTAGAAGCGAAGTTAAAACAGAGTTTAACCTTTTAATGCAAATAGCTAGTTCGATAAAAACGAAATTTGACGAAGTCTTTTCAGACACAAAGAGATATAAACGCGGAATACTTAACGGTTTCGGAACAATATTCAAATCAATCACCGGAAACTTAGACGCCGAAGATGGCGAGTACTACACTAACTGTATAAATAAATTAAATAATGACGAACATCAATTAGAAAACTTAATCAAAAATCAAATCTCAGTTACAACTTCTGTTATCAAAAATTTCAACTCAACTATACAAAAATTACAAACTGATGAGGAAACATTTAACAAAGATATCAAAGAAATCGAGCACACAATTCAAACCATGACTCAAACGATCCAAGCTGCCGAAATAAAACTAAAATTTCTATACATTTCCGAACAACTAATGGCCAGCTATTTGTATATCGAAGACAATCTAAACGATATTTTAAATTCAATCACATTTGCCACATCAGGAATTATTCATTCATCAATCATAACACCTGATCACTTAGTAACGGCGTTACGAGAGATTTCACAGAGTTTGCGAAGGAACAATTTACCTCTTCCAATTAAACTATCAGCAGTTGCTCAATATCTGGATATTATTGAACTAAAAGCTTTTCAACTAGATTCTAACTTAATATTTGTTTTAACAATACCTCTCATTGAACCTCAAAATTACAACACCTTTCGTCTGTACCCCATACCTATACTTGATAACAGAACTGGTCTACATCACTTTTTATCTATTTCACAAAAGTTTATCGCGAGAGACGATGATTCTTTAATGTACATACCCATACAAAATTTGAAAGAATGCAAACCACTTTATTTTGGAACTAAACTATGTTCGAACCTGTTTGCATATCCTATCGACCAAAATGCCATTTGTGAAGCTAGAATATTAAAACCATTGCCGAAACTTCCAGAAAATTGTCAAACTTACTTCACCATTAGTCAAAGATACAACGTCCAAGAACTTGAAGACAACGCATGGCTAGTAATTAATTCCGAACCACTTCACATTACCATCAACTGCCCGAAGAGAGAATCCATAACAGAGCTAATTAACAAAAATTCCATCATAAAACTACAACCAGGATGTTACGCCTATGCAAGCATTACTCGAATACAAGCTAGTGCTAAAGACTTTTCCAAAATTAAGGACAATTCACATCCAATCCAAATTCCTTTTGAATGCTGCAATCACATGCCCGACAAAATCGAAATTCCAAAATTAAAACCGCTTAAATTAAACAGTCTCAACGTAGAAGATTTAGATATTGCTAAAAACAAACTAGAGCAATATTCCAAAGACCTAGATGACCTCATAAACGAACCTTTTGTGACCAAACATGTATCTTGGTTCACATACTTCATAATCATTCTCATCATCCTATTAGTTCTACTTTACATAACTGTAAATGCAGAAGAAGATGTGGAGCATTGCGAATCCAACCCTCAACGGATAACTCTCCTTCACCTCCTTCAAAGCGAAGCAGAGTATTTACCAAATTTCCTAGACTGATCCCTCCAAGAAAGCGACCCGGTATTAGACCTCAAGAAGAAGAGGACATCGAGTTAACATGACTTTCAGATGTGGAGTTTTACCCTTGTCTATTAAATTAGACTATTGTATTTTATCCTTATTACATTATGTAATGTTTTATTATCGCTTACCAATTTTAACTTTTACATTATTTTATTATTTTGCTTTGTATTCATTCAACGTTGTTTTAATTTATTTTTGCATTATATTCATTTAACGTTTTTAACAATTTTCAAAAGTTGCTGCATAACATCAACTTTTTTATTAAGGGGGAAGTTGTTATATAAAATTATAAGCTTATTACCAAGACTTAGTCGTAACAAACCTTCACAGGCATATCATATTACATGATAACGACTTCTCTTATTAATTGCTTATCTTCAAGATATCATATTACACCTTTGTTTCTCATAACTTGTGCAGACTGCAGAATTGCAATTCCTTTGTTCTATATTTTGCTTACTCAAGTTCTGTATGTTATAAATATGACTAAACACGCTTTGTTGATTCAGTTATTAAACTCACTTAGAATGAAACACTTCTAATTATTATTATATTCCTTCTCCAAAAGCCAACGTTGGCTCCATTTAACTAAATAAACCTTTTTAAAAAGTCATTCATGTGATCTAACTATATATATACGTCCTGCTAACATTATTGAATCCTTTCACAATCCAACGCTGTTGCGTCCACTAGAAAACGTAGTGATAACTTTGCAGTGATGAGAATGTTGGTTGATAAGGTAGTTTTCGTGTCAGTGCGCTCACTCAAATTTACAGGAATCCAACTTTTTATATTTGTTGTTTGTTCATTTCGTGCACATTACCAACTCCGTTCACGTTCGGTACCATATCAACTCAACTTGGCCATATATTGGACATTATTGCGTCTGTGTGTTGTTGCCAAACTGAAATTCAAACAGTGGAAACACCCATTCAATAATTATTAATGAGACTACGTAATAATTACTATTCAGACTAAATATCTTTCAAAATGCGAGAGTTACAAACCCTGCAATCAACTACTGAATCGATTTTTCCTGAAACAAGATCTGTAAAAACCACACCATGTACTTAATAATGATGACTTTTCATCACTTCTAAGTGGGAACAGTTTGCACATAATCAAAAAAAGGTTTAAATTATACTGGAGTCAAAGTAGGAGTAAAAAATTTGCAAGGTAAATTGTCTGGTCAGGGCAGTTTTTTTGTTTTAACGTGTTCAGGGGATGAACTTAAGTTCACAGTTCAGTTTTGCAGTTTCTGCGAGGTCAGCGCCGGCGTATTGTTTATTTAAACAATTTTTTAGACCGTGTTTCCATCGGCTTTCTTTGAATATCTCGAAATCAAGTGCTATGGAAAACAACAAAAAGAAGGAAAATGTTCGTTATGAGCTGTACAATAAAAATACATAAACTATAATTCATACCAATTGTTATTATTATTAAAATAAAATTGAATACTACAAAATTATGCGTTTCTAAACAAATCATTGTTCTTTCAAAAATAATGGATAATTAATGAAATTTTGGACCTTATTAAGTACAATCACCACTTAATATTTCAAATCAAAATGATCATTAAAACGGCTCAAGTATATAATTGTTGCTAAAACTTTGCACCCTTGTGAAAACCTGCCATCAAAATCAAGAAATGTGTAGATGGCTCAAATTGTAACTTTTTATAGATCACGAAGACATTTTTTTCAAAATTTTAACCCCTTTTATTGCAGTTGTTTATAATTTTCGAAATTGTAGTTATGAACAAATTGAAATAACTCTCTGGTTTTTTTTATGAAATCAAAAACGGTAAAGGGATAATGAAAGTAGATTAAAAAAGCCAACTTTAAAAAAAAGATTAATGGTCTACTTCTTGCATTTGGAGGTAAGATATGTTAGTTTTTACGTTTAGGTCACTTATAAATGAACAAATTGATATTTCTTATTAAAATTTGGACTGCTAATTCTCTGTCTATTATTTTGTTTCGGCTACTTGAAAATAATCCAAAACTACAATTGTTAAAAGTTACTGTATAGAGGCCCGAAAGTGGGGTCTTTATCGATTTTGTTAGAGATCCGAAAATCACCAAATGTATCTAAATGTTATATTATGTTTTTACAAACCTGACTTTAGTCGCTAGATAGCCAAGTAGGTAAGGCAACTAGCGATTTTTATATATAAATACATATTGCGGGGAGGTACATATCTTAATATTAATAAATAATAATAATAATAATAAAAGATCTTTATTGGTCATACAAGTAAATAATACAAATATAACCAAAAGGCCATCGACCGAGGTCCTTCAGCCTGTTTATTACATCATTTAATATTTATTGCTAAAATTATATATAGTGAAAAGTAAGATTAATTTCAGTGTAAAAAAAAATGTAAATGTAAATGTAAATGTACAATAAAAAAAAAAAAAAAGAATGTTTCATAATACAATTTAAAGTATAAGATATATGATGATTAAAGGCAAAAATACAAATAGGAGGATATCAAAAGGACGAGTTTAATTAGCTGCTTGTAAGGAAATCAAAATTTCTTGAATAGTTCTCTCGGGAAAACAACATCTTGGCCTCTGAACTGTTCGAGTTCTCAGGAGAGGATTTATAATCTCTAAATTTTGAGGACTTCGTGCGAATCTCTGGGAGAGCATATTTAATCCTGGATAGGAATGACTTTCAACTTGGTATAGGGATAATTGTTAGAAGGCTTGTGGAGTGGATTCCTCGGATGGCGCATCTTCGTAATTAGTCTCAAAGCGGAGGTTTCAGCAACTTGGATGTTTTTTGTGGTTGATTTACGGCAGTTCAGGTATAAAGTATGTCCATAATCTAAAAGAGGTTGGCAAATGGATTTGTATATTTTAGCAGCAGACTGTATTGAAATTCCCTCATTTTTATATGTCAGAGAGCGGAAATATTTTGCTCGTGTTGTAATTCTTCGTTTGAGCAACTTAGTATGTTGTTTTAGGTTACATTTGTGATCTAGTTCTATTCCCAAGTATCTTACAAATGAAGTAGGTTGAATTCTTGAATTTAATATGCTGATTGACGGTGAATCTATGGACAGTCTATGGTTAAAAATTAGAAAACGGGCTTTAGCGGGATTTAATTGTAGTCTCCATTTTTCGAACCACTTCTCGATGTCATTAATCATAGTTTGTAAATTACCAACGGTTTTGCTCAGAGTTTTGTCATGAGAAATTAGAGTGGTATCATCAGCATATTGCAGAAGGTAAGTCTTTGGATCAATTTCCGATGAAAAAATATCATAGCAGTATAGATTATATAGAATTGGTGATAATGCAGAACCTTGAGGTAATCCCTGTTTAGCAAAAAAACCATCCGACATAGCTTTGTTTATTTTCACGTATAGTTTTCTCTCTTCTAAAAAGCTTTTTATAATATAAATCAGATAGTTGGGGATTTCTAATTTGTTCAATTTGTAAAGTAAACCCAAATGCCATACACTATCAAATGCTTTTTTAATGTCTAAGAAAACAGCGGCTGATTTCAGGTTGTCTAATTTAGCTGACTGGACATTGGACATGAGAATTGTAAGAGGGTGTAGTGTCGAACATTTTTCTTTGAATCCAAATTGATATACTGGGATTTTATCATTTAGGCAATTTTGAATTCTACCTTTTATTATCTTCTCAAATAGTTTTCCAAGTACCGGTAATAAAGTAATTGGTCTATAATTATCCGTTATTGTGTGATCAGTGTTGGGCTTAGGGATAACGATTATTTGTCCTTTTTTCCATTTGGCTGGAAAATAGTGATGGCTTAAGCAGAATTCATAAATCTTTATTATATAAAGATGGATATCGTAGTTTAATTTTTTTATTAACAACCAGGAAACATTGTCGATGCCAGGTGCCGAATTTTTTTGGTTATCAAGAATTTGGAAGTACTCCTCTTCGTTAATTTCTATACCCTCATTTATGTCAATATGATCAAAAAACTGATTATGCCATTCCGTAACAGAATTAAACGTTTCATTGTCGAAGTTGGGGTTATTATTATGAATATAAAGTTGTTTTAGGTTTTCAGCAAATATTTGAGATTTTTCATCATCGGAGCAATATTGTAATCCATTTTCTTCTATTGTTGGTACGTGAAATTTCTGTTTGTATTTGGCTACTTTGTTGACTTGTGAAAAAAAGTTACGTCCTTTTGATTTATTTATCTCCTTACATGCTTCCAACCATTTTGTGGACTTAAATTGCATTATCATATTATGAATATTTTTGTTAAGATCGTTGACTTTTCCTTTGAGATCAGGGTCTTGATTATGCTTGTAATCTCTGTAAATTTTTCTTTTCTGTTTGATCAATCTTATTATGAATGGTGCTAATTGATGTGCAAAATATTTGTGAGTAGAAGTTGGGGTTTCATTTCGAATTGAACGTTTTAGCCTCTCATTAAATGTCTTTATTGTATCTGGAGTGATGAATCTATTTTCCTCGATATATCTAAGCATTTCAGCATTTACTTTATCCATATCACATTTATTATATAAGTATACAGTATTCACTTCTTGATCTGAAGAGTCTGCTGGCAAATTTAAGTTAAAATTAATTTTAATCGACAAGTGATCAGAACCAACATCTGGGATAACTTCAATTTTCTGGAAGTTGTTTGAAATATTTTTTGTGTAGAGAAGGGCATCAGGTGTTGAGTCAACATTGTTTGGCATAAGAAACGTTGGAGAAATGTTTGCCTTTTGAAATGTTGTGTTGTTGAGGAAAGTATTTAATTGTCTATTTTTGGCTGCGTTGAAATGCAAATCACCGATAATAATAGCGTATTTGAATCTTGAGGCCATGATAAAAAGGTTTTCTTCTATGTTTGAAGTGGGATGAATATAAACCAGGAAAATATGTAAAAGATCATTTTGAAATGGTATGGTGAAATGTGACACTTCATTTAACGGATTATTGACTCCTGGTGCATTGGCTTTACCCATCTTCAACGATGGGTGGACTTGAATGAGACTACCACCCCGTACATTGTTATTTACAATATTACCATTCCTTTGGATAATATTCCAATTTCGGTATTTTGTGTTTGACTCCTCTTTCGTTTTACTTTCTACGAATAGCGCACAATTTATATTTAGATCTTCAATAATGTTGTTTATTAAGTATTTCTTAGGCATATAACTATTGACATTTGTGTAAAGAATATTAAGCATTGGAGTGAACTTGAACATCCTGTCTTCCATGTAGTGGTTCTGTAGGTGAATTGAAGTCGTTGAGCAGCATATCAAACATCAAGATATAAATCTTATTGCCAACGAACGTAACTGAAGTTTCAATTTGGTATTCTTGGATGAATTTTTTCCTTAATTTATCCAGTAATTCTACTCTGTTTGTGACCTTTGGTTTATTAAGTTTATTCACATAAGTGTTAATGATCATATCGTGAATTGTTACTGGAGAATGAATCCTGGAATTTGCCTTTGTTTCAACATTGATTTCATGTGTTTTTTTGTTAAGTGATTTAACTGGAATATTGGGTATCCCTTCAATTGGTTTCCTAGGACGATTTGGGCATTTAAACGACCAAGCCTGATGGTCCTCAGAACCACAAGCATTACATTTTGGAGGCAGAGAACTTTTACATTTAATGGTAGAATGATTTTCTCCACACTTTGAACATTTAGGAGGGGCATTGCATTCTTCGGTTCTATGTGTGAATTCTAAACATTTACTGCATGGAAGGGGAGCTGGAGAAGGTGGCAAACTCGGATAAACCGCGTAATGTCGGTTTTTATAGAATAATCCTTCCTGCAATAATTTTTCATAGGCTCTTAAATGATTTGTAATAATCCGTAACATGTGGGTGGGTTTGTTATTTGATTTTGCAACTATCCTTTTGCAGTATCTGTGTGGCACTTCACAGTTCGTTAAAAATTCACTGATCTGGTTGTCTGTAATGTCCATATCCACCGAGGCAATAATGCATGAATAAGATTCACTAGGCTTTGTAGCTTCTTGTGTGTGACTGGTTTTATAAGGTGAAGTTTCTGTATATGCACTAATTTTTTTGTGATTCTGCAAAATTTTCAAAGTGTTAGACAAAATTACTTTAGCGGTATTACTTTTTAAAAGAAAGCCTTTTTTTGTTTTTAATATGACGTCTGTATTAGATGGACGTACTGATTCCCAAAGATCGGCCATTTCTACTCTACTGCTAATATTAGCTGTATTTATATAATATAAATTTGTAAATTGTTTATTAGTAATTTCTTTCATGACTGATGAATAATTTCTGTTTTCTTGTAACTGTTGTCCACCCTGTATCTTCATTTTTAGTTTGATGGTTTTGTTGATTAGAAGTGCTTGGAAATTCATTATTTTGTGGCAGTTTTTGTATATTGCTATCAGTTTTAGTTCCTTTATCAGTATGGCATTTTTTTGTATATCCAATAATTTCATATATCTGTTCATCATTTAATTATCTGATACTCCTTAATAATTCATCCTTATCAAATTTCCTCTTTTTCTTATTTATATCGTTGGTAGTCACATCCATAGCTTCACTATCTTGTCCATCACTTGAACCAGGCATTATTCAACTAAAAAATAACTTTAACACTGGAAAAAATACTTGTTTGCTTGGAGAGTTCAATAAGTCCGTCTGGTCTTCTTGAAGCTCACTACAATAATAATATTAATATTAATATTAATAAACTTGTTATTGCTTGCTTGCTTACTAGCGCTTTTTATTCAGGATGCGGACGTCTCGGGTTCAAATCCTGCTCACGAAATATATTTTTTTATTGTTTCAGTGATACTAAAAGTTTTACAAAGCTGTATACAAGATGTTCAAGTTAGGTTGGTTTACAATTTTCGAAGCAAATTAAAAGTTATAAAAAATTGAAAATGTGCAACATGTTCTCAAAGCCGCTTTATTCGATGTTATTTAACAATTGCGTTGTACTAAGTTAAAATTTTAATCGAATCTGTGTTTAACAATAACATTTCTTCATGAAAAATCATTGGAAACATGTAAAAGTTGAAAATAAAGTCTTATAGTATTACAATATCAATTTGAAAAATACATGCATTTAAAACGGAGGTGACAACATAATGGCAGTCTGCAGAGAAGTTAGTTATTAAACGATGAAAAAAGTATACGAGGTTATAAACTATTGATAGCGACAGAGAAAAAAAGAGAATAACGTCAATTGAATTTGACACTATATTTAATAAGTTTGTTCAAAAACCTCACATTAAATGCACCAGTACTCTTCAAGTTATGTATAGTCTCACTCGCTCTCCAACTATTATCTACACTGGTGCAGTAGTTCAGACTGTGTGAACAAATCTAATGTCAAATTCAATTGATGTTTCTAGGTTACATTTCGGTTTATTTTAGCGGCATAAAGTTATGAATAAATCTAAGTTTAAGTGGTGTTTTGTGCCGTACTGTGTAAATAATACCACCAATTCACCGAAAAAACTTATCTTCAGTGTTCCAGTAACGAACGGTGAACGTAAAAATGAATGGTTAACTGTTTTTCTAATATTTATAATCAAAACTATAGCTGTAACGTACCTCGCGGCTTTTGCACTTCTAACCTTTGCAATGCTAAAACGATCATCTGTTTTTAAAAATTCGCTGACCATAAATATATCTATAGAAAGTAAAATATCAGAATTGGCTTTTTTAAATCCTGCCTCAACCATTTTGAAAGAAAATAAATACCAAACGCTAAAAACTTCTAATTAAATGTCGAATTCAATTTTGAGGTTATTTTCTTTATTCCCAACAATGCCAACTTGTTCATACCACTTGTTCATCTATTCTGCATATAACTTCACATCTAACTGCCGTTATGATGTCACTTCCGTTTTCCTGATACATTCAAATAGTCGAACTTTAATAATTTTTTTTAATATGTTGCGCTTAGAATTTTTCTTTCAAATTAAATAGGTATATAACTAAATTAACGCCTCCACTACCAATATTGGGTTGTTGCACTAAGTTAAAATTTGAGAAGAATCTATGTTAAACAATACCAATTATTCATAAAAAATCAGTAGAAACCTGTAGAAGTTGAAAAGAAAGTCTTATAATATTATAATATTAATTACAAAAATACATGCATTTAAAACGGAGATGACATAATAACGGCAGTCTGTAGAGAAGTTAGTTATAAAACGACGAGAAACAGGTACTAATTTAGAAACTCGCTGATAGCGACGGAGAAAAAAGACAATCACGACAGTTTAATCTGACATTATATTTAACGTCAAATTCAACTGACGTTCATAGGTTACAATTCGGTATAGTTTAACAGCATCTAGTTATGGATAAATATAAGTACAGATAGTGTTTTCTGCCGTAATGTGTAAATAATAACACCAATTCACCACTGTTGTGTTCCAATAATAAACACTGTTGTGTTCCAATAATAAACACTGAACGTAATAATAATGAAAGATTCAAAGCCACCAGAGAAGGACCAAGTCTTCTTATTGTGGAGACCATTTCAGTGTCAAGTAAAGTAACAAATTACAATGTATTCTAAACCTTTTATTTGTGGTAAGTTGTATCTTAATGTAGGAATTTGATTTTTAATATGGGTTTATGTTGTAGGAAAAACGGCCGCATTACAAGACTTGTGTGGCGTTCTAGCTGTTACAAATTTAAATTACCTGCCAAACAGGGTGTATTACTGTATTCTTAACGGCTCTAGATCAGAATGTTATTCATGCTTTGACTTCCTAAAAGGAGGGAAATGGCTTTAATCTGCTTTTATGTATTTTATCTAGTTTATGTTGGAATAAAGTGCAGTTGTTTTTGTTAGCTATTGATTATTTATGAAGCTCCCTAGACGCCCCATAATACTAGGATGATCAATAAATTAAGAAAGGAAATTTAAAAACTTACAGTTGAAAAACTATATGAAACAAACTGTGAAAGTCGTCTAAAGTCGGTGAATACGCAATCAGTCGGAAATGGCTATGAATGCATTGGATTGTAGTTATAAATGCCGTTTGAATTATGTGTGTTATAAATACATATCATTGTTTATTGCTTAGGTAGATACTAGCATAAAGTACTTACCTATTTATTATTTTTTGTTATAATACAGACCTTTCTTGATATCTTCGTAAATCTCATTCTGGCTCTTCGTACAAGTGTGTATCAATGGATAATAAATAATTTCTTTAGTAGATAAACTTATTTTGTTGTTTTCAGTTAGATACGCATGTATATAGTTAATAGGAAATAAAACAATGAAAAGGAAATATTTAATAAAATACAAAGTATAGTTAACAAATTCATCTAAATTAAATAATAAAATACATATTAGACATATTATGTATTATTAATAAGATAAGATAAAGGAAGTTCTTGCAGAAATTACAATAGTTTGTACTGTCTATAGCAGCTGTAACGTAAGTACCTTGCAGCTTTTGCACTTCCAACCATTGCAATATCAAATTCGCTGACCGTAAATATATCTACCGCAAGTAGAATGTCAGAATTAGCTTTTACAGATATACTGCCTTAGTCGTTTTGTAAAAAAATATTAACAATAACGGCAAACATCAATCACTGCTAGCTAAACGTCAAATTTACTTTTGACATATGAGGTTATTTTCTTTCTTGTCAGCAATGTCAACTTATTCGTCTTCATCTGTTCTGCTTATAAGTTCACATCTAACTGCCGTCATGATGTCACTACGCGGCACATTCAAATAGTCGAAGTTTAACAATTTTTTAAAATATGTTGCGCTAAGAATTTTTCTTCCAAATTAAATATATAACTAAATTAAGTCCTCCACTACCATATTTCACCATTTTTGAAAATTCGTCAACAACCCAATTGCTTGAATTTAAACTAGCCAGATATGGCGTCCGTGGAACTGCCCTGCAAATCATTTCCTCTTATCTGGAGAATAGGATGCAAATTGTCAAATTGCCTAGTGGAGTAGAAAGCAGTACTTGCATTGTCAGGCAAGGAGTTCCACAAGGCTCAATTCTTGGTCCCCTTCTTTATATATTATTTGCTAATGACTTAATTACCCACCTAGAGAGAATTCCAAATGTGCATGTGATTTGCTATGCTGACGATACCAATATCCTAGTCACTGGTAATAATTTAAATGAAATAAAGGTCACATGCGAAAGAGTGTATGAAGTAATAATATGTTGGGCCAAAGAAAATAATTTAATCTTAAATAAACCAAAGACTGTCTCTACCCAATTTTCACTAAGAAGTAATATTGAAGACCAGCGGCGGCTGGTGAAATTTCAATATTTTTTTTCTCGTCTGTGGCGCATGGGACCCATACGAAATTTGGGAAATAACATCTAGAGAAGCACTTCTCTAATGACCCCTAAAAAATTTTGAAAAAGCAGTTTGCGAAAAAATTTTTGAAAATTTGCTAGCCTCCCCTGGGTCTAGGGACCCCTGTTTACTTTTATTTTTTTTTGTCATATGCATTTGACTTTTCATAAAAATGCATCGAGAGATTTTAGAGTTTGTGAAAATATTTTCATTACTAACTGAAATACAATGAACTGAAATTTTGTAATTTACAATTTAACAAATTACAATATTTCAATTCGTTGTATCTCAGTTAGTAATGAAAATATTTTCACAAACTCCAAAATCTGTCGATGCATTTTTATGAAAAGTCAAATGCATATGACAAAAAAAAATAAAAGTAAACGGGGGTCCCTAGACCCAGGGGAGGCTAGCGAATTTTCAAAAATTTTTTCGCAAACTGCTTTTTCAAAATTTTTTAGGGGTCATTAGAGAAGTGCTTCTCTAGATGTTATTTCCCAAGTTTCGTATGGGTCCCATGCGCCACAGACGAGAAAAAAAATATTGAAATTTCACCAGCCGCCACTGTTGAAGACATTACCCTTTTCGATGGTACTGACCATCCAATAAAAAGAAATGATGCCAGCAAAATACTTGGTATTACTTTTGATCGGCATATGCAATGGTATCAACATGTAGATAATCTTTGCATGAAATTAAGGACCAGCTGTTATACTCTTAAATTTATGTCTAAGCACTGTAGTCAGGATGTTCTCAAAACTTTGTATTATGCCAATTTTCACTCACATCTAAGGTATGGAATTGTAAATTGGGGGAACAGTAGTAGTGTAAACAGGGTATTCGTTTTACAAAAATATGCAATACGTATTTTATTAAACTTGGATTATAAAGAATCATGTCATAATGCCTTCAAATCGCTGGTCAATATATTTGTGAAGTTTGTACATATGCATACAAAAATAAATTCAGTCTTGTTAGTGATCAAGTTAACCATTCATATGAAAAAAGACACAGAGATCTTTTACTACCCAATTCTCATAGAACAAGTTCTTTTCAAAAGAGTTTTATTTACTAAGGCTGTAAATTTTACAACTATTTACCCGAAGATATTAAAGTCTCTGCAAGTATACATATCTTTAAATCAAAATTAAAAAAATTTTTACTAGATAACAACTGCTATACAACAACTGAATTTTTAAATAGTTAATTACTTTTTGTTTAGTTAACTTTCTGTTTTTTTAAAAATTACCTTTTAAGCTTATTACCTATTATATTATATTTACATGTACTTTTTTTTTACCTTTTCTGCATTGTTTCTTGTATGCATATATGTATATTTTTTTCAATGGAGAAATAAAGATTATCTATCTATCTATCTTTCTATCTACAAATTGACGGAAACAAAAACAATTTTAAAAAAGTATATAAGATTGTTTCTGAAGCAGCTGATGAGACAACTACCAAGAGTAATGATAATTTTCAGATCACCGATAAAGATAATAAACCATTTCCCACCATGTCTAATTATTCCAATGAAATTTTCACTAACATAGGTATAAATATGCTAAACAACATTAAAGCTCCTAATAATAGTAGTGACTAGAGTCGGTCCTAGCTCCCCCCGCCCTGCCAACTAGGAGTGTATGCAAAAAAGAGAGGTCGCCTCTGATTGGTCGACGTGCAAAATCCCCGTAACTTTGGAATGAAATGAGATATTCGAATTTTTTAAAAAGATTTTGGATACGTTTACATCACTCTATCCACTATGTAAAGGGGAATGTTGCTTTTCACTTTTTACCTTCAATAAGTTGTTAGTGTACCTTGAAATTTAGTCTAGTTTTAAATAAAACATGATTAAAATTATGTAATATTTTTATTAAACATTTTTTGTAATTTTTTATATTTTAATTAATACAATCAAAGTTAGTAACATAAATTATCTTTTGAATAGTTTTATTTCATTTTTTATAAATTCTGGCTGTTCTTAATTTATACATAACTTATTAACTATTTTATAAATAATATATTAAAATAACCATTTTGAGAGTAATCTATTCGCTATTGTAGTGGGAGTAGCTATCAATTACGTTTGAAAGTTTTTTCTTTTTTATATAATTCAATATAAGAAGACAAACTTAATTTTTTAGTGTTAAAGCAATTTATTTGTACAAAACGTTGTAAATATTTCTTGTGACGTATTTCATTGTCTGCATACAATAGATCTTCCTTAATACGAGGAAATCTAATAATTCTTAAGTTATCATATTCATTGATATAAAATGCAACCTTACAAATATTCATATCAAAACTGCTTAAAATGCTAAAGGCGAAATATTCATAATTTCCATTAATACTCCTGTTAAAATATGATTAAATTTTTGTCAACTAAAAGAAAAATATGTTGACGGGTACTTAATTGTATAAGACTTACAATTAATATCCTCCTCGTAAATATCTATATCATTAAAACTATTTGTTATACCTTCAATATATGCTGCATATCCTCCTGAAATACATCTTTCTTTATTCAGAGCATTTTTAAATGTAGGTAGTTTAATGGGATCAATGAAATCTATTGAAAATGGTTCGCTTATGTAATTAATGATTCACTAAATACGGTTCCATTTATCAACTTGAAAGTTATGTTACAAGAAACATAATGTCTTTAAACTAGACACTTTCATGATAAAAGTATATTTATAATACATTATTAAAATAATTTGAATAATTATAATACAGTTACAATATACAATATAATATGAATATGGAATAGCATGGAATTAAATCATAGAGGGATTCTTTGATATTCTGTGATGTGTCGCTTAAAGTGTCCAATATCAAAAACCAAATGAGAATCTTCTTGAATCAGATGATGCAAACAAAGACCAAAATTTATGCAGTCCAAACCACAAAACTCACAGTGAACATGACCAGGCAAATGAGAGTGAATTCCAGTTACACGAGTGGTAGCATACCCCTCTTCATAGTTCTTTGCTAAACGACCTAAATGTTTATTACTTCTAAGACTCGAAAAACAGGAAGAGCACAAAAGGTTTTCATTAAAGTTTACTTTGCTGTTGTATATTAAGTAAAATATATTGCAAGAGTTAAAATCGCTTGAACAAATAGATAGATCTGGGTTTCTTTTCGGAGCAGGTGTAAAAGGAAATCCTTGTTTTAGATTAGTAATAAAAATATGAGCATCATTGAGGATCAATTGTTTTTGGACTTTTCAAAAATTTCACGGTTTCAGTTTCGATGATGCCGGGATATACATCGATCAAGAGCCACTAAAAATAAACAAAAAAACTAAAAAAACTTATACAAAAATCCACTTTTAAACATACTTACTTGTCTTTGTATCTATCAAGGTTGATGAGACAAAAAACTTATACAAAAATCCACTTTTAAACACACTTACTTGTCTTTGTATCGTTCGAGATTGATGGGATGTAAAGAAGTATAATTTGATTAAATCATAAGTTTCTATATATAGTTAAAGTAAAAGTAACTCATGGTTCGATCATAGTTTCTAATCTACATCACAAGTTTCTCATTTTCCATTCCCTTCCAAACAATTTTTTAACCTACCTCTTTCACTTTTACTGAAAACGAGGTCACTTCGTTCAGTCTCATCAACAAAATCCTCCACATTTAGTAAAAGTAACAATCATATGTAAGTTAATAAATAGCGTAAACTGAATTGTTATTATAAACATAAGTAAAATATTCTCCTTACAAGTTACAAGTTACCATTCTGCAGGTGAGTTTAATTTTAAAAATTATTTAGAACATTATGTTATATATTATTTTATCTCTTTTAGAGATTCTCAAAACACTTTACAAAATCTAAATGCTTTAGGGTCTTTTCAATTTGAAACAATTAAACTTAAGGATTTAGAGACAGATAGAGATAGGTAGACCGTACAAAATTGGAATTTTTAGAAGTTTAGAGACGGTGTATGGTCGTAGAATTTTGGTTGAATTGGTGAAACTACAGAAATATGTATTTCTCCCAGAACGTTTTAAAAGCATGACGGAAAGCGAAATCGAAACAACAAATAAGAAGAATTTATCTTTGTTTTTTAAAGGGCAAAAGCAGTTGGATAATAAGAGGATGGCGAATAACATAGAATTCAAAGAAAATTGAATTTTTATGTTTATTTTTCATTTATTATTAGGTTTATAAGCGAGTTAAATTGTAATATTAAAATAATCATTTATTAGAATATTATTAATGCTATGAGTAAACGACAGAAATTAAATTGGGATATTAAAATAACAAAAACAGCTTTCAAACGTCGTGTTTTAACGCTTACGATAGATAATAATTTAAATTTTAAAGATCCGAAAATATTTTTACAAGAAGTTTCATTGATTTTTCCAGATATTATACAAAAAATTGAAATATTTCCATGTAAAATAAATGCAAATTTTATTGCTAATTTTATATGTCCAAAAGGTAATGATGAACTTGATGCAGAATCACAGATATTTTACATTAATACTAAGATTCAAAATTTTTACCAAACTACGGATTCTGAGACATGGTATAAAGAGTACATTTTTGACAATCTTTTAAAAAAATTAAGTGAATTTTGTGAAAGAGGGAATTGGTTGGGCTTTAGAAAAAATTATTCAGTTAGATATTAACGTTAATAAATGTTCAGGTTTTTCTATTTCTATTTCTTGATCTACCTAAAGAAATATCAGATAAGAAAGCATGTATTAATATTCAATGTTTTGATGATTGTTGTTTCGCATGGGCTGTCGGATGCGCCTTTCAAAATGTACGAAAAAATGTAAATAGAATTTCTTCTTATAGACATTTTTCAGAATTCTTAAATGTTGAAGGAATAAATTTTCCATTTTCCTTAAATCAGTTACCTAAATTTGAAAAGCAAAATAACTTATCTATCAATATTTATGGTCTAAAGAAAAAAAAATGTAAAAGATAAATGGTTTATTGGTAAACAAATAAATATATCGGATAGTGAGAGCACTGAAGACTCTGATGATGAGGTTAATAATGATGTTGTTAAAGGTGATAAAACGAAATATAAAATTATACCTATTCGAGTTTCTGATAATATAAAAAATATTCATGTCAATTTATTATTAGTTCAAAAAGAAACTGAATTAAATAACGTAGATGAAAATGAAGCATCTTATCATTTTTGTTACATCAAGTCATTATCTAAGTTAGTTGCTCAAGTTTCACGAAAGAAAGCAAAAAAATTTATTTGTGATAGATGTCTAAGCATGTTCTATAAAAATGAAATGCTTGAGTCGCATAAAATTGATTGCATTCAATTTAAAGGGGTAAAATCAGTGTTTCCAAATTTAGACAATAAATGGATTAAATTTAAAAATTATAAACATAAAGAACGTGTTCCCTTTGTTATATATTTTGATTTGGAAACTTATTCATTACCTATAGAAAATGTTCCTCCACCACCTTCTACTTCATATACGATGTCATCTGAAAAGCATGTACCATATAGTATAGGTTATTATTTTTATTGTAGTTTTGATGATACCTTATCCATGTATAATTATAATAGAAGTGAAAATTGTATTGAATGGTTTATTAACGAGTTGAATGATATTGCAAAATATGTCGTTGATATTTTTAAATGCTCGCTCTCTCTAGTGAGCAAATTATGAATTTTAACCAAGCTATGGAATGTCACATATGTGAACTACCTTTTTCCATTGAAGATTATAAAGTTAGAGATCATTGTCATCTCTCAGGGCTCTTTCGAGGAGCCGCCCATAATTCTTACAATCTCAATTAGAAAATTTTAAATTATATTCCTATAATAAGTCACAATTTGACAGGTTATGACTCGAATTTCATTATTCATAAATTCAATAAATTATGTACTCAATTAGAAGGACCTATTAAACTATTACCTCATAATAAAGAAAAATATAAATCTTTTACTAAAACACTTCGGTTTGAATATAATGAAGATGGGAATATGTATTATCGTAAAATATATTTACGATTTATAGATTCTTTTAACATTATGGCAAAGTCATTGGAGTAGTTAGCATCCAACTTGGAAGAATTTAAAATTACTAAAAAAAATTATTTTGAGCTATCGATTGAGCATATTCAACTTTTACTATAAAAGGGTGTATTTCCTTATAATTACGTAAATTCTTTTACTAGGTTGAATGATACAAAATTACCGAGTAAAGAACATTTTTACAATAGATTGAAATATCAGCACATTAGTGACATGGATTACACTCATGCAAAAAAGTATGGGACGTTTTTAATTGTCACACTCTTGGTGAATATTCCGATATTTATTTAAAAACCGATGTACTCCTTTTAGCTGATGTTTTTGAATCTTTTCGAGAATTATGTATGCAAACGTATAATCTTGATGCTTGTCACTATATCACAACCCCTTCTTTATCTTGGGATGCTCTTTTACGCATTACTAAAGTAGAAATTGAACTTTTTACAGATGTAGACATGCTTCTTTTCATAGAACGTGGTATAAGGGGGGGGTCTTTCGACTTGTGTTCATAGACATGTAAAAGCTAACAATAAATACATGGAAAATTATAATCGAAATGAAAATGATATTTTTCTGACGTATCTTGATGTCAATAATCTTTATGGATATGCTATGACATCCTTTTTACCTGTATCTCACTTTAAATGGATGGAGGAAAGAGAAATTGAGAAATTAGAAATTGAAAAAATTAAAACAGATTCACCTGAAGGGTATATTTTAGAGGTAGATTTAGGCTATCCAGATGAAATTCATGATAGTCACTCAGATCTTCCATTCTGTCCTCAAAAATTTGCTCCAGTAAATATAAAAAACTGATGGCAACTCTTTATAATAAAAAAAAATATATGTTATTCATTATATGTATCTTCAACAATGTTTAAAACATGGTTTAAAATTGAGAAAAATTTACAGAGTATTACCATTTCTCCAATCATCTTGGATGAAACCTTATATTATGTTAAATACTGAGTTGCGTATGACTGCAAAAAATCCATTTCAAGTTGAATTTTTTAAGTTACAGAACAATGCTTCTTTCGGTAAAACTATGCAAAACGTTCATCATATGAGAGATGTTAGACTAGTACGTTGTTTTGATAATGCATTTGGAATGAATTACTATGTGTCAAAACCGAATTTTAAGGATCGACTCATTTTTAATGAAAATTGTGTGGCTGTTGAATTGAATAGATGTAAGATATATTTTAACAAACCTATTGTCGTAGGCTTTTCTGTTTTAGATATTTCAAAAACACAAATTTATAAGTTTCATTATGAATATACGCAAAAAAAGTTTTCATTAGATAGTCTCAAGTTATGTTATACAGACACTGATAGTCTTATTTACCAAATAAAAACTAAAGATTTTTATGATGATATTAAGGAAGACTTACATGAATGGTTTGATACTTCTGATTATAAATTGGATAATCCTTTTGGATTTCCAAGAGTTAATAAAAAAGTTATGGGAGTTTTAAAAGATGAATTAAAGGGTCAAATTTTTTATGAATTTTTAGGTTTGAGATCAAAAATGTATGCTATTAGAGTTTATAAATCTGAAAAGGATCAATGTAAGGCAAAAGGTGTTATTAGTGCTATTACTAAATCATTAACCGTAGACGACTACAAACATTGTTTAATGACTGGTGAAAAATTAAGAAAAAAACAAAACATAATTAGATCAGTTGCTCATAACGTTCATACTTTCGAGCAAAATAAAATAGCTTTAGATTTATTCGATGATAAATGATAGGTATATTTGTGAATCAGGTGTAGATACACTCGCTCTTGGACATTATTCATTAAGAGATGAATAAATCTTTTAAAGCTGTTCTTATTTTTAGAAAATATTATTGATTAAAAATAGAATTAATTTTATATCCTATATATGTAATTATAATCATTGTAAAAAATATTATATTATAGATATTATAAATAAAATTGTCTGTTATGATAAAATTATTTTAATCTATACAATAAAAATATGTACAATAAATAATTAAAATTGCTTAGATATTTTCTTTAAATTCTAAATATAAACTTTTTTCCACCTTCGATCCTAATAAACAATTATAATAAATCTTTTGAATCTATCCAAGCATTTTTCTTCAATCCCAAAAATTTCGCATAAACCTTTTTTCCCTTTTTTCTCAAAACCTTCTCCACCAAATAGATATCAGAATACTTTGCTTTTTGTAATTAATGTTCGTAAAATCCTCCTGCTATATCTAACCCGTCCATATCAGATAAAAGATATGTGACAGGATTAGTTCGTTGGGTTTTTTTAATAGTGAAAAGTTCTGTGCTCCAATTAGGTCATACCCCTTATCAAAAATACTTTTATACTTGCTTATACGAACTACGTTTCCAACCTTAAATTTCCCACTACCGAAAATTTTAATATTAGTGTATGCATTTTTAAGCAGCTGTTTTTCATTCTTTTTCCTTCTAGCATCGATCGGTCGCATTCCAATAGTTCTATGTACAGTCTCATTATATTTTTTAGTTATCTCCTTTAAAATATCAATCCACTTATATTTTCCTCTTAGACTGAATTCAAAGTATAATTTACTTTTCAGTGTACGAATCACTCGTTCAGCTATCGCAGCTTTTATCGGACTGAAAGTAGAATACATATTCACAGAATTTTTTTTCACATAAATCTTGAAATTGCTTATTCCAAAATTCTCCTCCATCGTCTACTTGAAGATTTTTCGGTAATTCTTCCTTAAAAATTTTTTCCATAGCTGTAGTAACTTCTTTTCCGGTTTTAATTTTAAGCGGTTTAGTAGTAGTAGAAATTTACTAAAACAGTCAATCGCCACTAAAATGTATTTATAACCCTTATTTTGTTTGGAGAATTTTTGAAAATCCGCCAAATCGGCCTGCATTAAATCATGCAGACCTCGAATAATCACCCTTCGTCTAGGAAAATTTTTACGAGCAGGCTTATGCAATTCACGAACAACTTGCAGTTTTTCCATGTCAACACACTTGATATCTTCTACCGATAATTCTTCTAATATACTAGTAATTTGATTGTCCACCGAATTATTACCAGCATTTTTCTCGGCATAGAGAAGTCTAAGTCGATCAACTAATTCATTTACGGAGTTCCAATAAACGTACTGAGGATTGACGTCTGAAGTGACTCGAAGACCAGTACCTGGTACTGAGAAGAACCTGTCTCTTAATCTAATTTCAACAGGAAATAGTTTCTTAATTATGTTTCTATATTTATTGGATTTATTTCCATTTATCTGTCCATCCGGTTTATACCCTCTTCTATGACGGTTTGACGTAAAATATCACCATACCTCTGCAAATCTTCCCGAGTAGGACCTTCCGGATTTTTCATAAAAAGTAACTGATACAATCCATTCGTACCTTGATATTTCCTATCTTTTATAATTACATCGTTCCCATCTATTTCAACCTTACTATCACCAATCATCCATTCCCGAGTCTCAGGATTAAAACGTATTCCAAATATATTGTCTGTCACCCCAATCTTATCACTTACGAGCATTTGCAAATATCTTTTCCGTAGTTGTTCAAACTGACTAAGGGAAGTATTTATTTCGTCTCGTGATTCGGGGAGATTATAAAGTTGTTGCATAAGCTCAGTAGAGAGGCGAGGTGGGGGTGTTTCAGCTACTGTTTGTGTTTGAAGAAAAGCAGGACCCGAGCCATCCTGGCTCTGTCTGAGAACTCTTCCCCCATTTAAAAATTTTAAAATCCTTACTGTTTCTTTTAATACCCTGATCTATCACTTCCAAATCAAATACATCATCATTTTCCTCCTGTTTTTCTTCCTCTTTCTTACGTGTTTCGGTTTTTAAAATGGATGGAGGTTCCTTTTTTATATTCTCCGCAATTGTTTTGAGAGGATCTATTAAAGGTTTTAAATTTTTTTCTAGTATTTTATTAGCTTCAATTCGAGTCTTTTTAAGTTTCAAAAATTTTTTCTTTAGAACCTTTTGCGTTTTTATTAGATCCTTCCTCAGATTTTCATTAGAAGCACTGTGTATTTTTTTCACCTTCATGTTGAATGTACACGTGCATTAAACATACTATTCATTTTTACTTGGATTATTTTATAAGTAGATGAAAGTATCGAGGCCTTTGCGGTATCTCCGCCCCGATTTGACGTCCGCACATTTATCCATGAGTAAAAAATTGAATTTTTCCTTCCAACAAAGCCAACCGATGAAAGGAAGGCCACTTAAAATTTTATCCAAGTATACATACATCGGTTGATTCAGAGACTTGGAATAAATATAGATATTCTCGAAACATAAGCCGTTCGGATTCACAATGAGGCTTATCGCCAAATTGGTCTTCCCCACTCCTGAGGGCCCGACAATTAAAGCTCGAACGTCATTGTTGAATAACTCGCCATGTCTCTTCTGTTTCACGACTTGATCCGTTGCCTCCATAATTTTCGACGTATGATTTTCGATAGGAAAACTTTCCTTCTGCTTTACTAATCGTATATCTTAATATCTAGAGTGTATGTGACGACGATCAAACAAAAACTAACCCGCTATGGAAAACGTCATGTCAAAAGTTACAGGAAGACAGCTCGAGGACGCGCTTCCTGAACCAGGCACCTGGACCGTGGGTGGTGACCTTACGATTTTGGAAAAGGCTCCGCCACGTTCCTCCTCCGTTTTGAACGATTTGATTAACAAACTTCCCTTCGAAATGCACATACCTGGTGGCTATCAGTTTTGTGGACCAGGCACGCGTCTCGAGAAACATCTGCGACGAGGAGATAGAGGGATAAATAAGCTTGATTCTTTATGATAGATAGATAGATAGATAGCTTTATTGGTGCTATAAATTACATTTTACACAGATCAATACATACAATACATGTAAGGAACATAATATAGAGTATGCTCCAGTAGTGATTTATCAGTCAGGCACACGGCAGATCATCGACTTGCCGAGGGAGCTTGGAAACGCGTTAAAGCGAAAGAGGCCTCATTTGGAGAGAAAGCAGCTGCTTATCTAGTTCATAACGTCATGAAGGCTAAAACAAAATTGGGGATGGGCGTGAAATGTCCACGTCCGAAAAAGGGAATGAAAAGACCGAAGAAAATTCCGTTCAAAGGTGGTGTGGTGAAGCCGATTGCGTTAAAGTTGAAATCCGGAAAAATTGAAGATTTGAAAAAGGGGGCAAAACTAGCTCTGTTGGCAGCTAGAAATACCGTTAAACGAACCGGAGGATTGAAAAAAATTAATTTACCCCGGGTTATGCCCATACCAAAACGAGGAGGATTCCTTCGGTTTTTACTGCCCATGTTCGCAGGACTTTCAGCCTTAAGTGGATTAGCAGGAGGAGCGGCTGGTATTGCTAAGGCAGTAAATGCCGCCAAAGAGGCACAGAAGCAACTTGAGGAATCACAGTGTAACACCCTGTACCTAGGTCATGTATTTACAAATTAATTTCCTAAATTTAAAATAGAATTTACCTATTTTAGAATTTTCAAACAATGCAGATCAAAATTAAATATATCAAGATAACAATTAAATCGATTTCATGCATAATTTACTTAAATACAGAAATATTATTTTCTATATAATATTGTGTACAGTTTTAACAGGGTTTATTTCGACGCAAAAGTTGAGGTTCTCACAAACGTATCGGCTAAAAGAATGTGCTACATAAATAGAAAGATCATCAACGTAAACGATAGAAAGCCATATTCATTAAAGACTTAAGTTCGAAATTTCTTATTAATGGGTAATTTAGATAACCGAAGGGTTGGCCGAGCATTAGGTGCATACGTGACAAATATTAGAAAATAGAAATAGAAATAGAAATAGAAAATTTATTGGTGCCAAGAAACAAGAGTTTTACACAAGTCAAACAAACAAGGGGTTCATAAATACAATACAATACATGCATATACAAACAAAATACAATATAAATATAAAATAATAATACAATGAGTTGTATATTCTCTCAAGGTATTAAAATTGCCAGTCTGAAAAATCATTATTATAAAAATCTTCCATAGAATAGAAACATTTGGATATAAGATATTTTTTTGTTACATATTTAAAACTTTTAGAAGGCAACAGTTTCACAGGGGATGGTAGCAGGTTAAATAACTTCGGACCAAAATATGATATTCCGGATCTAGTTTTATGTACTCTGTGGAAGTCTATGTAAATATTTGCTTTATGTCTTGTATCGTATGAGTGAATTTCTTCATGAGTTACGTAATTTGGTAGGTTATCTTTAACATATAAGAGACACTGTAAGATATATAGTGATGGTACTGTGAGAATTTTCAGATCAATATAAGATTGTCTACAATCTTCTCTATACCCTAACTTATTTATAATTCGTACTGCCTTCCTTTGTAATCCAAAAACGCGTTTCATGTTTGGAGCGTGACCCCAAGCATGAATTGCATATGATATTTTTGATTGAATAAGTGCATGGTAAGTTATTAAGAGTACTTGCTTGGACACTATTAATGACATATTTCTAATTGCATAGATACAAGGAGTTAACTTATTACATAGTTTATCAATGTGAGAGTTCCATGAGAGCTTAGGGTCAATATGTACCCCAAGAAATTTTACAGACTCTGAATTATTATTTACTCCCATATTACCTAAACTAAAAAACATGATTTCAGTTTTAGTAGCATTTAAGCTTAATCGATTCGCGACAAACCAAGCAGAGACCCTTGATCGTGTCTGTTCCAATTGTAACTGCAGTTCATTGCGATTTTCATTTTTATTAATTGTTGTTGCATCATCCGCGAAGAGAATGAAGTCGGCTCTTGGGTCGGCAAGCACCAAGTCGTTGACGTATATGAGGAATAATACTGGTCCCAGCACCGACCCCTGTGGTACTCCATATTCTAGTGTCCTCATCTGAGAAAGATTATTACCAGTTTCTACTAGTTGCGTGCGACTCATTAGATATGACTGCATTAAGTTCACATTTGCATCAGAAAATTTATAAAAACTAAGTTTTTTTATAAGTATACTAGGACAAACACAGTCAAAAGCCTTGCTTAGATCGCAAAACAAAGCCCCTGCGCAACATCCTGTCTCATATCCAATGTTTATGACTTCCGCTAGTTTGTTGATAGCCATAGTGGTTGAGCGTGCATTACGAAAACCATACTGATTTTTATTAAACAGACTATTTCCTTCAAAAAAAGAACATATTCTGAATTTTAGGGCTTTTTCAAAAACTTTTGCTATGATTGGAATGAGCGAAATTGGTCGGTAGTTATCAAGTAAATTTGTGGGACCTTTTTTATGTATTGGCACAACCCGGGAAATTTTAAAGGCTTTTGGGAAGATGGAATGTCTTATACATAAGTTAAATAACTTTGTAAGAGGAATAACAATGATATTGGCTATACTCTTAAGTATCTTAGTGTTAAGGTTATAATAATCTTTACTATTTTTGTTTTTTAAACTGAATATTATGTCCCTAACTTCAATAAAAGTTATTTCACTGAAAATAAATTCTCGCAGGCCTGCGTGAGATATTGTATTAGCATTATTATATAGAAATTCTTCTGCGGTAAAGTCACTATCAGGCAGCTCATCAATAATATTCTTAGCAATATCTGCAAAGAAATTATTGAAATCATCTGGACTTATGCTGCTGTCTGCCGTTCGATTTTTTGACTGCGTATTCGTATTTGCTCGTACCACCTGCCAGATCGCTTTAGATTTATTAGAATGACTTTTAATGTACGTATCATTAGCTTTGAGTTTAGCATTTCCGAGTGCAATGTTATATTTTTTCCTATATTTTTGCATTATTTCTCTGAGTTCCGGAGAGTTAGTAGCTTTTACGGTTTCCTGCATAAAGTGTAAAATATCTCTCATATCACTTAGTTCCTTGGTGAACCAGGTCGTGCAAGGTATATTGCTTTGTTTGTATGTTTTTTCTGGAAAGGCCAGATCAACTGCATTGCTCAAGAAAGTCATAAACATTTCAGATTTAATTTCAATATTTATATTTGGATCGTCAATGAAATCCCAACATATATTCCCTACAAGATTGTTTAGAGTAAGTAAACCCTCATCTGTTACAGGTCTGTGCTTAAAATTTGTAATATTGTCATTTTCGGTACTGTTCATATGAAAGTTAATTGTAATGGCCAGATGATCTGATAAATTTGTGTCAATTTGAGAAGTTTGAAAAGTACTTTGTAAGTTTGTTAAGAAGTTGTCCAAACAAGAATTCCCTCTAGTATTTGCATCTATTGTTATAAACAAACCATACGTTTTTATTAAATCAGTAAAGGTGACAGTATGATAATTATTTTTATTGTTGAAGTTTATATTAAAGTCACCATTTATTATGACAGTATATTGTTTATACCTACTGATAATGTTTAAAGCCTTTGTAAGTGTATCGAGAAAGGTGTTGATATCACCTAATGGAGATCGATATATAGTAATTATTAATAGCTTATGTTTCTCAGATTGTACCGCACATATTTCACAGTGGATCTCAGTTGATAGCAGACATATATCCTCCCTTCTAGCGAAGTCATTTGCAATCTTGCGATTGATTAATACTGCTACACCCCCATGAATATGAAGCTTCCTACAAAAATAACTAATAACATCGTAATTGTTAAGTTTAGTTTGAGTAATTTCATTTTGAGACATCCAATGTTCGCTTAGGCAGATGACATCGTAAATATGGTTTTGTGCTTCAAATTCCATCTTCTTGTTTCGAAGAGATTGAATATTTAGATGAAAAATTGAGAAATTTTTAGATTTAGGGGGAGTTGTTCGGGATTTATCGGTTGGTCTTTTATTTAATGATTCAGAAAAACCGAATTTTCAGTAGTGAATGAGCTGTCTTCCACTCCACACTTTCTTTGGCGGGGGTTATCAAGGAAGTGTTGTCCTCTTCTGAAATCAAACCTTTCAAATGCAATACCCTTTGGCCAAAATGAATGTTCATACACCGTTGCTTTTAGAGAGGGGTCAACGCCTACTAAAAAACAATTGTTGTCCTTTTTTTTGTAGAATGTTTCAAGTTGTTTAACTGAAATATTCTTCAGATCACTGGTGGTTTTCGCATTTATATATTTTTGTACTTTTTCTTCTGTTACATGTTCCTTTGCTCGTGATATAAATAGCCAAACTTTTTTCTCGTTTTCTTTGGTAGACTTTCTGATAGTTTCTCTTCCTTCAAAATCATTTTCATTTATGTGAGTCAGTTCATTATTTGTACCTAATTGTTTAGGTTTTCTTTGTTTTCGCTTTACTAGCGTAAAGGTTTGTAAATCCTCGCTTTGTTTATCTGAGATTTCTATATGTTCCTTTTCATCAACCGCATTATGGTTGGAGATAGGTAATCGATTTACGTAATTCTTTTTTGTTGATTGTTGGTAAGTATTTGTTTTTAATTGTGTGGCCGGCACCTTTAGTTTTTGTGAATAGGTTGGGGCATTTGGAGTCGGTAAAGGTGAATTTTCAGTTGCTGCGCTATAAGTGTGTTGTGTGTTGACATTTGCAAGTAACTTAACCAAGTCTATATTTGATTCTTTTAAGTTTGTAACTTCTTGTTTGACGTTTTTGATTAGGGATTGCAATTTACCGGAAGTTTTAATAACCGGTAAATCGGTAAATAAAAATGTAAATAACCGGTTAACCGGTATTTACCGGTAATTTTTAGAATGGATGATTAGGGTGGCGAAAATGGCAATTGTCTTTTTCCATATACAAAATTATCTAAATTTAACAAAAAACATTTTTATATACGTATATGTGATATAATGAACCAACAAAAGGTTTTTTATCAACAATAAAATTCACAAGAGCTTTTTTTTATTGGATTAATTTCTCTTTTTAACGAAATAAATTTGCCAATCAGTGATTTTATAAGAAAAACTGACATGAAAAAAATCGCGAGACCAGAGGTCGAGCGATTTTGTCAAATGTCAGTTTTTCTTATAAAATCACTGATAGGCAAAATTTTGAGTTAAAAAGAAATTTATTCTTAAAAGAAAAGCTCGAGTGTTTTTTGGCAAGATAAATTAACGACAGAATATGTGAACGAACAACAACAATAATTATCTTTATTTATACAATTATTTGAAGGAACAGTTATTAAAAACACAGTTGTTATAAATTGTTTGGTTTGGTGTACTGATTTCAATATTCTCTTCTCTAGTTTCCACCCATGTCGAATATTCGTAAATTATAGCTGACAGTACAGATTTTAAAGTGACGTACGGCTACTAGATGTACTCTGCTTTTGAGGAACAGGCATTTTTATTGGTGATAAAAAACAATGCACCTTTTTTATCGCTGTCAAAGTGATAAAAATGTGACTGTCAAATAGACTTTTTTATATAGGAATTAATTTATCAACCGTAAAATTACAAGAGCTTTTTTTTATTGGATAAATTTCTCTTTGTAACGAAATAATTTTGCCAATCAGTGATTTTATAAGAAAAACTGACATGAAAAAATCGCGAGACCGGAGGTCGAGCGATTTTGTCAAATGTCAGTTTTTCGAGCAAAATTACTGATTGGCAAAATTTTGAGTTAAAAAGAAATTTATCCATAAAAGAAAAGCTCGAGTGTTTTTTGGCAAGATGAATTAAAGACAGAATATGAATGTGAACGAACAATAACAATAATTTATTAAAAATAATTATAATTTTGCCAAAACGACTCATATCGTACAGTATAGTTTCCACAATATTTATATAATATAAATTATAGCTGACAGTATAGATTTCAAAGTGACGTGCGACTACTAGGTGTACTCTTCTTTTGAAGAACAGGCATTTTATCGGTGATAAAAAATGATGCACCTTTTTTTATCGCTGTCAAAGTGACAAAAATGTGACTGTCAAATAGACTTTTTTATATAGGAGTTAATTTATCAAAAGGAAAAAAATATAAATGAAATAAATTTAAATAAATAATTATTCTGTAAATAACAAAAATATCCACTTAAATAACAAAAATTATAAACATAAACTCAAATAGGGCATTTACTGAATACCTAATCTAAAAATACAATAATTTTTAAAAATAGACTGTTTTTCAAAGCTATATATGTTAGTCGTCTGATATTTGTGTATAGAATACCACCAGCTGAAAATGCCTTTCCTCAATCGATATTGGTGGGTCAATAAGTTAATAAGAATTGGTAATAACATACTTCTAAATGTATTCCACGGATATTTGCGGCATCGGCAGTAAAATATTCAATTTTCTGTCGTAAGATATTGTCAGTATCTGTCTTGTATTTCTTAGGGCTTGGTGTTTGGAATTTACTTTTTATAATATTATTTATTTATTGTTAAAAGTGCTCGGTGTTGGGACAGTCACTCTGTATTTAGTGAATACTAGCCAGTGACATAAATAGAAACGTTGAATACATGACATATCGTAAGTTCAGAATTTACCGAAATAACCGGCAAAAAATTAAAATAACCGGTAATTATCGTCATGTGTTTTTTGTCCTAATAACCGGTTAACCGGTTAACCGGTAATGCAATCCCTATTTTTGATGTCCTGTTTCAATTCATTTCTTAGAGTTTTCAGCTCATTTTGTAGTGGTTCAATGATTTGACCATTTATAACTGTATTAGTGGTATTATTTTGTTGTACATTAAGCTTCAATAGTTCATTAAGTTTATTGTAGATTTTTTTAATGTCAGTTTGCATTTCACTGAGTGTCTTGTTTTCATGATATAGGCTTGTAGTTGATCTGCAGTTAGAACATAGGTATATCAGTGTTCTGGCTGATTTGAGAATTGCTGCTCTATATTCGGTGCTGGAAAGATTGGCACATGATTGGCATAATTTACAGTGACATTTATCACATGTAACCAGTAATTCTTCTTTTGTTTCCACAGTTTTGCAATTAGTACAAGACATTGCTTAAGAATATCTAAAGCCGGTCCTGTTTATTTCTCCACATAAAAGTTTTTCATAGTCACACAATGTAGATAAGTTTTTATTAATGTAGGTACAAAAGAGTCAATTTTGTTGAACACAATTATTGTTGATGCACTTTTTACAGCAAATCACAGATTTGGAACACAAAGTAAACAATCTGCAAGTATGCCACTAATAGGTTGCACTTTAAAGTTTATTTAGTGAAAGAGTTAAATTTTAAAGTCAATTTTTTCCACTCGAAAATTGTGATTAAATATAGGAACTATTTTCATGATGTCTATTCACTCACAGTACTCAATATATATATATATATATATATATATATATATATATATATATATATATATATATATATATATATATATATATATATATATATATATATATATATATATATATATATATATATTACGTAGATCGCGAAGCTCGCTTGGTTTACTGTCCTTCTCACCCTTTCAGTTTGAGGATTTTTGTCTCTATTTTAAAACTGTATATAAGCGAGGTTCCGGGGAAACAAATCTGTCTTTTATTGACCTGCTCTTCGAGAGTACACTTGCTGGCAGTATTAATTACTCCGGTATCTGCTTTTGTTTGAGTTCAGCCGTGCGGCCACCCCAAAAGGTGGTACGTAGTGCGACCATCGTCAGATGGTACGTAGTGCGGGCTATCCGTGGATAGTTTCGTAGTGCGAGTCATCCTATATGATTTTGTATTTATACAGATTTTCTTAGGAATCTGTGAAAGCTGAACGACGAAGCAGGGACCGTTGAAATCAAAAGGTTTACTGGCTTTTTCAATCTCCGCACAGAGCGACGAGTGCTTTGAGTAGGTAATTTATTGTCTGTCTGAGTGTAACCCTCTGGGGTTGCCCTTGTGCAGACGGTGATGTGCCTACCGCGGGTCACTCGCCCGCCCTACGGGAGAAGGCAAACGTTAGTTAACTTTGCTAACACTGTGTACTTTCAAGTTCGCTTTTAAGATGGGCGACGCACACGACGCCGACGCTACTATGGGAGCTGGGGGAGATTTAACTGGAGGCCTCACAGTATATCAAACAATAAGTATAAAAAATTATTTAATCATATGCGACGCGTTGTCATTTTTGTTCTGCTCATTAATTTAATATGAAATTAAACTCGAATTTTTATTTTTCCAAATTTACTAAATTTAACCTAATGACAACGTTAATCGTTTTTCTTCTCCTCCTTAAAATTTACGACTCTATAATCTGCGAAGGCAACTCAAAAGTAATTTGCGTTTAGGGTTTCATTGTGGTACTTTGATAATAGGTTATTTATTTAAAAGTATGTATTTTCAGTATTCAAATTAATTAACTCATGATTGTGATTTGCAACTATTTTAGTAGTTTAATTAATGGAAAGTTTTCTTTGGGTTTTAAAATGTTATTACAATGATTGTTGTTTTAATACTCCGCTCAGCTATGTAAATAATATTTAGTACAATAGCGAATGGTCTATTACAGATTTTGCAATTATTAGTCATCAGCATTTGCATTTAAGGATTCTTAATTGCCATCTCTGCATTTATACCTCACCAAGTTATCATTTACATATGATAAGATTTGAAAACAGCTCTTTTTTTATCAGTTTTAATTTCGAAGATTTTCGAAAGGCAAGCACAAGATTTTGTTGGTTGTCACTTCATCTAGATACTAATAACAACGATACAACGAAATGGGACCAATTGGTCTCGGCCAAGTGCAATTGTAACTAGCCACAACAACAACACTACGTTTCGAAACGGCGGTTGTCGTGGCAATTTGATAAGATTTTGTTGATTGCCTTTTACCATCATATCATGACTGGGAAATTTCCCGAGCTGTGTCAAATTTTACGTATGCCGAGGACCATTATAAATACTTCAGGAAAATGACTATTGTCATTGTAAACAATTTATTTTATTGTTTGCATAGCTGACCTGAATATTCCACGGATTAATGTGACAATTGTCCCAACGAATGCTTTCATTCTTTTCATATGAACTGTGGCAATTGCCCCAACAATTATATAATACAATGTTTCAAATGAATATGACAGTTGTCTAAAATAAACGTATTAAAACGTTTTCTGTGTTTTCCTTCAATATTCTACTTTTCAGGAATAAGTGAGATTTTAAATAAGAATATAATTCTTTAGACAAAATAAATCAATTACAAATGCAATTTGTAATTACAGTGAAATCAGTATTAAATAAAGTACAGTCAAATAAAACAGTACCAAGGTAAAATCATCTAATAACTGAGTGTTGCCAAAATTAATAAATAAATTTGATCAGTAAATAGAAACAAGTAATATCAAACTTTATAAAAAGAATCTATGGTTAAACAAAAATACAATCACAACGTAAATTTGGGTCCTAACTTTAAAAATCTAGACGATCACGTAAACTGCCAAATTTGTATATTTTTCTGTCTCAATCAAAAGAGAGAGATAAATATACGGATGGGGTATGGGGTGTTTCAACAGCGTCACAATAAGACAATGGAAGCTATCGCAATGGGAGGAAAATCAGGAAGTGGGCTGTATCTGAAGCCGTATAAAAAAGGATTAGGTCTATACATTCAAAAAAACTAATTGCCTCGTTACCTCGACGACCACTAACCAATTTTGATCTTATTATGTATGCTAGAATATGGAAGATACCTCATTTTTCAGGTGTTTTCACGAGAAATACTCTTCCTCGAAACATTTCACCTGCTCCGTACGAAAGGGGTTAGTGAATTTGGATGTTGATGAGGGTACTCAGTGGTGTGCGTATCGAAAAAATAAAAATGTCGTAACTTGGTTTGATATATATATAAATCCTTTATTTAGCCAAAAGACTAATACATCATGAATACACAGAAACATCATACAGATATAAAACAATATATATATAAAACAGTCATCAGACAGGCAAATTTTACACGTCACACTATAAAATTTCACAATGAGCATCTAGAATAACAATAGTTTGGGTAGTATCCCACCCCCTAAAGAAGTTTTGGAATATTTTCGAGGTAACGATGTTATTTACAATCATGACGCTTTTCAGTCTTACAACACCTACATATGTGGACATTTATGTTTACTTTTTTTGTGACTCGACGAGAGTGATATTTAGAAGATGTCTTTAACATTCACATTAGTGGCGAGAGACAGTGTTTTGAATGCATCATACTTTCCACCTATAGAATTGGATCCTACCGAAAAATATTCCTTGGGATTAATAGGCTTCTACAGCTATCACTCCATACCAAATGTAGATGAGGGGAGTAATAAATTCTATTTCAGGAATAAGTCTCTCACTTTTCCCATGGGTTCCTTTAATTTTCGAGGAGAGGAAATTGTTGTGAGATTGGAATTAAAAAAGCTGTAATGGGATTTTCTTTTAACAATAAACCCGTTGTAGTTTCTGGCGCTGATGTATCATCTCCTCATCGAAAACATATAAAAAGGAATACCTTAAAGAAGAAGGTGAACAGTAATTCGAGTGTTAAAGAACGTTTAACACCAGAAAACGTTTTATTTCTCAAATCGTTAGGTTATAAAGTGAAGGATGAGTATTAATCAGTTAAATGTGTTTGAGGACATTCCTTTCGATGACGTAATCACGAAAAAGGAATTTCACACCTATTTACCATATAACAGTACAACCTTTAAGCAAAACGATGAAATTCGCATCCCTATACAATCACAGGACATCTATACTCTTCTTAGTGCAAGTTTTATTAACATAGAAGGCACCTTTAATCACGCTACAGATAAAGACTGTAAGCTAGTTAATAACGCCTATGCCTATCTTTTCGATGAAATACGTTTAGAACTTAACGGGGTTGAAGTTGATAAAGTTAGAGATGTTGGTTATACATCAACGATAAAAGGTTTGGCTTCGCTGGATAAAGCAGAGAGTGAATCATTGGAGATGGCGGGGTGGCGTCCCTTTAAAGAAAACAAGACTTTATCGGCAACACTGTTTAATGCTTGTATCCCGCTAAATTTTCGGATGGGATTTGCAGAATTCTACACCAAAATTTTTGTGAATTGCAAATTGGAATTAATTCTCATAAGATCACACACCGATGATAACTGTTTCAAGGGTAGGTTAGGTTAGGTTAGGTTGATATGTGAGTGGGCTAGTAACAGACCCTCCACCGCGACCATCTGGTCTATTGTGGCTCACTCCTAATTATATTTCACCCAATAGGTTCAGCTTTTTGATAAAGTCAACTACCTTATTGGGTGAGAGGTTGTCCAGATCCTCTGGCAGCAGTTGCCCTTTGCCAAAAAGTGAGAATCTGGTTCTTTCTGCAGCAGGACAGGTACATAAAATGTGCGCTGCCGTTTCATCCTCCTCCAGACACAGTCGGCATTCAGCGTTGTCCGCTATTCCGAGTCTGTGTAGGTGGTGGTTAAGTCTGCAGTGCCCAGTGTATAGGCCAACTAGAGTTCTTAGGTGTAACCTATTTAACTCTAATAGTTTTTTAGTTCTTGATTTCAAAGGGTATGTGATAAACTCCTTTGAATGAACTAATCCTTGTAGTTCTTGCCAGTACTGGAGGATTTTCCCCTCAGTCCAGGCCAAGATGGTGGTTTTCGCAGTGCTTGCCGATATGCCAAGCACTGGCTCCGGTCCGATAAATTTTGATACCGCACCTTCCCTGGCTAAGGAGTCGGCTACTTCGTTGCCCTCCAAGCCAGAATGGCCCGGTATCCAGACCAGAGTTAATTTGTTGTATCTGCCCAATCGGGCTAGAGCCTTTTGGCAATTCCAGACCAATTTAGAATTGCAGCGATGTGAGCCAAGAGCTTTAAGAGCTGCTTGGCTGTCTGAAAAGATTTTTATTGATCTGTGTCTAGGATGCATCTGCTCAAGCCTCCTTGTACACAGTTCAATGGCATGAACTTCTGCCTGAAAGACAGTCGCATAGTTACCCAGGCTCGAAGTGATTCTTACCTTTGGGTTGCGACTGTATGCTCCAGCTCCAACTCCCTCAGGGGTTTTGGAGCCGTCTGTAAACCAACAGATGTCTGCTCTTTGTAGGTCAGTTTTATTCCGATCCCATTCGTCTCTTCCAGGAAAAAGGACGGTAAAAGGCAGTTCATAGTTGGTCGCGGTAGGCATCACATCTGAAAGCATTCCCAGGATGCCATGACACTCCATGTCATCTGACAGCCTGTTGCGTTCCATGATGCTAGCCTGCGGCATATTATTTGCCGCTTGTTGAAGTCTGTATGTTGCCCACCTGGCCTCTCTCTCCAAGTAGATGTGGAGAGGAGGTAGATCCAGGAGGATTTCCAGAGCTGCTGACGGTGTGGTACTTATCGCACCAGTTACTGCCAGACATGCTTGTCTCTGTAGACCAGAGAGTTTGGCTTTGGTCGTTTGTTGTAGCCCTTTCGACCACCAAACTATGGAGGCATACGCTACCATTGGTCTTATGACCGTAACGTATAGCCAGTATATTTGTTGGGGACCTATACCCCAGGTTTTTCCACAAATTCTGCGACATGTCCACAAGGAGAGTCGCGCCTTGTGGATTACCTTTTCCAGATGGGAGTTCCAGTTGAGTGATTTATCTAGTGTAACCCCTAGATATTTCACTTCAAGGGTAAAGCAGGTGAAATTAAAATTATTAAACTGCAATGGCACGTACCTCACGTAAGCGTTAATGATGAAGCAAAATTAAAAATTATGAATTCTCTAAAAAAGGATCGCCCTATACGAGTAGCATTTCATAGGTGGGAGCTTCACGAATTACCTTCTCTTCGTTCGAACACATCAGATAAATGGACAATCAGGACATCTTCTCAGTTAGAAAAACCTTGATACGTACTAGCAGCATTTCAAACCAATAGGAAAAATGTCAAAGAGGCCGATGTCACAGATTTCGATCATGTACGAATAAGAAACATTAAATTATATCTGAATTCTGAAAGCTATCCTTATGATAAACAGAACTTTGATTTTGGACTGGCTCGCTATGTGGTGGCTTATTACATGTACAAAATATTTCAGAAAGACTATTACAACAGAGAAAGCAGCCAGCCTATATTATCATTCGAACAATTTAAAAACTGTCCTATCTTTGTAATAGACTGCAGTAAACAGCTCGAATCAATCGTCACATCCACGGTTGACATACAATTGGAATTTGAAGGAGATGAACCCTTCCCCCCCAAAACAAGTTTATTTGCACTTATTCTCCATAATGCACTTGTGGAATACAACCCTGTTACAGGAATTGTTCACAAATTGATTTAAATAAGTGGGAGGCTATATATAAGAATAAAAATAAAAACCTATTGGTTAGTATTGTTTAACTTTCACATAATAATATGAAGTTTTTGGTGCTAGATTTACAATTTTACCTGTCACCTCATCCAACTGTAAAAGAACTCTGTGTCTATGATGGGGAAAAAATAGGGCATTTCGTTTTTCAACCAGAAATTAATTTTTCTTCCTCACCTGATGACTGTAAAAAACAGGTTAGATGGCTTCAATATAATCATTTATGTATTGACTATAACAGTGGTTACGTAAACATTTCGAAAATTTCCAATATATTAACAAGCTTAACCAAGGAGGTGGATCGACTATACGTTAAAGGACAGATAACGGAAAATTTTCTGAAGGAACACTTACCAAACATAGAAATCATAAATATGGAATATATGTGGGACTGCCCTACTATTGAAAAAAGTGCACCGTCATGTTTGTTTCACACCTCTCCATCTTGTTATTGTAGTATTACTATATCTAAACAAATGCTTCAATTTTTATTGTCAAAAATGTCATAATATGTATATGTTTAAGAATAAAACTCGATATTAAAATATATTAAGTTTTTTATTTCATCATCTTAAGAATTACACACACCTTCGTAACGACTTCTACATTTAACAGTTAATAAAAATGTTAGAAATAAAAACAACAGAAAACAAAACATAATTAAAAAGTCAAATACAAAGAATAATAAGTATCCGAATACATGTCAGAACTCGATAAAACAGGTATCCAATCCGAGTCAAGGACAGTTCTATTTGTGAAAATAAAACGTAATTTATAATACAAAATGGGACTGTGAAAGTTTTTTAAAAATGTATCAGATTCATCTACAAATACTTTTGTCTCGTTAACACTTTGCAGGTACATTCTTCTCCAGTCTTTGGGCCATTCCGGCTTATAATGAGTAGTTTTAATAGTTGAACTAAAATCAGTGGTTATGAACATTTCAGAAACATCTTCTGGTTGTAAAATAACTAGTTTATTATGCAAAAAAGCAACCAACTGGAAAACTGACACTGCACTATTTAACTGCATTTTTTTCTCTCACACAACTTGGACAATCAATTATTCTTGGACCAGGACCGTCGATCGCATCACATCCGAGTCCTGAAGTTTATGCTTACGACACTCCATATAGCACTTCATAAGAGGATCATTTCGTATATAATCAGGTAATAGATCCCAACCTCCCTCCAAATCCCAAACACTCAACGTTTTTATGAAATTTTTCGGTAGATAATTAAGATCGGTTTGAGTCATTTTTGATAGTGAATGTACATTCTTGTGCAAAACAATAGCATTCCACACTTTGTTTGCAAAAATTTGCTGGCTTGTATTTATTTCGAAATGGACTGATTCTTTTGACGGGTTACAGCCTGCTTATATATCATGAGAGAAGAGAAGGGAGATATATTATTAATAGAAAAGAGAATTGTATCCAGTTTTATAAAATCATTCAAAATGAATAGATCAAAGTTACTTTTAGAAAGTCGATACTTTCTAAACAAATCTTATTCATTATGTTTATCTATTGGGATTGCATTGAAAATAATTTCCAACCATCTGTTTTAATTTTAAAGAAATCAGTGAGTAGTGCTGTTTCGTTTTCTAGTTGTGAATTTCTCGAATTTCTAAGATTGAAAACTGTCCTCTTGGATTATTTTTCCTCCATTACTAGTATAGAAGACTGCCTGAATCAAAATATCAAATTTGAAAATTATGTTTTGAAATTTATGGAAGAAGCAGGTGAAATAGTATTAAAAATTATTGCCAAAAAAGGAAGTGTTAATGTTACATTAAATGCAGAAAGTTTTAGCAGTTTACTGCTCCTGGAAACACTAATTAATCATAAAATTGAAGAGCTTAACCAGATTGACATAAAATGGTACTACAGTTCTTGTTTACATCGATATTTGGATGCTTTATCAACCCATCTCACCCTACAAGAATTTATCCTGGAGGAAAAATTGGGAAATAAAGCTTCTAACGATTTAATATCAGCCATGTTTGAAATTGTATTGTTTCATGAGAAAGACATTTACAAGGATATTTCATTAATTAAAATATATAAAATTTAAAAATATGAATTAAAAGTACTTGAAATTTTACCTATGTTTTATTTGTTTACCCTGTGTAACGTAAAACTGAACGTATGAACGAATTTCAAGGTTGTTACATAAACTTTTAAAACACGACAGGTAATATAAAAAGTTATGTTCAATTCACTCATCTATAACATAATAAACAATAATTTTTTTTAATAATATACATGAATACTTACCTATGAAAAGAAACTAACTTTTCGAACACTTTGAACATTGTTTTGTCTGAATACTGAGAAATCTTTGCTTATATACAAATATTATGAGGCTAAGAAAGCATATTACAGTTGCAAATATGGTTATCTATTTTTGTCATGTGTTAGTATGATACAAAGTAAGAATTGAGGAGGAAAAATCTGAAAAGGTTAAATACATTTATAATGATAAAAATATTACGAGCATATATTATCATCTAACATGGAAATTTAATTGATGTTCTAGAAACCTGGTTTACCTTTCATAAGATGCATAATGACATCATTTAAAACTGAAATGTATTTGCAATATAATTTATTGTAGGTAAGATATAGAGTGTCCTAAGTAAACAATAAATATTTACTTTTCATAAAATTTAGACGCATCCTATTTCATTTAAATTATAGTAAATGTTAGAGAAAATCCTATTTTATGATAACTATACAGGGTAAAATAAAAATAAATGGAGTATTAATTAATTAATTAATATATATATATATATATATATATATATATATATATATACGTATGCAGAGTACGGTGCCACATCCAAAGTAGATACTGGCTAATCGTTGTCACCTCATATATAACACTGCTACCTCCGATTTCGGAGGTGACAACGTTTTGCCTTGTTTTCAACTTTATAAGCTTGTAGATGGTATCAGAAGGCTATATTGAAATTTTTGTGTGGAGGTCACAAAGTCACGTTTATACCCGCAATTTAAATTTTTAGTTCCACTGTATATCAGTGGCGCTGCTATCGATTTCGTTTGTATAACAGTCAGTGCGATGCTACCTCCGCCTATATATAGTACTTTTTTGATGATAGGCTATACGTTGTTACCTCCAAATATTGGCAACGTCGCGAACAACGCCAGAATGAGCGTTTATTAAATGCTTTTAAGAAATGCATCGGGTAAAGGATTACAGTGTGCTGAGTTGGGTACTGCTTAGAATATTTAAAAATGTGTGGGTCATCACGTAAAATTCTCTCCCGCTTCCGAATCTGAATTTCTCCACATAATTCGAAATTGCAAAATATTAGAAAGCCATGTTTTTATGTAGATATTGAAAAACCATAAAAACATTTATTTTTTTATTTCTCACTAATACCTCATTTCCTATAGAGTAAGCGCCAGAGATGAGAAGAAGGCCAAATTACTGACGCGTTTTGGCCTTTTTTGAGGTGGTTGCTGTTTTTTTTTTTATCGCTAGACTTTATGAATCTGAATCTGAATAGTACCTAGACTGAAGAATAAAAATATCCTCTGCTTACTTTTTTACAATCAAGAAAATTTTTAAAAGACAAAAAAAAATATTCGGATAAAACTTATAAACATAGTTATCCATCGATCTGTTTAAATCCGATGTCAAAATAATGAAATTTTACCTCAAAACTAAGAAAAAAAACAACTTATTCCTTTAAACCCAAAATATTATATGTAGTCAAATTTTGAAAATATTATTTTCTCGCTCCTTAATCTAAAAAGAATGGAAATCAAGAAAGTTGGTATAATTTCTGGGATCGGACACGATTGTAGGGGTTTTTAGACTCAAATTGTAGGTTTATATCTCTATATTTAATATCTGTACAGGAAATACTTTTTTCTTTAATTTAATTTAACTTCACTTTGAAAATTATCCAAGTTTTCTAAATGGTTCTAAACTTCATGATTTATTCAAAATGGTGTAGCAGAATAAGCAAAGTGAAATGGCCTTAGAAGCTTTGGACCTAATTCAGTGTCAGTAGATCTACAATAGGAAAATAAACATCTTCCTCGAGGTTTAGCCCTCTGTTGCCACTAGTAACCTATGTACCTAATAAATATAATTTTTCGTACTCATTTTTTATCCCTGCAAGTTATGTGTTAATTATTGTAAAACTAATTGTGGACGTGGATGTAATTTAAATACATTATACTAATTATTTATTCATGAAAATAATGATTCGCGTTCACTAACTTTTTACCAAAAATGTACTGCTGTGAGTAGTTTATTGTCGATTTTTTTCAAATTTTTAGAAGCGGTGCACATAACTAAAAAACCGCTGACCAAGAAATCACTACTTCCACATCCAGATTCTCTATCCAAGTCACTCACAACGAAAAAACTTTGTATGTGAAAATAATTGTTTATGGAACTTTAATAATATAATATTTGCAATCCTCTACCCCAAAAATCCATAAAACGATACCCCACATCGGTAGTGGGGTGGGGGTGGTGATAGGGGGGTGGTAATGGGGGGTGGATGAAGCAAAAAAAATATTTTGAGGTTTCTGGTTCCTGTACATACACTAAATCACAATTTTTTTTCATCCCCTTCAATAAGGAGGTGGGGCTGGTAATGGGGGTGGCTAATGCCAAAATTTTTTTGAGACCTTAGCTTCTCTTATATATACTAAATACCAATTTCATGGACTCTTACCTGCTTGATTTACCCATTTACCCCAAATTTACCCCCCAACCCTTCGACGGAACAAGATGAAAATATAATCTAGTTCTAGATCTCGTTAAAGTACATATGTGTATCAAATTTCAAGTCAATATCTTAAACGGTTCCAGAGTAAACGTGCGCACAAAAAAAAGTTACAGACAGACCGACAGACAGACAAACCGACAGACAGACCAGACCGACAGACAGACAGACTGACAGAAATGTTTAGAGGTGTTCGCTATAGAAACTTGATGTATTTCTATTTCTTACGTATTATTCGTTTAGATATTGTCACTGAGGAGGAGGTATTGGTCAAGTGTTCGAAATATAAACATCACCACCCCATTATGGTTGTTTATTTTATTATTCACTGAAACGTAAATTGTTGACAAAAAATCGTACAAGTTAATTTAAAACATTAACTTTTACTACAAGGTGCCATATGTTACTTATATTGATACAAAATTATCTATGGAAATAAAGAAGAAGTTTTAGGTAAATATATAGGGTGTCTCACTTAAAACTCCTGGTGCCATTTTATTGATAATTAAAAGAGATATTTGAATTCTGTAAGAAGTATTCACCAGAATATATAAATGACTTCAGTTTTTAGTAAAAATGATATCTCTAAAAATTAAAATATAGATAACGCTGTGATGCAAAGAAATTTTTAAGGACTTAATGGATTTCCCATAATAATACGTTCAACTGTGCAAATAAAAAAATTACATAATTTATATTTATTTGACATAATCTTATTTTAAACTTACCGAAAAGATATTTATTATTTATTGTATTTTCATAATATCGACGTTATTTTCAAGTCCGGTTTCTAAATAGTGTTTTACATCTTTTGGGTGAAATACTTGAAAAGAAAGATTTTTTCTAGATCAAAGGAAATAAGTTTAAACATTATGGGTAACCTGAGATCTGTTTTTAATTATACCAAAAACTAATCTTTCATGGAAAGCGTAGAGGAAATGGATCATGCTGTAGTTTGGGAATTCCTGTCCCGAAATGGATAAGGAAGCGTCGACTAAATAAAAAACCAGATTCTTATGCAGAATTTTCTATCGGATTCGAATTTCGACAGTTTATATGGAATTGTAAAAATAGAATAAAAAGCATTTATCTGCAAAAACTGCTAGAAACATGAAAATATGTAATTATCTTTTTATTTCTTACTCAATATTGCTATTAAAAATATCGAACATATATTTCAACAAAACATCATTCAAACTTTTTTTTAGCTGTAGCCAGACTAAAAGTGAACCTTACATGGTGTTTTATAGTAAATATTTAGAGTTGACTTTTTTATTTAATGATTGATTTTAATTGCCTTCAAGTAAATATATCCCGTGCACTAAGATTCTTTAACATTGCACGTGCCATTAGTTAGTGCGTTTCACTAGGCTTTTTAAATTATTGTTTCAGACACATTCATCTAATAGAAAATGCCTTAATGTATCATGCGAAAACAGCTTTTCCCCACGCTGCAATTTATAGAACACTCGTGAGGTTCTCTGCCTGATATTTTACTTCCACATCAAGTGGAAGTATAGTAACGACAAAAAAATTTTTGAAAATTTTTATGTTTCAAATAGGTTTAGAATGTCATGAAACGTCGAGATTTTAAATTTGAGCGAAAAAAAAAATTTCTGTCTGTCGTCTGTCGGTCTGTAACTTTTTTTGTGCGCACGTTTACTCTGGAACCGTTTAAGATATTGACTTGAAATTTGGTACACGTATGTCCTTTAACGGGATCTAGATCTAGAGTATATTTTCATCTCATTCCGTTGAAGGGTTGGGTGGTAAATTGGGGGTAAATTGATAAATCAAGCAGGTAAGGGTCCACTTAATCCACCCCACATCCTCTACCCCCACCCCCACCTACACTTCCGATGTGGCATATCGTTTTATAGGTTTTTGGGGTAGGCGATTTCAAATATCATGTTATTAAAGTTACCTCGAGTAGTATGGATGCGCAGTGGGTTATTTGAAGTAGTATGGATGCGCAGTAGGTTTCCTTGACTATTATGGATGCGCAGTAGATTACCTCAAGTGGCATGGATGCGCAGTGGGTTTCCTCGAGTAAAATGGATGCGCAGTGGGTTTCTTCAAGAAGTATGAATGCGTAGTGGCTTTCCTCTAGTAAATCGGTTGCGCAGTGGTTTACCTCAAGTAGTATGAATGAGTAGTAGGTTTCCCAGAAGAAAATGCTTGAAGTAGAGGCTTTACTTCTATCGTGTAGTCCACGGCACATAATGATTTTTTATATCTTTGTCATGCCATTTTCTGCGTATTACTTCCACATCCAGTTGAAGCAGACGAACTCAAGAAAAATGTTTGAAAATTTTCATTGTTCAGATAGGCTTAGAATGTCATTAAACGTCAATATTTTAAGTTTGAATAAAAACAATTTGTCTGTCGCGTCGGTCTGTCTGTTGATCTTGCAACTTTTTGGTACCCACGATTATTCTGGAACCGTTTAAGATATCGACTTAATAAAATCTGGCACACGTATGTATGTATTACTTCCACATCCAGTGGAAGTATAGTAATGACAGAACATTTTTTAAAAATGTTTATTTTATTTCCACATCCAGTGGAAGTATAGTAACGACAAAAAAATTATTGAAAATTTTTATTGTCTAAATAGGCTTAGAATGTCATGAAACGTCGAGATTTTAAATTTGAGCGAAAAAAAAAAATTCTGTCGGTCGGTCTGTCGGTCTGTCTGTCGGGCTGGAACTTTTTTGTGCGCACGTTTACTCTGGAACCGTTTAAGATATTGACTTGAAATTTGGTACACATATGTACTTTAAGAGGATCTGGAACTAGATTATATTTTCATCTTATTCCGTCGAAGGGTTGGGGGGTAACATGGGGTAAATGGGGGGTAAACAGGTAAATCAAGCAGGCAAGAGTCCATAAAATTGGTATTTAGTGTATACAAGAGAGCTATGGTTTCAAACAAATTTTTGGCATTAGCCACCCCCATTACCACCCCTACCCCATTATTAAAATGGATGAAAAAAATCTGTGGGTTACCTTAACTAGTATGGATGCGTAGTAGGTTTCCTCGAAGAAAATGCTTGAAATAGAGGCTTTACTTCTATCGTATAGTTTACGGCACACAACGATTTTTTACATTTTTGTCATGCCGTTTTCTGCGTATTACTTCCACATTCAGTTGAGGTGTATTAACGCAAACAAAATTTTTGGAAATTTTCATTGTTTAAATAGGCTTAGCATATCATAAAACGTCAATATTTTAAGTCTGAGCAAAATAAATTCATAATCTTTTTGGTGCTCACGATTACTCTGGAATCGTTTAAGACATTCACTTAAAATATAGCACACGTATGTATTTTAACGAGATTTGGAACTAGATTATATTTTAATCTTATTCCGTTGCAGAGTTGAAGGGTAAATTGGGGTAAATGGGGGTACATATGTAAATCAAGCAAATAAGAGTCCATAAAATTGGTATTTAGTAAATATAAGAGAAGCTAAGGTCTCAAAAAAAAATGGCATTTACCACCCCCACCCCATTATTAAAGGTGTGTACAAGAGCGAAATTCATCAAGAATTTTTTTCACTTCATTCACCCCCACCACCACCTCACCCCCATTATTTTGGGGTACATGATTTCAAATATTATACTATTAAAGTTCCATAAACAATTATTTCCACATAGTGGAGTGCAAATATAGTATTTTGTTGTAAGAGACTTGGATGTAGAAGTAGTGATTCCTTGGGCAGCGGTTTTTTATTTTGGCTGGCGTAAACTAGATGAAAACATAGTTCCAATAATGATGAGAAAAGAGCCAAAGCCTAAAAGTTTCAATTTACATTCATTTTGTAAGACTGTAAGATAAACTGTTGTAGTTATTATCGTTACCGTGCAGCCAAACAGCAATGCGAACGCATTTATGTAAACAATTATGATTAATGGCACGTCGTATTTTTGTGTGCTTCTTCAAAAAGCTTAATAAAATTTTTCTCTGAAATTATAATAAAACAGTTCATACAATATGCACTTAATATGAAACGCTTCCAGCGATCACTCTGTATAATGGATATGGTCCAATTTCAATTATTACAATTATTCTACCATTACATCAAATAAAGATCATAATGCATTTGTAGTTTTTCTATAATTTTTTTTTCATTTGGGTACTTAACAAGTTCTATGAGATATTGAATATTTAACAGATTATTTATTTATGTATAAGTATGCAATAATATAGTTAAATTAATTTTGAGAAAAAATCATGAAACGTTATTTATTATTATATAGTCTCAGATAATGTTCTTTTTTAATTTGTTGACGGCATATAAAATCTTATGCAATTAACAAACATTTTTCACTTAATGAAAATTTCACTTACATTGAAATCAAAGTGCTACTTAAAATTTGTTTAAGAAAAGTACGTACTTTCTATTTAAAAAATAAGTCAGTCTTTCAAACCTTTCTCGATATTATTAAAGACAATTTACGAGTACCTAGGTAAAATTTTATTACGGTCGCTCAAATTCTGTAAAAATAGCGCGAAAATGATAATATTTACAGTTTATTCCCAATGAATCATCTTCACGAAGTAGGTAGTTAGTTTCAAAATTTAGAACACGTTTCACATTTGTTGTAATGAAAATAGATTATATGCACTTTATATATTATTCTGTGTTTCTACATTTTAGCACGTTTTATCAACCATGCTTTCTTTTCTAGTTTGATTTAATAAATACGCATTTAGTCATTGTTAATTTTTTAAATTTTCTTAATATACAGTATGTCCACGGATTAAATTTGGAAGAAAGAAAACTTTTTTATTTGCAAGTTTTTTTCGAAATTTATACTAAATATAAGAAAATGGCTCAAATAAAAACTTTTTATTCTCATGATCATGCTAGGCTTTCAGAAACAAAAAGATCATAATCCGTAAAAGTAATTATAATATAGACCAGTAGTACAACCACACCAAATTTATCCAATATCCAATGCTGTCTGATTCATGCTTTACTAAAAGATAAATATGAAAGATTTTGAGAAATTACTTAAAAGAAAAAGTGAAAACAAAAACATAACAACACCTATTAATTTCACTGGAAGATTATTATACTCTTCACAACTAGGAAAACGTTGGTGATTGAATTCTGAACGACTTTCAAAATGTCCGTCCATCCGTTTGTCTGTCTGTCTGTCCGTCCGTCACGTTTCTTGTAAGCACGGTAATTTAAGAGTGAAAAGTCCGATTGTACCGAAATTTGGAAAGTAAGTTAGTGAGAGCCAGAGGAAGAACCCTATTATTCCACATCCAGTGGAAGTATAGTAACGACAAAAAAATTTTTAAAAATTTTTATTGTTCAAATAGGCTTAAAATGTCAGAAAACGTCGAGATTTTAAGTTTGAGCGAAAAAAAAATTCTGTCTGTCGGTCTGTCTGTGTGTCGGTCTGTCTGTCTGTAACTTTTTTTGCGCGCACGTTTACTCTGGAACCGTTTAAGATATTGACTTGAAATTTGGTACACGTATGTACATTAACGAGATCTTGAACTAGATTATATTTTCATGTTGTTCCGACGAAGGGTTGGGGGTAAATTGGGGTAAATTTGGGGTAAATGGGTAAATCAAGCAGGTAGGAGTCCATAAAATTGGTATTTAGTATATACAAGAGAAGCTAAGGTCTCAAAAAAATTTTTGGCATCAGCCACCCCCACCCCCTTATTAAAGGGGATGAAAAAAAAATGTGATTTAGTGTATGTACAAGAACTCCCAACCCTACGACGGAATAAGATGAAAATATAATCTAGTTCCAGATCCCGTTAAAGTACATACGTGTACTAAATTTCAAGTCAATATCTTAAACGGTTCCAGAGTAATCATGCGCACAAATAAGTTACAGACTTAAGACGTTTCATGACATTCTAAGCCTATTTGAATAATAAAAATTTTCAAAAATTTTTTTGTCGTTACTATAATACTTCCACTGAATGTGGAAGTAAAAGCTCAGCAAATTGGCGAAGAGTACGTTTTTAGCTTGTTGATAATCAAATTCATATGTGAACAAATAAGATTTTTTTCAATTTGTCACTACTGGGAAATCTATAATTCCCCTAAAATATTTAAAATATTTTAGACCATATATTATTATTTGAAAACTTTCTAAAATTATTCGAATTTAGGTATGTGTAACGTATTATAAGCAACCTATGAATAAGACTGTAAATGCCTAACTTTACAACTGTTTAGTAGTTTTTCATTTTCTCCCAGCATTTTTTCGCTAAATGTAATACTTTTCGAGTTATTTTATAAAAACCGTTTTGTAAAGCCAAATTTTCAAGTCATTATAGCTTGTCAGTTTATAAGATTGTCAGTTTATAAGATAAGTTGCATAGAGCCTTTTCTTCTCAAAATTTGATTTTTTTTTCAACTACAATTTTTTTTAGACATGGCATCCGCCTCCTATAAATCAGCAAGCCCGTATAATATAGAAAGTTTTCTCTGATGCATTTACTATTAAATTGTCAAAAAAAAACGAAATCTAATTTATATGATATTATTCCGAAATTAAAACCTCTAGTCCCTATATTATAAGTAGGTACCTTGTATAAATAAAATTGTTACTAAATTTTCGTTCTTGATATATACCTAGAAAAATAAATGAATAAAATTTACATCTCCTACAATAATAATAATTTACTGACTGGTTGATTATTATTAGACCGAAATATCGATAGACCGGAATTATTTTCCTTTTGAAAATACTAAAATATTTATGGTTCAACTTAAAGTGATGTTATAATATTTTCTTTTTACTTTGACATGTTTCATTTATTTGTTTTGTTGGTTTTTCTTTTAATATGTATTTATAACTTTAATAATAGTAAATATATTAATTAAAAAGTTAAAAAGTCTGTGGACTATGGTGTTTCTACCTTATGATTTTATTTCATTGTAATAATGACAATAGATACCTTTTAAATACAATCTATATTTACCTTATTTAAAATTTTATTAGGTATATACTTTATAGCGTATAAAATAATTATTATTTTATATTAATATATTACTGTTGTGATAATTAATATTTAACAAATTTACACTTTATGTGACTAAAAAGCATAAAAGTTAAAAAACATGAATTTGCATTTATTATCTACATCACGCATGAAGAATAAATAGGTGATATATTAAATTTAAATTATCCTGCAACCGATTCTGTACAATTAGATGCACAACCGCGGCGAGTCCATAAATACACCAATTTTCTGTTACTCGACTAGAAAGCAAGAAGTTCGGATATTTGATGCTAGAGACCCATCACCTCTCGGGGCCTCCAAAGCTATCGCTGTCCTATGCTAGCCAAATGTGTGGTTAATCCTTTAGCAAAGCGTAACCTTAAGAACATGGTCAACGTTTAAATGTTTATACACTTATAATGCGAAATGTATTAGTCGTGATGTGAACGCCAAAATTTGTGGTATACCACGAATTGGCATAAAACGAGTAAAAGTTGCAGTCGGTCATGGCCGAGTATTTGGTTAACATTTTGTGCGAATACGATTTAATTCACTGTTACTGTTATTTACGTGGTGTCATTGAGATTATGTACAGATCTAATATTTTTTATTTTTATTGTTCAAACAGCAATTGGCAATGAACTATTGCAAACTCTTATTCATTTTCGAGATGAAATGAATATCTTCTAACGCCATTTGAAAATAAAACTAATACTAATCATAACTACTTAATCTATATAAAAGCTTGTTCGAATATGAGAGACAGTGTAAATTTTGTTCAATGTCTTGTATATCCTCGTATTTTCTTTTGGATGCTGTAACCATGCCCTATAATTTTCTATTCGGGTATTAATACGCAAGAGGTCGATTTTTACCGGGTAAATTTTTTTGGACAAAAATCTGTTTTCCTATGAAAATTATTCGAAAATTAAGTGCATGGAAAAATCGCGACACGAAGTGGAGCGAATTTTCCTATGTCTCTTAATTCGAGCAAAATTTTCATGGTAAACATTCAAAAAAAATTTACCCGAGTAGAAAATCAACCTCGTGTGTATTACAGAAGATTAATATATGATTAAAAAATATTATCTAAAATAATTATTAAAAGAACAAAACTTTTTATTTAAAGTTTAAAAAATAACATTTTATAATAAAAAATATAAACTTTTTCTTATGTTTTTTATCATCAAACATATTCATTGTATGAAATACATAATTATTATAAACAGTGTTATTACATTTAGATTCTTCTTCATGGTTTCATAGTTAATATTTTCTTGTGAAACATCACCAAATTGATTTTTCTCATTCATTTTGTGTATAAAAAATCAAGATAAAAACGCGAAATTTCAGATTTTAATAATCTTAATGACTTTTTAGTTTGACATATGGCTACTACGAAAAAAGTAACATACATTTTCTCGGTTTTTTCCACTGATCGATAGCCGTTTTTCTCACTTTAAAAAAATCCTATTGGTCGATTTTTTTGAAAATGTACATTTTGATTGGTTAATGAAGTAAGAATATATTAATCATTAAAAGTAAATAAAGTTTCCTTCTTTGGGAATATTGTCACTTTAAATATTATTTTCCACTGCCGTAATCTTAATTAAAAAACCGCTGGACTCTTACTAGGTTGCTTTACTTATTTACTAGTTTTATAGTAGAATCTAATACACTCAGCGACTATTATTAAGCTATGAACATTCTTACCACAGTTTATTTTGTTTCAATAATTTATCTTCATTAGGTTAAGTACACATCTTCCAAATTTAGAACACTTTTCGCATTTGTTGCAATGAAAATTGATGTTATTACGTATTTTAACATTTTTTTTGTTTGTGTACTTTTAGCATGTCTCATAGTTAGGCGGATTTCAGTAAAAATTGTGCTATTAATGAAGAAAGCATGAAACTTTCAGGGATTGCTCTGTATACAATTCTAAGTATTTAAAAATAAGGAGCCCTTCAATATGTCAGAAAATAACAAAATGGCTGCCATTTAAAATTGGCGCCTACTCGCTCGTGTAATACGTTGACTATCTTAGCTCCTATTTTACTGATTTTAATAATGTTTTTAAATTATGGTAGCTCTTTGATGGAACTTTATTTTTTGTTATTAGAACTTTCTTCCTATGTTTACAAATTTGATAGATAAATCCAGAAATAGAGAAAAATCTAAAATCTGTTATCTAATTTTTACGAATTCGCTGTTAAACTGCTAGAAAAAAGTTTATAATAAGATAAGCATAATTTTAGTATCTTTCGCCTGTTAAAAAAAAGTTACTGTGATATTGGCTAGAACAGAGTTGTTAGACATTTGGTAATGCAACGTAATGATAACTAATAATATTTCAGTATCAGTTTTATTTAGTCCAAAAATAAAATTACACTTCTTAATGTAAATAGTTATTTTCGGTGAAAAAGGTATACGTGTGACAGAGTTTTCACAATTTCCCTCACACTTACACATTGATGTATAATGAACATGACATTAAACAGCCAGTGATACCTTCACTTACAGAATGGGTTGTCACGCATTTGCAATGCCCTGTACATATTTTACGTGTACACCAACCTATTGTACCAGCCTCCTATCCCCATTCTATAAGCGAAGGTATCACTGGCTGTTTAATGTTTGCTTGTCCCCAAACATGACAAGCCTGATAGTCTGCCCTCTTAATAAGCAATAGAAGTGCATCTCGTGTAGGAGACATTCCTTTTAAGTGTACGATTTTTTTTATAAAGATGTACCGCCTAGCAACATTACATCAGTTTCTGAACATGTTTGATCGTACATTATAATTACAAAGCGTTGAAGTTTGTCGAAAACTATCTCTTTGGATGGTTGTGATATAAAACTGAAAGCTACTGTAACCTGCGGGTATTTTTCCCATGCCACCCAGTCCGTTTTTTCCCACATGAAGGGAATGAAAACACTGTATCGCATCCATTTAAGGTACGAAAACCTAGTAGCGCCGATGTTTTTTCAAATCCCATCGCTGGCGCTGCAGCAATCCCATGTGCAGAAATTATTCGTATATTCTTCCCTGTCCCTAATTCAATACACAATTTTACACCTGGATATTGGCTAGCGAAAGCAATATCCAATACCGTTAATTCTGACATATTAGATGTTAGAATCAACGGTTCTTAAAAGCATTAGAGAGCATCCTTGCCCAACGGCAGCATGAGCGTGCAGGATAAGCTTGGTGTCCGCCTCTTTGTGAGTAGACTGGCATACTTACTACATCCTCCCCCATTGTTGTTATGGTAGTTCCAACTTCAGGAGTTATATTTTTGACATACATTTCGAGGGACCTAAATACCTCTATCTTATTGTCATCCACTCGCAAAAATTCGTTCCATTCCTTTGGCAGAGGTGTTTTCGATGTTCCACGAGTTCGAGTACCGGTTCCTCGTTTCTGACAAGATATTGTTTTTAATGAATCAGGGCGATAAGTATCCCGAATAACTTCTAGCCTAGAAGTACGTCTAAAATATGTTTTGACATAGGGAAAAAATCCTTGTTCTGCGTAATCCACAGTTTTTCATAGAGTCGGCCACTTTAATGATATTTACGAGTACAGCCCCATGAAGCAATACTGTGTCCAATGTTTCAGGTTGGTTATGCTCCTGAAGCAGCTATTCCACGCAACCCACGATATCACTTTTTTTGATATTCGAAGGTGTCCATATTCGGCAAGTGATGAAGGCTACGCATGATTCTCTACGAGTGTTGCTTTAATACCCATGCCTTCATCTAACAACTTAAGGTTTACTTTTATTGGGACAGACCTCAGAACCTGAAAGTTAGTGATATCAGTTGCTAGTAGCCTGTAACAATCTTCAGGCGTCACAGCTCTACTTTTCATAGGATCTATCAAACATTCAGATGAAGTGCATTGACAAAGGGTACAATTTTGCCAATTTATAACCTTCGTATTAATGGTATAGGTCTCCATCATATCCATACGTTAACTATAAATAAAATACAGGTTAGGAGTGTGAGTGCTATTATATTAACAGGTGATATAAGAATTATAAAAAATAAGAAAATTTTGTACAATAGGGGCCTAAAATCAAACGGTATTTTTGAGAAAAAAATAATGCAACATCGATCTTTGAAGGGCTATCACTGTAAATGATTAGATATGTTCTATAATATGTTAAGAGAATATGCAATAAAGCAGAATATGTAGAAGAATTTTGACTCCCAGCAGTTTTGCATATTTTTCTAAAATATTTTATATTTAGTTATTTATGTTTATAACAGATACCATGACCAAATGTCCCTATCTCTTTACTGTAACTACTTGGTAACAGTTAGAGGAAGGGGAAAATGTATTAACAATTTGCTAAAATATATTACTAACACCCTGCATATTTGTTTAAGTTGGGATGTCTTACCTTTATTGCCTAGTTTTAAACATATCCTGATTTTTTGTAACACAAGAAGCTCGTTGATCTAAAAATAGACAAATAAATCATCGAATCGTGTGTTTAAAAATTATGTAGGTATAACTAAAATTTCTTATCTAGAGGTATTTAATTTTGTGTATTGCGTTTAGTAATAATTAGTTCTAATGAAAACACAGTCACGCACAATCGGGTTGTGTAAACGGGTCTACAGACGATCCAACCAACCAACCTTCTCGGTACACTTTGAAAATTGCCATGCCAACTCATAAAAGTGAGCTGGTCTGCTGGAATTTCAGAAATCTTCAAAGCATACTGACAATGTTGGCTCCAGCAAGTTAGGTGGTGAGTAAACAGCAAGTTAGGTGGTGAATTAAAAGTGGGGACGGTGTTGGCGCGGCGACATGTCAGAACGTGCAATCCTTGCTTTTGGGTATTTAAAAAAAAATACTCCTTTTGCCGCCAACAGAAAGGTACTAAATAAAAGCGACTTACGTTATTTTTATTTTTGTTATATGACATAGTTTAACAGTGAACTAGTAAAACTGGATAATATACTGCATTTTTTCTTTTTTTCGAGGTTTTTATCTCAAACTGTAAACTTAGGAAGAAAGTTCCAATAACTGAAAATAAAGTTCCCTTAAAGAGAAATCATAATTTAAAAAGATTATAAAAATCGAACAAACTGAAGCCAGGATATTTAGAGTATTATATGTGCGAGTAGGTGTCGTCTTTATTTGGACGCCATTTTGTTATTTAAAGGCATATTGAACGGCTCCTTATTTTTAAATGATTAGAATTGTATACAGAACAATCCCTGAAAGTTTCATACTTTCTTCATTAATAGCACAATTGTTCGGTTTCTTTACTGAAATCCGCCTAACTATCATGCTTTCTTTTCAGGTTAAATTTAATATGTCTTTAATAAAAATCAATGTTCGACAACACTGTTCATTTTTTAAAAATTTTGTTAATATATGTTTCACTCTTTCGTTTTTTTTTTCTGTAGCTACAGGAATATATTAGTATTTGTTTCTTTTGTAACCCTTTTATAAATAGCCTTTCATTGAAAATAATGATTACTGTTTGTAATTTATTAATAACGTATAATATCAAATAAATCTATCGTAAAAATAGGGCCGTATGAAAATACATATACTTTTGAAAAAATAAATCAACTTTGTAAATATGTGTAAACTTCTGAACAAAGCAGACCATAGATTTTCTGAAAGTCGTTAGGAACTTATGGTACCTATTCTCTAGTGAATAAAACGCACTCGAAAATAAATGAATTATGTGAAACTAGACCCTGTGTTTCTGTTATCATTTTATCTATTCAAAGAATGCGATTCCTTGTTACAAATATGTCATTGAGTATATGTACTCAACTCATGAGCTGTTAGTAATATATTTGAAAATGATAATAACCATGATTTTAAAGCAAAATGCCTAAATACGAAATAAATAGATTTATTTCGTATTTAGGCATTTTGCTTTAAAATCAGGGTTATTAGACAATAAATAAAGCAAATGTATTTTAATTTGAATTCTTACCAAAAGTCAAGAAAAAAATGAGAGAAAAGTTGTATCTTTGTTTAGCGGGGCATATAATTATTTTAACCAGAAAAAGACTGGTTTACTATTTTTTTAAAATAATTAAAAATTAAAAATTCTTATCAAGAATATGTTTTATATTTTTTGTTTCCGAAAACGGATGCACATATCAATAAGTTAATTAATATCAGCAGTGACATCCTTGCCAAAGACTGACTCTCAAAATGTGCACATCATTATCGTATTCATTAATACGTAAATAAAAGTATTGTTCATAAAAAATATCATGAATTTAAAACCAATGAGGCCACGTCATGGTCAGAACATCATTTTCTTAAGATTTACAATAGAGCATGTTGATTCAACGATATAATATATGTACATTACATCACTGCGGATAATGACAGGGCGTTCCGACCTCCAAAGATTTGGCAACGTTGTTAGAGGTAACAACGAACTATCAGTACCTTTTCATATATGTATATAGGAGGTAGCTACGTATCTTCAGTATCCTACAAAAATGAACAAAAAAAAAATAAGATATCGTTTCCCCTCTCTTGAACTTTGGATTCTGGAGATTCCCCTAACCATCTATTCATCAAATTTATAGCGATATATAAAAGGGAAGACCCGGATGTGGGGCCGCCACTTGTATGTGCCGGATGTAACAGCTTAACTAGTATCAATATATATATATATATATATATATATATATATATATATATATATATATATATATATATATATATATATATATATATATATATATATATATATATATATATATATATATATATATATATATATATATATTGATATGTTTTCTGGGTACTAAAGAAAGAGAAAGAAATTTGTTAATTTAATTTTTAATTAAATTTTAATCTAGAAAGCAGAAATTTATATTCGGCGCCACTGCTTCCTAGTTTCCCAGCAAACACACATTTATTAGCATGAGTTACCAATAGGTGTCACTCTATCTCAGTGCAGATTTTTTAGCTCAATTTAATAAAAGGCCATTTAAAATCATAGATCAAATAATAACAATTTTATTTAAGAAAAGTAGATCAGATTAATTTACAAAATTTTAATTTAGCTGAACCTTGGCCTTGGGTTTCTTATATTTAGGAAACAAAATTCTGCCCTTTTATTTTAATTACAAATACTTATTCTAAGAAAATGAAAGAAATCTTTGCTTTATTTAATATCGATAAAACAGGTACCTGTATGCGACGTGACGTCCCGATACGAATCACTGATTTGTTGCACTACACTGTTGTGATCCTGGTTACCTGCAAACTCCCTCGATTTCTCGTTTCGTGCCTTTGTGGTGATTTTGTTCCTTGTGAAATTTGTTCAATTTGATGTGCCTTGGACGACTTTGATGCTAAAATATTGGATTAATACCGTATGGCTTACTTGAAAATCCGGTAAGTCAAATTTGACAAACAGCTGACATTAAGGTTATATTTCGATGATAATTATTTTGTTTTTTAAACCTTGCAACATTGGTTCCTCTTACTTCTCAACTTATTAATGTTTGATTTACATACTTTTCTTCATCTGAATTTGAATTTTCTTTACTATTTGTAATAATTTCTGGACTCAATTTTGAAAACAACTCTCTTCTTTTTATTACAAAATCAACAACTTATAACAAACTTTTCATGGAAACGTTCCTTGTTTCTTGAAAACTTTGTTAATTAATGACTTTTTTCTGAAATTAGATAACTAGACCTGTCAAAATTTCATAAATTTTATTTGGTTATGAATTTAAATTTTTCTTTTAGACCTTCTCTGTCTGTTTTACTGTTTGAAACAGATTCCTTATTTAATTCTGATTCTTTCAGTATCCCTTTTATTTCTCTAGGCTTTATATTTAAGTAGTTCCAAAACGTTGCATGATTTTCACATAATTTCTATTTTAAACAATTTACACTAGATTTGATGCATGATTTACCTTTTTTAATCTTCTTACTAACTAGCTCCTCTCTTAATTCTAATTAACAAATTTACTTTTCAGTATGAATAAATGCTAACTTTATAACTTTTATTTTCAGAACTCGTAGTCAATGTTTCTTCAGTCCTTGAAGTAGTGTCCTTTTACCTACCGAACTGAAAATCATTTTGAAATGTTCTTTGCAGTGTTTTCTTTCAACTGCCTGCATAATAAATAGGAAAACAATGTTTTTAACAATCTAATATTTAAATAACCAGTGACAGCACACAAATTATGGTTACTGATGGTCAACACTGAAACTTTAAACTACAATTAACATATGGAATTCAGGGATGTATGTCTCTCAGGTTTAATCTAAGGTAATAGTCTTTGATTTTAAATGTTTATGATTTAAACCCGAGCACTAATTTTCGAGAAATCTTAGATTTAAGTTTTATTTGTGCTCCCTTTCTTTTTAAAGAGTCTTTATGTACACTATAGAATGTTTATTCAGTTTGTGAATTTTCACTTCCTTTTATGTTTTTTGTCACCTATATTGTTTAATATTTTAGTTTTAAATTATTTTCTTGCTTTAATTTCAAGTTTTAAATTTTCAGATGTGGAAATTTACATTTCCTATTTTGTGGAAGTTTTTCCAGTTTGATGGGCTCCGGATCAACCTATGATTGTCTGTTAGTCAGAAACACTCTAACGATGGATTCCTGATATGATTTTTCCACCTTTCGTTTTGTATTTAAGAAGTCTAGCTTCTGAAGATAAAGTGAGATTTTACAAATTTTTAAACCTACTTATTTTAAAATTTAAGCATTTTACAATATTTATTGTTACTATTTAATCTCTGTCTTTCAATTTAAATTTGTTTACTGATAGTATGTTTACTATCGATAATTCATGTTAGTTTTAAAGTTTTTACTTTGTAATCTTTGAATTCTTTGATGCAGAACTGCAAACAGTGGCGTAGATTATTTATTTTGATAATGAAACTTATTGTCTCTCTCATGAGTCAAGATATCATATCAATATATATATATATATATATATATATATATATATATATATATATATATATATATATATATATATATATATATATTTCTTAGTCATTTGAATAATCTATACTAACAAAATATATCGGGTTGAAAAAAAAACAAATTGAATTTCTAATATAATATTACACTCTTGCCTTGTCTTTTTGCTCTTCTCGAGGAGAAGATAATAGTGAGTTAGAGATCAATTTCTTGATGAAATTAAAAAAAAAATTAAATCTCTTTTCTAGTTTCAAAGCAATTGGACAGAATAGAGAATATTATTTAGGTATTATGCAAATCACAACTCACTCTTTTTTATTTATTATGAAAATACCTACTTTCTGTATATTGTTGCCCTAATCTGGGCACGCTAATATACTAGTTAGGAAATACTTTAAAACACTCATTATTGGAGAACCAATCAAAACAACTACTCTTCTAGCTAATACTGACGAAGTATTGAATTACATGATAGGATTCTTAGCATTTTAAAGAAGAAAAAAAATATTGAAAATACTTAAATCATTTATTTACATTTAGTCAATCACATCTTTTTTATTTAATATGAAATTATCTACTTTCTGTATATTGGTACCTTAATTGGGTCACGCTAATATACTACTTAGGAAAATACTTTAAAACACTCATTATTGGAAAACCAATCAAAACAACTCTAGCTAATACTGACGAAGTATTGAATTATATGATAAGATTCCTGGCATTTTAAAGCAAAAAAATATATTGAAGATACTTAAATTATTTATTGAAATTCAGTTATTCACAAGAATTATTGAACCTTACATTCTATTTCAACTCTAGAAAAGTTGTACAAGTTTTTTCGAACTCGTATATTAGCATGACCCGATTAAGGTACCAATACACAGAAAGTAGATAATTTCATATTAAATAAAAAAGATGTGAATGACTAAATGTAAATGAATGATTTAAGTATTTTCAATATATTTTTTTTCTTTAAAATGCTAAGAATCCTATCATGTAATTCAATACTTCGTCAGTATTAGCTAGAAAAGTAGTTGTTTTGATTGATTCTCCAATAATGAGTGTTTTAAAGTATTTACCTAACTAGTATATTAGCGTGCCCAGATTAGGACAACAATATACAGAAAGTAGGTATTTTCATAATAAATAAAAAAGAGTGAGTTGTGATTTGCATAATACCTAAATAATATTCTCTAATCATGATAAAAGCAAATAAATAAAAATAATTAATTGTAAAAAGCTATTCGACTTTTACTGATCAACCAATCCTCTTTACTATATCAAGATAGTTAGAGTGATGTAAACGTATCCAAAATCTTTTTAAAAAATTCAAATATCTCGTTCCATTCCAAAGTTACGGGGGTTTTGCACGTCGACCAATCAGAGGCGACCTCTTTTTTTTGCATACACTCCTGGTTGGCAGGGCGGGGGGAGCTAGGACCGACTCTAGTCACTAATAATAATAATATATTTCAAATACAATATAACGCATTATCATCAATGTTTTTAAAACCTGTAAATGATACAGAAATCATAATGCATATCAATTCTCTGAAAAATAATTGTTCACCTGGTGCTGATGCTATTGACACTAAGTTAATTAAAACATTTCATCTTTATTTTCTTGAGCCGTTAAAATATATAATTAATCTGATATTCAAAACTGGTATTGTTCCTTCCTACTTTAAAACTTCTATAGTCACTCCGATTTTCAAAACTGGTGATAAATCCAAGATTACTAATTTTCGTCCTATTAGTGTCATTAACAATTTTGCCAAGGTCCTTGAAAAATGCCTGAAGGAAAGACTCGTTAACTTTCTTGCTAATAACAATATACTTTCAAAGAATCAATTTTGCTTTTCCAATGGATTGAGTACTACCGATGATGCCTTATATGAACTCACTAAAAATATTACTGATAACCTAAACTGTAATAACAAATGTATAACTGTTTGCCTTGACCTCGCAAAGGCAAGGCAGGCTCTATTAAATGTATTAAATACATATGGAGTACGTGGCATTGTGTTGGATGTCTTTAGAAGTTATCTCAGTGACAGAATACAAAAAGTTAAAGTTGGAGATACATACAATGAACCTATGAAAGTGAAAATTGGAGTTCCTCAGGGTACTGTGTTAGGACTGTTATTGTTTATTTCTTACATTAATTCATTAACAAATATTGTCATTGATAATGGATTTGTAATTTCTTATGCTGTTGCTGTTGTTTTTGAAGGAAAAACGTGGGAGGAATTAAAAGACTCGGTTAGTGCAGGTATTGCAAAAATAAAAAACTGGCTTGACTCTTTCAAGCTAACTCTGAATGTTGATAAAACAAACTATATAGCTTTCTCGCTGACTGCAGCTAACTGCCCCAATTTTAACAGTATCTATATTGAACAGATGGATACAGAAATAAATGAGGTACATTTTACTAAGTACTTGGGTATTATTATCGACGAAAATCTCAAATGGAACCAACACATTATAAAACTGAGCAATAATATTCGAAAATTAATAAGTAAATTCTATATCATAAGAGAGATAATGGGGAAAAAACTTTTAATTTATGTTTATAAAGCACTAGTTGAATCTTTAATAAGGTACGGTATAGTTATATGGGGTGGTCTTTACAAGAATTCTCTAAAAAAACTAAATGTTGTGCAGAACTATATTCTAAAAATTATTTATCGTAAAAACAAGATGTTTCCCACTAGATTGCTATACTCCGACACAATCTTTGATGTATGTTCCTTATACATACTAAATGTATGTTCCTTTACACAAAAAAATGTGAACTTAAAAAATTATGTAAACCACTCGTATGGAACCAGAAACAATGTACATAGAAACTTGGAAATTCCCAATAGTAATTCTAATATTAATCTAAGATTCCTAAATTATTTGGCTCCTAAAATTTATAATATTCTTCCTTTGGAAATAAGATCAATTGCAAACCTAAGAAAGTTTAGCCACACATGTAGGACATACATAACACATAATATACAGAAGTTTATGGCTCTCTTTTAGTTTATACCTTAATTTAACTCTGTTTAAATTAACTTTAGCCCTTAGTAACTAATGGGGTTAATTATTGTATCTTGTTTTTTTTATGTACAAGTAGGTACTCTTAATTTCGTTTATAAATAGTTAGTAAGTATAATGTAATTATCTACAATTATTATTATCATTATGTAATACATAACTTATGCACATACAGATGTTCAGTCATCTAGGTGCAGTTGTACAATCCTTTGACTATTTATGTAATGTATTAAAGTGTATCAATATTTATGTATCAATGTCTATGTCTAAATAAATTTATTATTTATTATTTCATTTGATTTGATTTTGTATCATAAATAAATTAAATAAAAACGTTCAAAAATCAATTTCCTCATTAATTGGTTCAATTTGAATCGTAACGTTACAGCATTCTTTGCACCTGCAGGCCGGTGCACATTTTAGATTTTTTCGACGACGTGAACATTTTGCCGAAATGCAATTTTTTTCTCAGCAGGAAATATTTAACATATCTCTCATTTCGTCAGGCATTGGTGCTTTTGCGGAGAGAACTGGTCGGATACCTTCTTCATGTGATTCTCATTTAAATTGGAAAATATCAAACTCCTCAATATTGAGTTTATGACTGCTGTTCCATATTCTGTTCTCTAATGAACACCCGAAAATCGAAATATTCATTTAATATAAAATAAATAAAAATAAAATTGAACCAACCTGAGCACATGCTGCCTGAAAGCATCTTCTGTCGGAGGAAGTTCTGCTGATCATTTTAACGGCTGTAATTAGTTTTCTACCCATCTCCCATCTAGAGGCACGGATTTGCACACGACACTAAACTATACGCAGTTCTACGCCACCAGCAAGCGAGGATTCTCGGATATAAAAGCCCGGCCACAAATCAACTAATTCAGTGTGAACAACTCTGGCAATCTGTCTACAGCGTGCCGAGCTACAGTTTTGTACATCTCCCGACGCAAACACGACGGAACGAATGCAATCTGACCCTGGGAATCCTGCAGCGTGTTGAGCTGGCACCCCTCGAGTCGTTAGTCATTCCCCGACACCGTTTCGCCGCCAAAACCAGAGCGAATGAGCCTGACCTGGAGACCTCCTACAGCGTGTTGAGCTGGGAAACTTCTTGAGTCGACGATATTCACCCGACGCCCCCTGCCACTCCAGTAGCAACAACAAACGTCGCATCGCAATCGTTACTCTCTCTCTCTCTCTCTCTCTCTCTCTCAGATAATAGAAAATGTTGTCCTAAAAACCGTAAAAGATACGGATATATAACCTGTACCTGTATGTTATGTAACACTGCCTGTTTGAAGAAGTAAATAAATTGTTTATATTTTTATTGGGCTGTCTTATTAACTAATTTGGACCCTGATTAATCTCCGAACCAGCTACCCGACAACAAACCATTACAGATATAACTTCTATATTATCGAAACTGAGGTCAGATATCTGTTCTTGTTCGCCAGCTATACATTTATTACCTGGTTGTGATATAACCAGCGCATTTTTCAAAATTGCCAAAAAAACTGCATTCAAGGTTGTCTGGAAGATAAAGGAAGATATTAGGAATTTTTCAAATTTCCATCAATCACATCTAAAAGGTGTTCCGCGAATATTTAGAAATTTTGTTGCAAAATTGTATAAACACGACAATGTTGAGGTCTGGATGATCTCAGAAAACTAATAACATTAAAATGGCCAGTAGAACATCCTCCAACAGCAGATGCTTTCAAGCAGTGTGTGCTCAGTGTGTTTTCAGGTGTTTATTACAGAGCAAACTATGGTGTAGCAATCATAAACTAAATGTTGACATTTTTCAGCTTGGATGGAAATCACATGAAGAAGGCATCTGACCAGTTCTCTCCACAAAAGCACCAATACCTGACGAAATGAGAGATATGTTAAATATTTCCTGCAGAGATAAAAATTGTATTCCGTTAAAATGTTTATGTATGTCGTCGAAAAAAATCTAATCTAATTTTTTTAATCATAAAAAAAATTAAATCAAGTCAAATCGAATCAAATTAAATCATGCTTTATTTCCTTTTTTGCTTTATACATAGATACGGATGAGGTTCGTCATATACAGGTGGAAAACCACCAGGTGGACTACCTACTTAATTAATTGATTAATTTGCTAAAAGTAAATTATAAAAGTTAATAGTAATATATTGAAATGGTAAATATATAAAAAGTTCAAGTAACATCAAAAACATCAAATGATACGGATGAGGTTCGTCATATACAGGTGGAAAACCACCAAGTGGAGTACCTACTTAATTAATTGATTAATTTGCTAAAAGTAAATTATAAAAGTTAATAGTAATATATTGAAATGGTAAATATATAAAAAGTGCAAGTAACATCAAAAACATCAAATGAGATAAACATTTTTGGACGTAAACAGGACAAAAATATAAAAACGATTAAAAATTTTAAAATAATTCAGTCATTGGTAATTAAAGTTTATTTTTCTTAACTGTGTTTTATTTCATAACAGTAGGTTCGCGCCATAATAATAATACTCCATCTTTATTATTGTATTATGTCAGTCCCTCCTTTTTTGTCGCACTAACGTATCTATCAATCTTTATCCCACTCACAATGCGCTACATGACTAATTCGACACAGCCCTGTTCAAATATCTCTATAGCCTTTATTTGTGAAATGCGACAATATGTTATAAGACAGAAAATGTTCCTTAAAGATCAGGGAAGAGGTTGATATAAAAAAAAATTTGAAATTGATATCGTGAAATAAAAAGTTATGCCTGTGTGAAAGCAATACATTAGCATCTTTATCAATTATTGCAAAACATATATTGTTTTTTCCAAATGTTGTAAGTCGAATTACGACACTTTTCTAATATAGAATTATTATATGGAATAAACTCTTTCAATCAAAACTAGAATCATTCACCTAAGTGCAATAGTTTCCGAGTAATATGGTTTTTTACTTGCAGGTATAAGAAAAATTGTGATTTCTGAACTTAAATGCTCACAAATTTTGTCTCGAACAAGGGAAAATAATATAATATGGAATATAATACGTTATTTATTTTTCTATCAGATGGTCTAAATCCGATATCTCTCTACTCCGAAAAAATTTTCTCCTTAAATAAGTGTGCTACTCTCGAAATTCTGCTCCACTATTAGTTAAATGGCTTGGTTTAGATAAATCACATAATTCATGGATTGATAACAAAGGCATAATGTGATGCTGTGGTGTTATCTATCATAATAAGTATTAATAAATTAATTTGGAAATAACATTTTAGTATTTATTTGAGTAGCAGTGAAGACAGTCATAAAATCTTGGATTCTGGTATTGAAAATGATTCAGTTTCCTCGACTCCATCATACTCACCTCCTTATTGGAAATATGTGGATAGTGTTCATTCTTTAAAGTATACAGAACAAACTAAGCAGGAGAAACAGTTGATTAATGAAGTAAAATATTCATTATCAAATTTATGCTACAAGTCTCGACAGGAATAAGTGGTGCTAGAGGGTTTGAGCCATCAATCAGACTTATCAGTTCAACTGATGTGATTTCGTTTATGGATTTGGATTGGTATGATTTCATTGCAAATATTGATATTATACCGGACAATGATAAAGAAAAGAAATTCATTGAAACTGTAATGGAATTTGAATTTTGAAAATATCTAATCAATTATTTATGGATGAACACCTGTTATTACTAAAAAGTGGTGATAGTGTTATATGTATTGATGATGAGAGTATCAAAGAACTTATTGACATTAAGTTTTTAATTAATTTTAGATTAGAATTTTTACGGTGTTTAGATTTTAAGAACTTTTATAATAATTGATTGTGATAAGGAAACATATGTTGATAAATTAAAAAAACCATCTAATTTAAATAAATGTGAGCAAACTTACTGTTTACTAGAGTATATAGAGTTTAATAAAAATACAGTTATTGTTGATATTGATAAAATGCAGATGTATAATGCTCATTAAAATAAATTTTATGTAACCATATGTTGTGTGTTTATTCTATAAAGACTAAATATAACTAGAAATAAGTAAATATCCAAGTCAGGTTGGCCGAGCGGTCTAAGGTATCTTATTAAAGCTTCGATTCTCCTATGAGAGCTTGGCACCTGACATTATTTAAGAAAAATTAGCATCCTCCTTAAAATTTGAATTGTTTTGTAGTTTCCTACTCATCCCCGATATTTCATATTTTATAGAGGATATTAAATATTTCATATTTAATTAGCAGTGAAAACCCTCTGCTGAGAGATGGGCACGTGATGTGATTTTCATCGTGTCACGACGTGATCGTGTAATATGGAAATAGTAAAACACGAAAATTTTGGGTGAACGTAATCTTTTCTTCACATTTTAGATATGTCCTGTGTTGGCGGGATTTCCTTATATGAACATTTTTGCATCGCTGTCTATGTTTGAGAGACAGCAGGTATATCTAAGTCTTGAGAGTGACAAAGATGGGTGTTTACTATACTGTGTGTAGAGTGTGTGCGCAGAACTCGAAAAGCAATTCATTTTCAAGTTATTAATTATTTAATATTTAATATTTTTGGTAATTTTTCAATGAAAATTTTAGTATCAATGAAAGTGGGTGGTAGAAAAAAGGGAATTTAAATAGGCTAAAGGAGCAAACTTCAGACATTATCATCGGAGAGAGGCTGGAAACCTCACCCCACTCAAGGTAAAGCAACAACATAAAACATCAGCATAAATAGGAGGGAAATAATCACGAAAAAGATAGAAACTTACTGGACACGTCACAAAGAAGGGACATAACACATTTACCAAAGAAAGTGTAAAGACTAAACAGTCACAAACTCAAAATATTGAAACTATTCTACGTGGATAACAACAACTGAGAGAATTATGAACAAACTAGAAAGAAACCAAATACAGTGAGAAAGAAAAAGATAAAAGAAGTCGTAAAGAAATTAGAAGGATAGATGCTAGGTATGGATCAAAACGGAGGAAACAGAAGACTCAGAAGAAGTAGAAAATTAGAAGAAAAAACACACAAAAAAAGGAGCTTAAACACTCCTTCATGACACAATGCAATAACGCATCTCACAAACACCTAGGTATACTACTAATCCCACACTTCTGTACTATGCATCATGTGGCTCTCACTGCTGACAAAAAGCATAACCCAAGTCCAACCCAGCGTAGATGTAGCCAGCCCATCAGTATATCTTGGGAGTGGCAGCAATGCCTACCGTACGCTGGTAAATCAATCAATCAGCACGAAGAATTATTATTTTTTAAATACAATTCATTTTCAAGTTATTAATTATTTAATATTTGAAAAATGAAATTTTTGGGGGTCGTTAAATTTTGGATAGAGGGATTCTAAAATATGTAAATCAATAATATTGCATTAGTTCTTCAATAAAAAATGCCTAATATGACTTCTCGAAAAATCGACGTTTTTTTTTGTAAATACAATAATGCACGTCAATAACTGAATTGTTTTATTCAAAAAAGATATAATAGAGGTCTTTGATACTGGTCCAAATTTGATTGAAATTGGATGACTAATAATTGAGCTACAAAGGTGTTACCATGAAAAGTGTACACTGTATATGCAAATAAATAAATTCTCTACATAGAAGAAATAAATTCTGCCAAGAAAATAATAAGAAGTAAGAAATAATTCACTTGAGTTTCATGATAGACTTTTTTTTTCTTACCACAAAAGTATTTGTTTTTATATAAAGAATTTATTTATTTACATATAGGAAACATAATGTTCTTGATTAAACATTATATTATCTGTGTGCGAAGAAGACTGTCTCCAGAATAAGTACCTAGGAGTCGGATCTGTTAATAAGTCATGTTACTTATAATTATTATTTAAGACTCTGTAAATGTCACTCGGGAGGCGATTAAGAAAAAGTATGTATACTTACCAACGATATGACACCATTTGAGTAAAAGGCATAAATTTTGCTTCTCAAACGATATAGCCTTATTTAACCAAACTAGCATATCAGTAACATATATTTGTATATCATGAGCTCTCATTTCGATAGGTGAAGGGTTACCTGACGGGCCACCTCTTGTTAATGCATTTATAAATTCACTCACTAATATGCTTCTTCTACATATGCAATATTCATCAATAATATATCTGAAAGTTTAATAAATAAAGAAACAATTTTAAAAATCAGACAATCTATTCATCATAAAACTTCATTATCAATTTATCTGACTAGTAATAAAACGCAATACATTATACAATTATCAAGACATAAGAAACCAAAATAGTTTAATTTGAGTAACAAGAAGCAGCAGTAACGAGCTACACTTCTTGTTGTTCGAACTGAACTGACTTCAGTTTAAGCAACATTTTACGCTTTCATTTAGATAGGCTACTTGACGTTTGTTTTTGAACACTTGTTATATACAGTACGCCAAAAAAGTCTTCTCTCCCTTTTGTAATTTTTGGACTGCTTATTTTTGAGTAATCAAATTCGGGTGGTTTATTTGAGAGTAAAAATATTTTCTTTTTAGGCGCCTCAGCTCCATCTTGAAGGTTTTTTTAGTGGCACAATGAGTCGAAAGGTTGTTTCATTTAGAATATAGCACTAAATTTCAAAATATTATATTTATATAATATAAATTTTTTTTTCGAATTTTAACTAAAACCGCATTTTTTTATAAAATCTATTTTAAAAAAGTAACAAAAAAGTGGCATGTATTAAATTTAAATTAAAAGCAGACAGACAGATTAGACTTTTCCGTTGTTTAAATTGAAATGTCATTTGTAATGTTCACTGTTATTTGAAATCTTATTTTCCAAATTAATTTTTAATCTCACATAAATCACACAGATGTTTAATTTTATGAAAATAAAATTATTTTATTAAATGTTCAAAGTGGTGCTCACTTTCTGATACACAAATAGTCTATTTCCAATTTCGCTGCCCACATTGATAAAAGTATCATCGCTAAGCCTACATTCTTTCACTATTCTTTGATGTAAATCAGTCAGAGATTCTGGTTCAGTCTTATACAGTTTTGACTTAAGACAACCCCAAAGAAAAACGTATAGAGGCGTTAAGTGTGTTGAGTGGGGGGGCCACGACAATTACTTCCTTTCTTCAAAAGATATTATTTTACATTTCAAACTCGTGTGTACTAAATAAAGTTAGTTAAACATTGTTGCTGTTTTAATTAAATTTCCCAAAATGACATTTTTATATTTAGTTGGCATTTTAAATTGGATGCATGTACTTAATGACATGCTAATATTTCAAGGAGTGATTCATTAGATCATTTTATGAAGAAAAGTTCATATGAACATATGTCCACAATGGCTTAAATTTTTTGCTATTTTTTGATTTTTTTTTAATTGTTATTTCTTATAAAAATCCGTGTGGATATGTTTTCTTATCAGCCTGATCAATTCTACATGAAAATGGTTTTCTACATTTTTCAGGTGCACAGTTCTTGATTAAAACAATTAAATTCAAACTGCTTCATTTAGCACTATTGACTAATAATTTTTTAACACATAAATCTAGTTATCCTGGAATAAATAACGTTTTTACAAACATCATTTTCAAAACAATATTTGTTGACATAAAGTAAGTTGTTGGTGTTCAAAACCATCTCATCGTATTATTTCTTGAATTTTTAGTGTTTCATTGAATTTATTTTATTTTTTCGCTGTTTTTATTCGAATATCTCAGTAAATATGGTGAATTATACGAATGCGGAAATGGCGACAATGCATTACATATATGGTCTCACAGATAGTAATGCAACAAAAGCCAGTTATTCAGTTATTAGTATCAGGAAAGATATCCTAATCGTGCCTGGCCAGATAGCTGATAGCTACTATTCATCACCATCTTTGTGAAACTGGTAGTTTCCAAAAAGGTACTTAGAAAGGTAGACCTCGAACTGTCAGAACACCCGAAATTGAGGAAGTGGTGCTGCAGGAAATCGACGAACATCCTGAGATGAATACGAAGAAGATTGCTAGAGCTCTGAATATTTGTCATCAAATTGTTTGGCGAATTTTGGTGGATTTTTTTGTTGTATTTATGCAGGCATTACTTCCCAGGGATTTTCCACAGCATGTGAACTTCTGTCAGTGGTACCTTCAGAATGTTACACTAAATCCGCAGTCACAAATTATATTCACAGACGAAGCAAATATTTCTAGGAATGCTATTCAAAATTTCCATAATATAATGAATTATGGCAGACAAAAATCCCCACGTTATAACTTAAACCCATTTCCAAGAGCAATTTTCGGTTAATGCATGTGTAGGAATTATTAGTAATAATCTTATAGGCCCTTTTTTTCTGCCAAGACGCCTTAATGGACAATCTTACCTGCATTTTCTCCAAGAAGAACTATCTGTGTTGCTTGAAGATGTACCAATTGCGTTAAGGAATCAAATGTGATACATGCACGGTGGGGGCTCCTGTTCATTTCAGTGTAATTGTTCGCGACCATTTACATATGGTTTATCCTAATCATTGGATAGGTCATGGAGGACCTCAACAATGGCTAGCAAGATCCTCCGATTTCAATAGTTTGGATTTCTTTTTCGAGGGTCAGCTTAAAACCCTGGTGTATAAAACTTCCATTAACACTTTAGAAGATTTAAGAGACCGAATAGTTGCCTCATGTGAAACAATACGGAATACGCCGGGAATATTTGAACGAGTGTGCAATTCGATGCGAAGACGGGTGGAAGCGTGCTTGTTAAGTGAAGGTGGCCATTTCCAACAATTTTTATAGAATAAAATTTATCATTATCAGTGTTAATAATAATTAGTTTACTTTGAATTTAATTGTTTTAATCAAGAAAAAGGCAAGAGACCGTTTTCATGTAGAATTGACCAGGCTAATCAGAAAAAATATCCACATGGAAAAATGTCAGTGATGTACCACTTTTTTGGTAAAAATTATCAGAGGACATGTTTGCAGGGACGCCACTGGTGGAGCGATAAAATAACTTTTCTAACTAAAATATGTGGTTTTACATCCTATTAACACATACCAAAATTGTTGTGAAGACTTTTGAAGCACACTGTATATATTTGGGCGAACAACTTCGACCTATTTAAATCCAGATAACTTATAGACACAAGTTTTAAAAAATATTCAGTTCAGTTATTAGTCAGCTTGTATATTAAGACAGACCCTGATAGTAGAGTGCTAGCTTTAATTTATTTTTGCTTCTGTGGGCATCGCAGGATTACAAGCTGAATTGTGTATAAAATTGAAGCTTATACCTTAGTGAATCGGAATCCGGAGGTAACAAAAAAATAACGCGAGCAGAAGAGCAGTAAAACCAAAAAACGAGTTAATACCACGGGCGGATACTGCAGCACATAGGCTACAATTCAAAATAAAAATCAATGTATATTTTGTATGGAATGTGTTATTAATTTTTGAAATTTGCTCACAGTATAAATTTTGAAACTCGAATATCTCGGTCCCAACACTTCAAAAATCTGACTGAAATTCAACAATTTTTATGTTTACACGCCATTTATTCGAAAATCAAGACCTTAATGAAAAATACTTATTCTTGCAAACAGTTTCTATCATCAATTTAGAAGACCACAGTGTTTAATTCAAAATATTTACTTGAATTTATTTATTTATTGAATATACGGAAAACTCCATTTTACATTAAATTTGTTGTCAATAGATACAATATAAAAAATGTATAACAAATACAAACACTTATATAAAATCAATTTGAGTTAGAGAGATCATCAAGAACACACATGTACAGGTATAAATAAAATTTAAATAATTATAGTATAACATCACGAATTTTCACAATGCTACAATACATCATATACAGAATAAAGAAAATAAAAAAAAATTATATAAAAAAAAATATATTTGACACTTAGAGGAACAATGTCCCGTTGGAAAAAAATTGTTTTACCGATTTTTCATAAAATGAGTCTATTGTTAATTAACAAGTTTTTTTACAGTTTGCGTTTATATTTTAAGTTGGATAATTGTTAAACAAAAGCCACGAAAATTGTTTCGCTATGTGGAGACTTTATGTCAACTATACTTTATGGGATTATGACATTGCGATGCTTTTACTTGTTATAGTCTATTAGTTATTAATTATTTAACCTAACAAAAACTAAAAAATGAAAAAGTGAGGTTGAAAATTTTTTTTAATTAATTTTAATTATTATTACTCTTTTTATAGTAAAAAATACTATAAGATTACATAAACTTTAAATTTTTATTGCTATTTGTTTATACAAGTACAGTTCTGAATTTAAAAAACTAAAATATCTCACATTTCCGAAGGTCAGTAGAAAAAATCATATGTTCAACACGTTAGAAAAGTGTTTTTTCCATATGCGACGTATTTTTGACTATGCCTAATAAAAAAAAAACTTTTCCTAACTTGTTGCACAAATAGCTATTTCATAAAAAGTCTTTATCAAAGAACGTTTATAGTCTAATGGGGGCCTTACTCAAATTGTATAAAAATTGGTCTGAAAATTGAACAAACATCACACTGCTCTAAGGCCCGCATTAGACTATAAAAGTTATTTAATAAGGATCTTTTATAAAAGATATTTTTATAATACTTTATAAAATATGGTCGATATTTTATAAAATTATAAAATTTGGTCTATTAGACCATCACATTTCTCATAAAAAATCTTTGTCAAAGAATTTTTATAATCTAATATGGGCCTAAGACAGTTTTGTTAACATAAACTTCAAATTATTGATTTCCTCATGCCCTCCTCTATCGGCGAATCCACCCATTATTGGAAATTTTGTCAAAGAAATCTATTCAGATCAAATCTTTATTTATTTATAGTCTTTACTATAACAATAAAAATTTCGGGAAAATTTGAGGATGTACCTAAATTAAATTAAAAAAAAAAAAAATTTTTAAAAACAAGCTTTTATTTAAATGCTCTAAAAAGGAGAAAATAAAACTTTAAATTAAATCAAACCCATCAATTTATTACATTATACAATTTATATGATATAAAAGCTTGTCGCGAGATTTACCTGTGTAAATTTATTTTATGAAATACATACATTTGTTTTAGAATTACTTGTATCAAGATCAAGTTACATATTGTATTCTTGTTTATTTACACAGGTAAATCTCGCAGCAAGCTTTTATATCATATAAATTGTATAACATAATAAATTGATGGGTTTGATTTAATTTACAGTTTATTTTCTTCTTTTTAGAGCATATAAATAAAATTTTGTTTTTAAAAATGTTTTTTTAATTTAATTTAAAATTTTTAACTATGCCTTAATTAGTTTTATATATTCACTGCGTCGTTCCTATCCGATATAAAACTTAAAGTTTGTTTAAACTGAATCCTTCACTATTTTTTAGAATGTATCATATGAGCGAATACACTATACGATCAAATTATAGTGTTAACACTAAAAAATTTTGTCCGCAATATTGAATTTAGTGTGACGTCATTTTATTTTCGTATTCTTCTCAGCAAACCCTTTCATTTGATACCCATATCATGGGGGTGCATAAAAAATAACTGGTCCGCCATCTTTGGGAGTCCGCCATATTGGATTTGGAATCATGTCTTCGTATTCTTCTCAGCAAACCCGGTGCATAAAAAATAACTGGTCCGCCATCTTTGGAAGTCCGCAATATTGGATTTGGAATGACGTCTTCGTATTCTTCTCAGCAAACCCTTTCATTTGATGCCCATATCATGGGGGTGCATAAAAAATAACTGGTCCGCCATCTTTGAGAGTCCGCCATATTGGATTTAGAATGACGTCACTTAGCTAACCATGCATTGCCATCCAAACTAAATGTGTATGCAAAATTTCAACTCAATCGGTTGGGAATAACTGTTTTAAAATTCAGTTGCAAGATTTGACCTAAACAAACATACATACAAACAAACATTGCGAGTTTAATAAAATTGGCGCTGTTCTTTGTAGGAAAAAGTTTATGAAAATAATAATGTTTATTTCTTTCCTTATTTTCTTCCCATTGGGGCTCACATCTGCAAGACCAGTTCTGTTCTTAGGTCAAATTTTCAAGAGCCGATCCTGTCTTTGTTCAATGCGTATGCTTACGAACGTCCTGCGCAGATTCAATTGGAGGTCAACTTATTAACACAGCATTGCTCCTCTATTTACTATATATATATATACAACCACATATCATTATTGCATCCATCAATTGCCCTTTCCCATTTATCTCTATGCTGCTGCTACCTCAGAATGTGTTACAACGTTGCCAAATTTAAGGACGCAACATGAAAAGTTGAGTTTAGATATACGCCTTGATGTATATTACTCTAGCGGATTTTGCTTGAACTAAAATTTATATTTCACTTTCATTTACGAATAATACTGCGTCCAGTAAGCTGATATATTTTCGTGCCATTCTTGGTTATTTGTAAAGATATTCAAATAAAAATCACATGTATCGATTGGTAATATCGCGTTCTATCGACTGAAGTCATCCATAGCTAAAATATGTGTATATATATATATATATCAATCTAAATTTAGTAGGACTTCGGACAAGGTTCAAAGCCCTACTAAATTTAGATTGTTCTTTAACTAGTAGGACGTGACTATCCTTCATTATTTTTTATATATATATATAGAGTTATAAACTTTACGTTGTCGCCTCAAGAATAGATATACTAAACACGCTGTGACCTTATATATGACGTTGTGACCTCATAAAGCTGAGGCGACAACGTTTTGCCTTAATTTCAATGTAAAATGAATCCAGATGTCATCCTGAGTTACTTAGCGAAAAATAGTTCTGAGGTCACTTCATACATCTGGTACCTACAATTTTGAGTTTTAGTTCGAGTGTATATCACCAGCGCTAGTGTCGCCGTACCAAGTAGGAATGGTCAACACGAAGTCACCTCTACCTAGTATAAGGCGGACTACAGATATTACGTATTCGCCGTCCCCTCAGGTTACTGGCAACGTTGCATCAATTTGTGTACAACGTTACCGGCCAGTGACCAACAAAAATATTTATAGTTCTTGAACAGCTGGCCAATTGAAAGGGACCAAGCAAATTTTTAGGTTGAATTTAAATCCACATTTTTTGAGAAAGAGAATAGATATCGATATGCGGTTTTCAGAATTTAAGAGATTATTTATTTGTTCATTTCTTTTATTTTGAAGCACGTTACTGTTTACAGGGTGTGAAAGAAAAGCATGCTTTTTTAACAAAACTTTATAACTACCGAGATTCAACAAACATTATTTAATATTATTTTGTAAATACACTCATAATAATATTATATATCATTACTAGTTTTTTTTTTTTTTGTAAAAACCTTATAAGTAAACATAAGATGTGTTATATTTTTTTAAATTAATAAGTATTGTAAATATAATATAATGTACACAGGCTGGAAGACTTAGGTCGTTAGCCAATTGGAATTTCCAATAAAGCTTTGTACTACTACTATTATTTTGATGGCATTTTTTTTTGGTCACTAGTTTTAAAAAAATATATCTTTTTGCCATTAGGCCTCAGTGGTTTTCATAACAGCCGATCGTTGTAGATTATTATAATACCTTATGCCGTTCCTTTAAAACAACAAGTGCATTTTTTTGTACTTTCAGTTCATAGTGAATACATATAATTTTTCTCGCTAATATACATTTAACTATTATTGCTCCATTAATAATGAAAAGTATGGTTCTTCCCTTTTTCTTTAGTTGACATTTTATATAATAATAGTGCACATAAAAATAGATAAATAAATATTTAGATTATATTTAATTGTATTAAAAAGACATACATTTCGTACACTTGTATTTTTGGTGTGACAATTAAATCAACAAAATTTGGCCAAAAATGTATCTACAGGTAAAGTCATTTTAGTTAGTCCCTTCATAGATATGCCAAATTATAGCTTGATATTTACCTAACACAAAATCATTCTGGATTTTCAAGGAGTTACTTCGGTGACTTGAGAAACGGTTAAGAAAACATTTAAAGAAAACATTTTAAGAAAACATATCTGTAATTGTTCCGGAGATAAATGAGTTTCTGTTTTTTATATTTTAATGAAAAAGCCCAAAAAAGATTCCCCAATCCGTAAACATATACCAATTTTGGATACTCCACTGATTACCATGCAAATATTTACTTTTTATTATTATTTTAAAGGAGCTATTATAAGGTGTTATAATAACCTACAATGATCGGCTCTTACAAAGCACAATAAGACATAACGTTAAAAAAATTAAAAAATTACAGGTTTTTAGAATAAAAATCGGCATCTTACAAAATAAGTGAGATATAAAAAATTTGAGAAATCGTTTCTTACAATACACCAGTGACTGAAAAAAATCGCATCAAAAAATATAAAACATTTTTTGTGGAATTTCTACGAATCTCGGTAGTTATAAAGTGTCAAAAAAAACACGCTTTTCTTTTACACCCTGTAAAAAGTAACGCTTCAAAATAAAAGAATTAGACAAAACTCACCTTTTCGCAAATTAATTATCCCTTAAATCCTGAAAATCACATATTGATATCTATTCGCTTGGTCCGTTTCAATTAGCCAGTAGTTTAGTTAAAAAAAGGTTGCTTTGAAAGAACGATTTGCAGCATCGTTTGGCAATAGATTTAAACTATGTGCAGAACATTGTACTTAACATGCTCTAGGATTTATTTCTAAGATTTTCTGTCACAGCCCTCACTGTGCTCACTACGAATATTTGTTCCGTTGTCATAATCTTGCAAATCGTATATATTTAAATTTATATTACAAAACACATTTTGAACAAATCCAGATCATTCTAACTCAGTTTAATCGATCTGTTGCTTTTTATAAAATGTTGCCTAATTTCAATTTTGTTTGTAACATTTAAGTTGACAAATCTGAAAACAATTATTTAGAGCTGCTTAATGTGACTATCATCGGGAGTGTAATCCAGAATAATAGAAAAATATTTGTAGTTTATAATTTTTTTACTAGTTGGTAATAAACCAAATTGTGTTTAATATTTATTGGTTGTTAAATCTTATCCTTACTAAATATCATTCAAACAATACAAGTGATGGTCCACTTGTTAAACAATTATCCGACTTGAAACATAAACGCAAACTCTAAAAAAATTGGTTAATTAATTAGCAAAACCTCTTACACGCAATTCCTGCCAAAAAATATCACTCCTGATTACGATCTACTTTTGAAAGTTCAAAATAAATCTATAAAGAGTACAAATATTATAAAATTTTTAGGGTTAAATATAGACCAAAAGTTAACGTGGGAACCACACATAAATGAAATATGCTCAAAGATAAGCACAACTTGCTACATTATAAAACAACTAAGAGACACTGTGACTTATGACATACTAAAACTTCTTTATTATGGATTGGTACAATCAGTACTACAATATGGCTTGATATTTTGGGGCTCCTCATCCCACTTGAATAAAGCATTTATGATACAAAAAAAGATTTTACGATGTATGAGTAAATCTCACCCTCTTTCAAGTTGTAAACCATTATTTAGAATGTACGGCATCTTAACACTACCTAGTTTATACATCTACCTATTGCTACTACATACAATTGAAAACAAAAATATGCTCATCAAAAATAAAAAAGTGCACCCATACTACACTCGTAGAAGCGAGGATATATATCAACCTTACTCAAGACTCTCAATTGGTCAACACTCTCCAGAATATATGGGTATAAAATGCCTCAATAAAATAAATTCTGTGATAAAAGTGAACAATGCCAGAGATATCAGGACTAAGGCTTATGATATTTTGTTGAGTAACACCTTCTACACTGTGAACGAATTCTTTCAATATTGTGAAAATAATGAAACAATTTTAAACATTTAATTTTATAAAATATGTTCTTTTATTTGTTTATATACATCTTTTTAAATATGTTTTTATGTCATGTCCTGGACTTTTAATGGAATTTTTTGAGAGAAGATTTCTCTATGACTAGTCTGATAAGTTGATACTTGTAAATTGTAACAACTTTCAAAGATGAATAAATACTACTACTACTACTACTACTTAACAATAGGCTCATTTTATGAAAAATCGGTGAAAAAATTTTTTCCAACGGGATATTGTTCCTAATTTATTAAAAATTTTAAATTAATATTTAATAACATAAAAAAATATTTTTACTTGTTACGGCCGGTTTCAGAGCATCGTAACGGCTTAGTGTTCACCGCGCGGAGCTCTATTTTCAACATTCAATTAAAATTATTAATAATAGAGATAGAGTTTCGGTAGTCGTGACTTTTTTATTGGAAATTTCTTCCTCTTTAAGAATCGTTCTTTAAATTTTCTTAAATATTAATAGTTTTCGAGTTATTTGCAAAAAACGAAACTCGTTATTTTTTCAATGTTCATTTGTTTTCAACTTTTGCAGTTGTTTATGTGCGAGTTTGAAACTTTTGCACATTTTTCTAGATGTCATTCCGAATCCAATGAGCTCTCACTCATATTTTTACGAGCTCTGTCAAGAATTAACACTGCTTTGAACTTGTGAACTAGCAGTCTATAACAATTATTTGTACTTTTTAATAAAATTAGACAAATTTAGACCACATAATCTTATTCAGCGATCTAAAAAACGTTAAGTATATGGATTTTCGTGAATTTATTTGTAACAGAAGAATTATTAATTTTTCAGTATTTAAGGGTGGTTTCAACACTTAATATTTCCGTCTTTCCTATGTTTTGACCTCATTATCATATTCAGCGACCTTAAAAACATAAATATATTGATTTTCGTTTATTTGTTTAAAAAATTAGAAGAATTTTTCAGTTTTTAGAATTAGTCTCCACCCTTAAAAATAAAAAGCAGGTAATGCGACAATATAGATTTTGATGTACGTATTTTATAAAGCATATTGCAAAAAAAATTAAGGAAATTCCTTTCATCGTTTTCGGGCCGGGAATTTTACCATTTTTACTGCTTCACTTCACATCAGTTAATAATAAAAAGTTTGGTTCTTTTCTTTTTCTTTAGTTGACATTTTATATAATAACAGTGCTTATAAAAATAAGTAAATAGATATTTAGATTCTATTTAATGCCATTAAAACGACATACAATTTTTCGCATATTTTTATATTTTTGGTATGAAAATACATCAACAAAATTTGGAAAAAAAATTTTGTATCTACAGGTTTAGTGATAAATTTCAATTTGATATTTTTAACCGTTCCGGAGATAAAGTGGGGTTCTGTTTATATTTTGATGTAGAAAACACAAAAGGGTCCCCCAATCCGTAAACGTGTACCGATTTTAGGTACTCCACTGATTACCTTGCAAAAAAATTTACTTAGTGTTCTAATTTTAACAAGGTATTAAAATAACCTACCACGGTCGGCACTTACAAAGAACAATAAGGCACAACGTCAAAAAAATTGAAATATTACAGGTTTTAGAAAATCGGTATTTACAAAATAAGTGAGATATACAAAATTTGAGAAACAGCTCTTTTTCCTATAAACCAGTGACTAAAAAAATGCGCTTCAAAAAAGTATAAACCGTATTTTGTGGAATTTCTGTAGTTATAAAGATTGTCAAAAAACACGTTTTTCTTTTACGTTCTGTAGATTGAAAAATCCCAAAAAATCCGCCGTGCAGAAATGAAGAAAAAATGCGCCGCTATGTTGAAATTAGGCACTTTTCTTCTTTAATCGGTAATAACTCACACGTTACTCATTGAACATTGCAAAACAAAAAATGTGTACATGATGAGACCCGGTGATGGAGGTAAATCTGATAAAATAACGTGTAAGTTACGTTCAGAACTAAGTGAAAATGTAGTAAAATATATTCTATTTGCACATGCCAGATGCGATATCACCTCTGCATTTTATAAAAAGGGCAAAAAACAGTATTTTCAGTTTTAGAAAATAATATTGAACTAAGTAAGAGCCTATTAATTTTCAAAAGTTTTTCTGAAGCAAATCAGCTTGCGGTAACTGGGGAAGTATTTATTACTTCCACGTCCAGTGGAAGTATAGTAACGACAAAAAAATTTTTAAAAATTTTTATTGTCCAAATAGGCTTAAAATGTCATGAAACGTCGAGATTTTAAGTTTGAGCGAAAAAAAATTTTCTGTCTGTCTGTCGGTCTGTCTGCCGGTCTGTCTGTCGGTCTGTCTGTCGGTCTGTCTGTCTGTAACTTTTTTTTGTGCGCACGTTTACTCTGGAACCGTTTGAGATATTGACTTGAAATTTGGTACACATATGTACTTTAACGAGATCTAGAACTAGATTATATTTTCATCTTGTTCCGTCGAAGGGTTGGGGTGTAAATTGGGGTAAATTTGGGGTAAATGGGTAAATCAAGCAGGTAAGAGTCCACGAAATTGGTATTTAGTATATACAAGAGAAGCTAAGGTCTCAAAAAAAAATTTTGGCATTAGCCACCCCCATTACCACCCCCACCCCCTTATTAAAGGGGATGAAAAAAAATTGTGATTTAGTGTATGTACAGGAACCAGAAACCTCAAAATATTTTTTACTCCATCCACCTAGAGTTAGAGAGTTCTGAATAGCCATAGAATACAATCCCTAAGAAATCAGGTTGTTACAAAGGACAATGTTAAAAATAGCTGATTTTTGGCCCCTATCCCGGAACGCATAAAACCCAAAGAAAATGGTTGAAAAAGGCTCAAGATTAATAAAAATATATCTTCGTGGTACCAAAAGCCTGGGGAAAACTTTATTACACCCCTAAAAACGTAAAAACAACCACTAAAATGCTATAAATAATAGCTTGTACTGAATGTGAAAATTATATTAATTTTATGATAACTATTAGGTATCGCTTCAATAGAGATAACAAAAAGGTAAAAACTACCCCTGTCCACACCTCATTCGGGGGATGGAACGCCATACGCAGCATGTAATATTAAAAAAATAGGTACCAAGGTGATTAAAAATGTACAAAATGATTTTTTAATATTAGTTGAGCAAGACCTTCAACTGATCTGACCTCAGCATCCCCATTTTCAAGAACAACCCCTATAAGAGGTATAATAAAAAATAAATAATAAATTATTATATTATAATTATTACATTATTATATACATATATGTAGGAGTAATTATATATTTTTAGAAGAATGTTTATTAAATCAGTAGTTAAGTAAGGCCGATTCTAGCGCAAACCCGTCAGTAGAGTAGCAATCGGAGTTCTGTGTGACGTCATCATTCCGGAAGCCCCGCGGGGGGCGCGCAGGTGATAGATGATAGATCCTATGATCTAGGTTCTAGTGTGAGGTGAGATAATGCTAGATGATAGATTCTATTATCTAGGTTGTAGTGTCAGGTGGGATCTTCTTAGATGATAGGTGATAGGACCTAATGGGAGGGGGGAGATCCAATCCCCGAGCTTAGATATTAGATTATAGCTAAAGATAAGAGATTATATCTAAGAGGGTGTGGCTAAGAGTATATAGGATGTATCTAGTAATAAAAGAAGTATACAGGGTGTATTTAGTAATAAAAATAAGTATATAAGGTGTACTAGTGATATGGTGTATCTAGTAATAAAAATAAGATGGCTGCCGTTTATTGTTTATAGTTATTGGCGAATAGTATTGCATGTTTACGTTAGAGGGCGTTAGAGGTTAAGAAAAATGGCTACAGACGTCCATCATTGAGTTTAAATAGACAAGTCTTATATATGGAATAAATATTCATCTACTTCAATACGTAAATTTTATATTTGAATGTTAAAACTGTGACCAAATGCAGAGACGTTATCGGATTCCAGGAAATTGTTAATGTAAATAAATGCGACTGTCTACGGCTATATGTATATTTAAAACGTGATTAATTGTCTTTAGATAACAGCATCCGACGGTTATAATACAATGACTAATAAGTCACGTGATCCATTATAAGGAGCGTCTCAGGGTTTGGAGAGAAATAATGTAAACAATGAAATCATCATATTTTTTCCCATATTTTTCTGCTTACTCGATACGAAAAGTGGGGGTGGAATACAGCATAAAAGTAAAGACCTGAGATCGCCGCATTCATTCACAATCTTAAAGTTGATATACAAGAAGCAGCAGCAGCAATGTCTTTCGCAAAAATTAATGTTGAAGCTCATGTCACACCGTTCACGAAAATCTATGAGCTGGAAGTCGATAGAAAATATAAAGTGCTAGATATATATAAAGCACTTTCACCGTATGGTATCCAGGTCCAAGTAATCCTCGAAAATTGTAAAGTGAGTCTACCAGCCAGATACTCACGCATTATTTCTGATGATGATATGGTAACGCTACAACAAACCATTATACTAAAAGAAGTGTACTTAGTATATAGAGGGCTAGCAGGCACGACCACTAACATTGAATTCATCGAGTCCTAAAGATGGATCCCGAAACATATAAGAAGAGGTTACAGCAATTTATGAACAATTTAAAATTACTCAGAGAAGACGTTAAGTACGTTGAAGTTTTACGTACATTTCAACATGTCAGTATCCAGCCGAAGAAGTCCAAGAACAGTTCAGTTCAGCGAGGACGTTAAAATTCATCACATTTACCATTGGAGCTATGCCCATAGAACTGCTAGATGTGGTAACTGGATGCAAGACGCCCGCGATCGAGATCGTTTTCAAATTAAAATATTACGATACGCTCAAATAATTAATCCAATACTTGAACATAAATATTCTGTTATTATATCACAAAACATGTAACCTCTTTCTTATATGTATTAATAAATTAATTTAAAAAAATGGTTGACTATTATTACCCATTTCCTAATTAAATGAAGAATTCAGATTTTTTTTTTCAAGTTTATTGTAACGAAAATGTTCATGCTACATTTTATGTCTTTTTTAATGTCGAATTTAAATATGCAATCAAAAAAATTAAATCTTAAAAAATAAAGCCAGCCCAGGCAAAAAATGAAAAAATTCATATTTTTCAAGTTTATTGTAACGAAAATGTTCATGCTACATTTTATGTGTTTTTTAATGCTGAATTCAAATATGCAATCAAAAAAATTAAATCTTAAAAAATAAAGCCACCCCAGACGAAAAATAAAAAAATAATTTAATTTTTATAATATATTTTATTTATCTGAACGCATAATACAGTAATAAAGCTTATATATGTACATGGAATACATAACCTATAAAAATAATAGCAATAATAATAATAATAATAATAATAATAATAATAATAATAATAATAATAATTAATATAAGTGCATAAAAATTAAACAATGCTACTTTTTTCAATCCAACTGTTATGGGAACTGTCAAATCCAAGCCATTTAACGAAAACCTTATTTCCTTTCTTCCTTAAAACTTTCTCAACGAGATACATGTCTGAATGTTTAACCTTCTGCAGTTCTTCAGTATAGAAGCATCCTTCTATTGGCTGTTTCTGTGCATCGGTCAGTAAGTATGTTATGGGGCTGGTATAATTAATTTTTGAAATAGTAAATATTTCATTAGACCAATTAGGAGTATAACCTTTATCGAACACGCCTCTGTACTTGCTTATTCTCACATGATCGTTAATTTTAAATTTAGGTAATTGCGAGTATGTAATTGTAGGATAATTGTAAACGGATTTCAAGAGTATATTTTCATTCTTTTTATTTACATCTACAGGTTTCATGCCGATGGTACGATGCCTAGTATTATTATATTTCTTAATAATATCAGCAAGTAAATTATACCACCGAAAAGAACCATTTATACTAAATTCTTTATACATCATAGATTTTATAGTCCTATTTACGCGTTCGACTACTGAACATTTTTTAGTGCTATACGAAGAATAATGATTAATTTTATATTTTTTCATTAATTTTTGAAAATTAATATTATAAAATTCGGTTCCATTATCAGTCTGTAAATTGACGGGGATTCGTTTATCTGCGACTAATATTTTTTCCATAGCTCGAGTAACATTTACACCAGATTTAGATTTAACTGGTTCAGCCCATACGTACTTTGAAAAAACATCAATTACAATGAGAATATATTTATAATTTTTATTGTAATTAGCATATGGAATCATTTCGACTAAGTCAGCCTGAAGCAATTCATTTAAACCTCTAACTACGACTTTTCGTCTCTTAAAGTTAATTCTAGCCGGCTTATGTATTTCATTAACAATATCTCTTTTTATAGCAGACATGTTTACAGTTCAACAATAATTTACGTACTGTTAAATTAATTCAGCGGTTCGATTATTTTACTTTCTAATAGTTCCTCTAAAATTCTATTTATTTCATTCGTATGACTTGAATTGCCTGCCTCCTGTGAAGCTATCAAAAGCCTAAGACGATCGACGAGTTCATTAGGATCGTCCCAATATACGTAATCAATAGCATTATCGGTGACTTGCATCATTAATTCGCCGCCTTTTACTTTACCAGGAGCACGTTGCCGAGGTTCGCGAGCGTAAAGCATCGGTTTAATAATATGCAGGTACTTCCAGCTCTTACTACCGGACTTTTGCTTTTCAGAATCATAATTTCTCTTATGTGCGCTAGTCCTTTTTACAATATCAATGTACTGTTTCTTATCATCATAGTTATAGTGATGCGAACGTTTTTTAAATAGTAATTCATAAAGACCGCGAGTGCCCTGATACTCTTTATTATTTATTATTAAATTGTCACCGTCAAACTGAATGACAGAATTTCCAATATAATATTTATCTTCTTCGGGATTATATCGTACACCATATCGAAAATCATGTGTATTTTCAGTATCATGCATCATCTCAGATATATACGTTTTAGGCAGATCGCTAAATTTCTCAAGATACTTCTCATCTGACTGGTCGCCTTCTTCAGAGTCGACAATCGACGGTGACGGTGTAATATTAATATTTTTTTCATCCTCTGAGGGTTCAGACTTTTTCTTAATGTTTAAATTCTCGTCCGTCTCAAGCTTGATATGTTTAGCTATTGAATGTAAAGGTGCGGTGATTGGGGCAAAAGACTTTTCGATTTGCAGATCATGCATTTTGAGTGCCTCTAATTTGCGCTTTACGGCTTTCCGAGCTTCGATAATTTTATTAGTAATGTCCATGTCGACAGGTGCGTCAGATAACATGTGTAATTATCAACTGATTGAGATAGTAAAATCACAGGTATATATACTCGTCAAACCCCTTTCTGTATCGGCCATGTTTAATATCGCTATCTTTATCTATCACTAGGAATCCGTATTTATCTTTCCAGCATAACGAGCACATATGTTTGAAATCCTCAAAGCTCATATCGGTATTAACGTGATCGGAATATACATGTCTAAGATTCATGTCATCCTGCTTGAATAATATCAGTAAATTTGCATTGTCTCTTATCAGATGTTTTGGAATGCGGGTATAGGTCTGACAGAGATAGAAGCTGTCTATCTGTTTATGCCGTCCCATGCTAAAGTAGTCACGCATCACACTTTGATTGTCGCAAGCTACGTCATCAAATATAAAAATGGAATTAATTTTAGCTTGCGCAGGCGTCATTATTACATCGCTATCCTTGAATTCATGATATCCCACGATCGAGCCGAGTACTTTTCTAAGATATTCATATTTAGGCTGGTAGAGAGATTTCGAGTAGACGTAAACATTCTTGAAACGCAAGCCGTGTGGATGAGTCAGCAGGCTTATCACGATGTTTGTTTTCCCACAATTTGAAGGTCCGCAAATGATACACCTGATGTTGTCGGGTAACAGAGGACCATGTCTACTATCTTTTTTCACATGACTATCGAAATCGAGATTATCGATTTTCAGACTGTTACCTGTCTTGATGAAACGCATGATTGACACTGAGGTATTTCCACCTGGAGTTTAAGTATAAATAGCTTTCGATCACCTGTAACACCTCAGTCTACTATTACATGCGATAGAGGTAACATGGCTGTAAACACTCTCATAAATAAATTACCTTTCGAAGCCCATATCCCTGGCTATCGTTTCTGCGGCCCGGGTACTAAATTAGAAAAAAGACTGGCGCGAGGAGATCGCGGAATTAATGGTCTAGATGAGGCGTGTCGTGACCACGACATACAATATTCTAAAGTCAATGATGTGAAAGGACGGCATATTGCCGATAAAGAATTGGCAAAACGTGCTCTGAAGCGTGTATTTGCTAGGGACTCGTCCATCGGAGAAAGAGCGGCAGCAGCCGGTGTAGCAGGCATCATGAGTGCTAAAGTTAAATTAGGCTTGGGATGTAAAAAAAAGAAAATGTGGCGGTACGATGACGTTTAAAAAAATATCCAATAAAATTCGTAAACTAGTACGTGGAGCTCCCTCTGTCGGAGATGCTATTAAAAAGGCCTCTCGTGCAGTACAGCGTATTAAAAAAGATAAAAAAATATCACCGATGGCTGCTCGCGTTATTCCTATACCGAAGACGGGTGGCATTCTACCGCTAATACCAATATTTGCTGGACTTAGTGCTCTGGGAGCGCTAGCCGGCGGATCTGCAGGTATAGCGAAAGCTGTAAGAGATTCTCAGGCGGCAGCCTCCCAGCTTAAAGAATCTAAACGTCACAATCAGGCTATGGAGAGTATCGCCCTCGGTAAGGGACTCTATCTTCGTCCCTATCGAACAGGACTTGGACTATACATGAATAAAAACACCAACAGCAAGTGACTAGTAAAATTACCAAATCGAGCGCTCACCGATGTGGATCTGAAAAAATATGTTAAGATGTTAAATATACCTAATTTTCGAGGAATATTTATGCGAGACCGACTACCTAAATGCGTACATAAAATTGAGACGGGCATTGTGAACTTGGATAGTGATAGCGGTAATGGTACTCATTGGACTGCATACTTTAAGAACGGTTCGAAAGCCGTTTATTATGATAGTTTTGGTAATTTACAGCCTCCTCTCGAATTAATAAAATATTTAAATTGTTCTATTGAATACAATCACAAGCAGTATCAGTCTTATGACACAGTAAATTGTGGACATCTGTGTTTACAATTTCTATATAATGCGTCATGCTTTTAAGTCACGTTCATTCTCAGAGCTAACCTTGAAGCCGCAACATGTCTTGTACGTTTACATTATCCGGCAAATCATCTAATTTAACTGCGCACTTTTCCCCACCCATAGACCTTGAAGACGGCGCTGAATATTCGCTTGCTTTAATAAATTTCGAGGCGTATAACTCCATACCGAACATAGACGCTACAAATAATCATATATATTATGATACAGACGATAAGTTTATAAAAATTCCGGAGGGCTCGTATGAAATAGAAGATATAAATAATTACGTAAGAAAGCATTTTATTCTGAATCATGGTAACGATGGTCATATTTCTATAGTATCCAATAAAAATACGTTAAAAGTGGAAATAAAATCCAATAAGATGATAAATTTTGAAAAGGCCGGCGGTATTGGCAGTTTGTTAGGATTTACATCTCGTCGTCTAAAACCGCTCGAGAAACATATATCTGATTTCCCGGCAAAAATTCAAAAAGTAAACGCTATATGCGTGGAGTGTAATCTCATCACGGGCAGTTACATGAATGATAGATCTGTACACATTATTCATGAATTTTTTCCTAGCGTGCCTCCCGGCTATAAAATAATAGAGTGTCCCGCTAATGCAATTTACCTGCCGATTAATAAGAGGCATATAGATAGCATATCAATTAAGATAGTCGATCAAGACGGTGATCTTGTTAATTTCCGTGGCGAGGTCATCACGGTAAGACTGCACTTGAAGAAGAATGGGTCTTAGTTTCCGAAATAGTTTAAAAGGAACACCTGCTCGCGCTCGAAACAGTTCACCTGTAACCTTCAAGGTGTTAACATCTAAAAATAGACGTTTTCTTTACTCTCTCGGTTACAAAGTGCTAATATGAATCCGAATATTTTAAACGTGTTTGAGAAGCCTACGTTTGAAACCGCGATAACTAATTTTGAAAATCATAGTCATGGACCATATTCAATCAGAAATTTAAATAATAACGACGAAATTCGTATACCTATTCAACAGCAAGATGTGTATACTGCGCCGTATGCTAGTTCGCTGTATATGCGGGGCCGGTTACTTAAAGAGGATGGTACGGTTTCGAACACAGCGGTCTTTGATAAAATGGGGTTATTGTATCTGTTTGACGAGATACGATACGAAGTGAGCGGTAAAATTGTGGACAGCAGTAAAAATCCAGGCCTCGCGACTGTTATGAAGGGATATGCATCATTCACTCCGAATGACGCGAATCACTTAGAAAATGCTGGATGGACTGATGTGGATGATAATTTTGCAGACGAGAACGGTTACTTTGACGCATGTATACCTTTAAAAATATGTCTGGGGTTCGCAGAGACCTTTGAAAGAATTATTTTAAATGTCCGTCAAGAGCTGGTACTCGTTCGCAGTAGTATTGATACAAACGCAATCATAAATCTTGTAGCCGATGAAAATATTAAAGTAGAATTGGAAATCGTTCAATGGCGTGTACCACACGTGACTGTATCTGACGTTGAGCGATTAAAATTAATGAAATATCTAGAGAGGAATATCGATTTGCCTGTACCGTTTAGAAGCTGGGAATTACATGAATACCCCATGCTGATGGAATCGCAGACGCATACTTGGAATATTAAAACTTCGTCTCAGTTAGAGACACCGCGATATATTATTTTCGGCCTTCAAACGGGTCGTAAAAATGCAGTCGCTAAACGTATGAGTGAATTTGATCACTGCGAGTTGACTAATTTTAAACTTTTTTTAAATTCGGAATCATATCCCTATGATAACTTGAATATTAATTTTGAGAAGAATTTCTGTGCTACTCTGTATGAAATGTTCTGTCAATTTCAGAAATCTTATTATGAAAAAGAAAATGAACCTCTGCTTACTAAATATAAATTTAAAACTAAAGCTCCTCTGGTAGTTATCGACTGTTCGTGTCAGAATGAGGTTGTAAAGTCGAGTGCAGTGGACATTAGGCTGGAATTTAGCACTAATAAAAATATTCCGAAAGACACTGCTGCATATTGTCTTATAATTCATGATAGATTGATTTATTACAATCCTTTAACCAGTATAGTTCGTCCATACTAATATGTATATAATAGACGTGCAGGGCTTCCAGCATAAAAAGGAGTTAGCTTTTACATGTAAAGAAATTTCAATTTTTAATATTACCGATGTCTCGTGTGTACATCGGATAATTAAACCGACCGTTAGTTACGGGCTTCTTACACACAATATTCAGAAGCAAATTAATTGGATAACTGATCATGTGCACGGCCTCCAATGGTCCACGCCTTATGATAATCTCCGGTACGGTGACCTGCAGGACTTCATCGACAGCCACGTACTTGAGAGAGAAGCAAAAGTTTATGTCAAGGGGCTGGAAAAGAAGCGATGGCTTCAGCATTATCTGCCTAATAATAATAATATTATAGACTTATATAATTGTAATAATATGAATAGTTTAATGTTAAATAATTTAGAATATCATTGTCATAAACATATTAATAATCATTTACGCTGCTCTAGGCAGAATGTCTACTCGATATATTGTAAATAAAGATAAGGATTTTGAATAAACAAATTTATGCTAACCATACTGGCTTTTATTTCTGTATACATGTGTGCGTGTATGAATGACGAGTGGGGTGGGGGGCAGAGAGAGAGAGAGAGAAGTGGGGGGAGAGCTCTCGCCTCGAGTCAGAGCGCGGTGATCAGTTAGACGCTGCAAAGATGCACCATCAAACGGGGCTTAGAGAGCTGATAGCGGGCAATATTTGCCAATGTTCAATGTGTCAAGTCCCACCGGAGGGCTGGAGGTACCTGGGGCTGCCTCAGCCCCAGGACCCTGTAACGCAACCGCCACCACCACAGGAGATGCCCCGGCTGATACTCTTAGCCGACATCATGAAAGGTATTTAAAATATTTTTTCCGTTTCGTATAACTCAATACTTATAGATATTTTTTTAAATTGTTACAGACTCCATTGAACTCAGAATTTCTTCGGAGATTTGGAGAAGTCGATCTGCCAGCCAGCGAGACCAATAAATTTCTTTTTTAATTAACATACGATCTGCCCTCCCGCCGGATAGCCAGACCAGTGATTTTATTATTTTATTAATTCTACACAATTTTAATTATAATTTTTTTTATATTAATAAAAAATGTTATTAATAATCTTTTTTTTATTTCAATGAGTTGATAGCATCTCATACTTATTAAGTGTCTGAACAGCTCGAACAGCTCCAACAGCTCCAACAGGTGTAACAGGTACGGTACCTGTTACACCTGTTGGAGCTGTTCGAGCTGTTGGAACTGACCATATATAATACACGTATATGTATACGTATATGGGCTGCTTGAACAGCTCCAACAGCTCCAACAGGTGTAACAGGTACCGTACCTGTTACACCTGTTCGAGCTGTTGGAGCTGTTCGAGCTGTTGAAACTGACCCTATATAATACACGTATATGTATATGTATATGGGCTGCTTGAACAGCTCCAACAGGTGTAACAGGTACCGTACCTGTTACACCTGTTCGAGCTGTTGGAGCTGTTGGAGCTGTTCGAGCTGTTGGAACTGACCATATATAATACATGTATATGTATATGTATATGGGCTGCTTGAACAGCTCCAACAGCTCCAACAGGTGTAACAGGTACCGTACCTGTTACACCTGTTCGAGCTGTTGGAGCTGACCATATATAATACAAGTATATGTATATGTATATGGGCTGCTTGAACAGCTCCAACAGCCCCAACAGCTCGAACAGCTCCAACAGGTGTAACAGGTACGGTACCTGTTACACCTGTTGGAGCTGTTCGAGCTGTTGGAGCTGTTCAAGCTGTCTCACCTGCCTCTCTCATGATCATCATGTCAGGATAGGTATTAGGAAATAAAAACACACATTTTATAAATAATTTAATTTATTAAATGTAAAATATTTATATTACAATACTTTTATACTAATTACAAAAAATGTAGACGAACTATGTCAAGCGTCTTAACATAATCTTCTAAGGTAGTCGATGGCCAGTGCCCGCTGTCTGGACCAGAGCTCCAACCAATCGGCTGCCCAGAGCGACCTTTGGATATATTATCCTCCAGCCATTTTATTAGCTGCTTATGCTCTTCATTGAAATTAATATCTAATTTGAAATGTATATTATTCCTACCAATTACTCGAAACAAAATTTCAAGAAATTCGTATTGTGTAAAGTAAGCTGCCTCGCAAAATGCTTTATTAATCGACCAATCAATACTTTTATAATTATCAGAAATATTTTTAACCGGGTACGATTTCGAATAAAAATCAGTTGACATATAATCATCATTACACGTTAATAATTCTTCTAAAAAAATTCTAAAATAACTATTATTCGCGGCGGGATAATGTCTGTTAATTACTTCTCGTAATCGATACACGGTAAGGTGAGTAATACATTCTCTTTGGAAAATATATTCCAACTGCTGAATAAAAATATCGTTTTGAAGTTTTTTCGTAAATATTTTTTTCATTAAATCGAAATTAGAACTATCTCTTAAAGCCATCCAGTATAAAGCTTTGTCCGGTATAACAATCTTTTCTAAAATTTTATGAACTAATTGATAATTACCCCAATTCAATGCATTTTGAATGTACCTCTCATATATGTCGCGAGTGATTAGTACAAGCTTGTACTGCAATTCTTTTTCTAACCCGTCCATCGCGATCAAAGTCTCTAAAGTAAATGAATCCGAACGGCTACTGCCAAGCGCTTCACTGCGTCGATGACGTCATCTGACGAGCTGAGACTTGTTGGAAATTATATCCCCAAGGTTTCGTATCGGTATTTATATAATTTATAATTCTTTTATCATCATACGGACTGAGTGCCACCTTATTCTGTTTGATAGTATATATTTCATGTTTCTTTGATCGAATTAATCGCTGCTCTTTGGTCAAAATTTCTTTGTTAAATAGACAATTCGTAAAGTCTTCAAATGTAATTTTTCTGATTACCGAACGTGAGAGACCCTTGATCTTTTTATTTACCGACACACCCTCCACTTTATAACTATACATTTTTGCACGGAGTCCTACGAATTCTGTCATTACGCGCCCTTGACATTCGTCTTTCATTACGCCTAGTACCTTCTTATTAGCATGAGGTATTCCGTAGACATTGTCTACAGGATAATCCGATGTGTCGAACTGATGGATGTCTTTTTTAATGTACTTGTATATATCAACGTCGCTAAATTCGTAAATTAAACTGTCTGTGTCCGTGTAAAGTAGTTTGGCTTGCTCACCGAATTCTTTTTTAATATAATCATAATGAAAATCGTAAAGAATAATTTTTGAAAGATCTAAAATGGCGAACCCCACATATATTGGCTTATCGAATTTAATTTTTAGTCGATTCATTTCAATAATAATCATATCCTCGCCGAAGACAGTCGAACTGTGAAAGTTCGGTTTCGCGAGCAGAGACTTGGCACCATATCTCCCCTCCCATTTAGTTACCAATTTAACATCTTTGTGCTTGCGAACATTCTCCATTGTCTTTCCGAACACCGCATTGTTCATTAGCTTATAGAAATTTTTCTGAAACTCGTTACTTGCCTGTTTTCGTAAATCCGTATTTAAATCAATGTATTTCTTTAGCCACCGTGACTGTTTAAATTTTAAAATTCTATGTACCGTCTTGAGTTTTAATCCGCGTTCTAAACATTTTTTTAAAGTCCTATAATGCATTACATATCGCGTTTTATCTAACAGAGTGGTCATTAATTTTGAATGTTTTGAACCAGGCGGCACCATATGTTCTGGACACATCGGGAGATCCTTATGTAGCTCATGTAATTCAAGTGGATACTCGATATCTACTTCCAAAATATAACCGATGTCTGACTCGTCCGATAAATTTGGAATATCTAAGGCATAAAATTGTTCGACGGGTACCCACTCGAAAGCACCTGTAGGTAGCGGAACAGACATCCCGGCTCCATACATGTTATTGATGTCAAAGTACATGATGTGAGTCTCTCTTTCGTCGGGATTAAACGCATCCCCCATGTACTTGTTGTTAGCTTTCGAGTATCTGTTAGATACCTGCGCTACACCGCCTCTTACGCCTTTTTCGATCATCAGTATCGTATCAATGTCTGTGAGAAGCTCTAAATTTTCTTTAGTTATTTTTAACATCGCGTCGAATGCCAGTCCCGGAGCAGTATAATAATTTAAAGCGTCAAGTCCGTACGTCTGTATGCATATCTCGCGGAAATTTTCAAATATATCAGCTAGCAGTAATACATCTGTTTTTAAATATATATCGTAATATTCTCCTAATGTCTTAATATCGAATTTATTCCAGATATTCATAGCGTGGTTATAATCGTCCTCTGTTATGTTTTCGTCAGTCAGTTTACTGTAAAATTCTTCTTTAGCTGGTAGAGATGTCTCGTCTAATTTTTCCCAAGAATTTAAATAATCATAAGGAAAAACACCTTTCCGCGTTAATAATTGAAATTGTTCGTCATTATTACAGTACGATTTAGTGATTCGTTTCTGGTCATCGTCGAGATAGGAAGCTAGTTTTTCGATTTTGTCCGCCATAAACCTAAACGAATCAATAAATCTTAGTTTAATTTTCGTATCTCTAACCCGTTTAGTGAAAGAAATGTATTTTTCCTTATTAATCGGTAATAATGAAATTTGTCCGTCAAATGCCGTTGCTAGCTGTTTGATTATCAGGTGGCCGTCGTAACCTGATAAACAATGAAATATAACCGGAATCACGTGACTATCTTGATAATTAATGTTACATCTCATATGCGCCGGTCCCCTATAATACCCAGTTAAATGATTGTGATCGGCTACTTTGATGTCCGTCTCTTTGAAGGACCCCTCACAGATATGACAGACCTGCGCGAGATCGAATTCATTTTTTTGTGTCTCGTTTAACGACTCCATAGGTTTTATGTCGGACATGATTACATTAACTCGGTCTGAAATTTTTTCAAGTTCTTTAACAAACCAGTACTGACAGTCGGCGCCTCGGTACATTTTAAATTGCGATAGACTGTCATCGTACGAACATTTTAAGTAATACGCGACGCTAAAAGCTGTATGTTTCTGGTAATTTTGAGTATTTTGATTCGTGTTAGCATCACAGTCCTCTAAGATACATTCGAAATCAGCATAAATAGCGAACGGTACTCTTTCTTTATAACGGTAATTTTTAAATTTTAAAAACTTTTCATCCTCGTCGGGTAATTCAATTTTGCATGTATTAGTTTTCGAATTACAATCATTTGAATGTCGGTCTAGAAGTTCTTGAGTAGAGAAATGATTAAGACATCGGTTGCAGATAAATTTTTCATGTCCGTGTGAAGATAACTGTTTAGATAATAATCGAGACATATTCTTTATCCAAGCAAAATGATATTGCGTAGCATCAGTAAAATTATCGGCAGAATTCGTAGGAATCATTAATAAATTTACGACGCGTTCAAAACTGTATTTACTTAAACATAACGGTAAAACTTCCCTTTTAACTAAGGTGTATACGTTTATCGAAATATCATTTAAGCGTTCGAATTTTTTAATATTTCTTAATTCCATCGGAAACTCGATGCCATCATATTTCAAAACGTGTTTAAAATGAGGATATGAAGTCACTCTCTGCCCATTCTTTTTAGCTGGGTATAATGCCGAAACTACCGACCATAAGAAGCAATATTCGTCATTATTTTTAACGTTAATAACGCACTTTTTTTCCTTTATAAAGTTTGGCATTTCAGCGTATGTTGATAATCCCACTGTTATAGGACAATATTTATTAACATTTACTCTTAGCCCGATAATTTCCGATAAGGCCCAGCCTGAATCTTTTCCTTGAAAGTCTTCTAGATGTTTTAATAACCGTTCGGATACATTTTCTTTATACCATTCCTTTAAATTCGTATTTAAGTCTATCACAGCGTTCCTTGTAGCAAAAGTTTTTAATTCCACTGTGCCATTAATAGGCTGTACGAAGTTACATTCAAAAATAACATTTACTTTAATTAGTCCATCTTTCAAACATTTTTTAATTTGAATAGAGAAGCTCCTAAACGCTTTTTTAAAAAATAATAACGGCTCTTTAATTTGTACGTTAGTTATTATACCGGACTTAACACGATTTTTAAAACAAGATTCTACCTCTTGATATACTAAATATTTTCGTGCTGTCGGCTTTAAGGAACCGCCTAATATTTTATTTTTTAATTTTAATTTTTTCAATTGCTCTCGGTAGTATTTTAAAAGCGCTAAATTATTTTCCAATTTAAATATATTTTCACCTTTATTATCGATATGAATTTTGATTTTAATTGCCTTGGCTACTAGTTTAATATTGCTATTAATTATCGAAATATGTTGATCGATTTCATAATCAGTCTTTAAGAGCAGCAATGATTTTTTAGTTAATTAATTATATCAGTACTGAGTTTAGATACGGTCTCGGTAGACGACATACTGTTTCAATTAGACAACCGTTCACCGCGAGAGATAAACAGCTAATGATCGAGGTGGGGAGATGACGCTGCTTTTATACTCGGCGGCTGAGGGTCACGTGACTTTGCAATGGACGATTTCTAAAAGGCCCCCGAATTTTCATAATCTGTTCGTCTTTTACATATAAAACAATGTTAAATTGCTATATCGCTGTGGGGTGGCTACATATTCCCATAAGAAACTATGTATTGTAAGACACAAAATTATTCACGTGCATCTTTACCGTATACCTATCTTATGTTAGTAGGCTATCAGAAATGATTTCATTTGTTTACATTAACAATTTCCTGGAATCCGATAACGGCTCTGCATTATGTTCTTATTAAATTGAAATCTAAACGTAGAGAAGCGAACGAATATTTATCTTATATAAAACTCAGGCTAACAAGTCTAGACTTGTCTGAAAAGCGTTTATATTGGGTCTCGATATTTCCTTTGATCTAGCCGCTGTAGTTATCTAAAGGTAATTAATCACGTTTTAAATATACACATAGCCGTAGACAGTCGACATTTATTTACATTAACAATTTCCTGGAATCCGATAACGCCTCTGCATTATGTTCTTAGTACATTGAAATCTAAACGTAGAGAAGCGAACGAATATTTATCTCATAAATATAAGACTTGTCTATTTAAACTCAATGATGGACGTCAGTAGCCATTTTTCTTAACCTCTAACGTAAACATACAATACTATTAGTCAATAAACGGCAGCCATCTTATTTTAGACACACCCTGTATACTCTTATCCACGCCCTTTTAGATATAATCTCTTATCTAAGCTCGGGGATTGGATCTCCCATCTCCCCCCTCCCATTAGGTCCTATCACCTATCATCTAAGAAGATCCCACCTCACACTACAACCTAGATAATAGAATCTATCATCTAGCATTATCTCACCTCACACTAGAACCTAGATCATAGGATCTATCATCTATCACCTGCGCGCCCCCCGCGGGGCTTCCGGAATGATGACGTCACACAGAACTCCGATTGCTACTCTACTGACGGGTTTGCGCTAGAATCGGCCTTACTTAACTACTTAAATCTTCAGAGAGTTTCACATTATAATAATATAATAATAATAATAATAATAATAATAATAATAATAATAATAATGTTTATTTGGAATTAAAAGATTACACAATGTAACAATAAAGATGTTTACCAAATAAACACTCAGGATTCGCAGAAGTATTCTAGTGACACTTGTTTGCGACTTTGAGTGTGTGAACATTTAATTTTTACACTATTTAATATCTATCTATATATAATATTTAATAATAATAATAATAACAATAAAAGGTCTTTATTCAGAGAAAAAAAAAATACATTTCATTTCCCTATAATGGCGGAGTCTAGCTTAAGCTTTACTTATATACTATAATACTGCACATACACATTGTATTATAGTTAACATTTTGCTACCTATATACAGTTAGTTCACCAGTAAGATAAAAAAAATAGCAAAAAAAATGACTATTTTCTCCAACAAGTGAAGCTTACCCAGAAGTACTTTTACATGGAATAATATAACAGAGAATAAACTAATATCATTTTCAACCCCTTACAGTGATTAACTATCTTCAACGTCTATCTATCAAATGCAGACATAAGAACCAATAGAAACCTTTCATTTTATTTTAATTTGCTCTGCAAATATTATGTACTAGATGCTGTTCTAACATCTCTAAATAACGGCAGTTTTTCTTTATAGGGATACTATTAGGTAATCAGTATAAGTGTTGCTGTAATATTTTCATATGTTTCTTAACCGCTTCTCATGTCACCGAAGTAACTCCTTGAAAATCCAGAATGATTTCGTGTTAGATAAAGAGAAACGAGGCCCTACAGCATATAGTGGAGTCCGAACCACTTCTTGGGGATAATTTTATAATTAAAATTATTTCGCGATGAGCAGGGATTGAACCTGCTTCGCTAGGTACGCCAGTATGCAAGCTAGACGCGCTAAACCACTGAGCTACCGTCCCCCATATTCTATATATTTCATAAATTGATAATTTTTTTTTCTTCTAACATTAGTTATCTATAGTGCCTGTCATCGCTAAACTGGAGTTGGTGTTGATTCATTTTAATCACCTAGTTTCTTATTTTTTAGTATTTGTAGCGGTGAATACGATTCTACCACCTGAATAGGGTAGTTTGGATGTTTTCGAGGTTGCTAAATAACTCGCTATTTGTTCTTTATTAAAAAAATGTGTTGACTAAAACCATAAAAATCTATTGTAATATTATGTGCGGTAAATATTTCTCATATTGATATAGAGGTAGTTTTTCATAATAAGAATACTCACGTCAAGACAAAGTGAATGTCTGTCCCTTTTACTAGTATAAAATAATTTGGTGCATTACTAAGTGCCGCGGCATTTTTTTAGTATCCGATACTGTGAATAGAATTGCACCCCGAATAGGGTAGTTTGGTGGTTTCCAGGGCCGCTAACTAAAGCGCTTTTTTGTAATAATACTTGCTGCGAATAATATTTCATACTCTTATAGGGGTTGATTTGAAAACGGGGATGCTGAGGTCAGGAACAGTTGAAGGTCTGGCTCAACTAATATTAAAAAATCATTTTGTACATTTTTAATCACCTTTTTACCTATTTTCTTAATATTAGATGCTGTGTGTCTCGTTCCATCCCCCGAATAGGGTGTGGATGGGGGTAGTTTTTACCTTTTTGTTATCTCTATTGAATCGATACCAAGTAGTTATCATAAAATAAATATAATTTTCACATTCAGTATAAGCTATCATTTATAGCATTTTAGTGGTTGTTTTTATGTTTTTGGGGGTGAAATAAAAATTTCCCCAGGCTTTTGGTACCACGAAGATGTATTTTTATTAATCTTGAGTCTTTTCCAACCATTTTCTCTGGGTTTTATGCGTTCCGGGATAGGGGCCAAAAATCAGCTATTTTTAACATTGTCCTTTGTTCCGGGTCAACTATTAATTTTACTGCCTTAATAGTAATGTACTCAAATTAAAAGCGTCGGGCAAAACCCGCTGTTTCACAAATAAATTATCTCTTAGTTCCTCAAAACCGCATATTGATATATATTCTCTTTCTCAAGAAATGTGGACTTAAATTCAAGTTTAGTTAAAAAAAAAGGTTATTTTAAAAGATCGATCTGCAGCATTGTTTGGCACTAAATTTAAATTATGCGCACAGCATAGTACATAAAACGCTCTAGGATTTATTCCCAAGATTTTCTGTCACAGCCCAGTGTATTCACTACGCATATTTGCTCCGATGTCATAATCTTGTCCCCGCAAATAGTATTGTGACGTGTTCCCCCTCATCGAAGGCTACATTGATATTTTTGTCTTTTTGCCCGGGAACAATCCACAAAACTCTAAGATGGTTGAGTTCTTAACTATGAAGTTTTACTATAAAATTAAATGGGATAAGCCCAAACTGACATCATCACTTACAATTTAATTTGTAGTATTTATTAGTCAAATTTATATTCCCTGGGTGACACAAAAACTAATTTGTTTGGACACTAAAATTGCATAAACTCACCAAGGTAATAACCTGTTACCAAAACAAATTAGGCTCGGCTAGCCAGTTTTTGTAGGAGGCCTAGGGCCATGGGTAAGCGTAAGCAACGGTCCCAATAAGGCCAAGAGTGTTTAATGATGTAAAGAAAATTTAGAAAATTTGTAAGTTTGAAAAAAAATTTTGTCAAAAAAAATTTTTTTATATTTTTTTTGTGTAACAATTTTCAGTTTTTTTTTTTTTGAAGGCAAAATTACAAGAGTTATTTTGGGCGCCAGTCTCTAAAGAAGAGACGGAAAAGGAAAGGTACGATACAGCAGACACCAGAGAAACACAAAAAATTTAAAATTTAACAATTTAATCACAACCAATCGTACGAAACGATCTAAAATTCGAGGGTTAGCAATTAATAACAACAGATGCCAACTTCGTGGCTTTGAATTATAGAAAATATTAGTTACAAAATTATTGTTAGGTTAGTATCCTTAACACTATTTTAGCATCCCGGCGACATTTAGTGATAAACAATTCCCTTATCCAAAAAAGACGACCTAGCTTAGTTGGTCAGTAATCAAAAAAAACCCCAGCAAAAGTTAGGCCAATTAGCTCTGAATAAAGACACCGGTGCCAAGGTTACGTTACAAAGTTTGAGGTTCAAATGATAATTTTCAATGCCTTGATTCACAAATGATGGCCAAAATTTACATTTTATTACAAGTTCACGATACAGTCTCCCCAAGAAAATGGTAGTCAGTAAATTTAGTTAGGCAGAAGGCCAACAAATAACTAAATTTTGAGTAAAGTTTATGCAAGACAAGTCAAATATTTATAGTGAGCCGCTCACAAAGAAAGAGGGAAATAAGGACAAATCCCAACCAATAAACAAACGGAAATTAACTTCCTACTACTATAAATACTGAATTTATCCCATCAACTTAGACTATTAAACATCTATTTCATTTTGACCTGGGAGAACTATGACTTGTTCAGCAAAAACAAAATCAAAACATTTATAGCAATTTACTCACTCAGTTAAGGGAAACTAAAACAAATCTCCCATTAAATTAACCACTGGAAACACATTTCCTAACACTATGTCACTATGAATGTTGAACTTGCTTACTAGAACTTGATTATTGCAATTCTTGTGAAACTAACACGCAAAATTATAATAGAACGTAACCTCACCTCGCGGTCCAACTTTACGGGAGCAACAGAAGTTATGTTACGAAATCTATCGTACTTAGGTAAAAACACTACTGAAAAATGACAACTTAGTAGAATGTTAATTAAACTTGTTTATCACTAAAACACCATAAATCAATAAATAACCCCGTGACCCAAGGTAAATTTCTATCACTAAATATAACGTAGAAAACTAACCTAAAATTTAGCGACTATAATTATAGAAGTATCCATAATAGGCAATATAAATAATTTAAAACTATAAAAGTTTGTACTACAGTACGCAACAAATACTCATGATAAAAGGTAAACAACAAAAATCGATAAAGGTTAAAGCACAGCTGCACTTTAAAATACGACCACACGGTCAACACTTTTGATAAAACAATTTGTAATTGCACGAACCAAAGGTTTAAACATTAAGAAAATATACGACTTAATCGTAAAATGGCTCTATTGTTTCAATAGCGATCTACTTACACTTTGTTTACTTAATTTAAATTTATATCCTGCTTATAGCAGACGTTGTGATAAAACAACTGTAAACTTTGTTAGAAGGGTGGTAAATGGCAAATAAAAAAACTAGACTTATCTTAGAAATAAGACGTTGATTGTTGTCTTATATCGAGGGATCCTCCTAATAAGAACGTGATGTCCCCTGGACGTCAGCGAAAAAATTGACACTTCTTCGTAGGTTAAGGAAGACGAAGATAGCACATCACATGGGTTACCAATTCCGGCATGAAACTAAATTCCCCAGCTAACTTGATCTCGCTACTTGCCCTACCTCAGCGTCACTGCGTCACCAAGCATGGCTTCCAGACAAAAAAATTATGAAAATTTATTTCTTCCAAGATATGTAAATGTGTTCCTGTTATGACGTCGGAACCGTCCCAGTTTAGTTTAATTCCTATATAAAGCCTTCCATAACCATCTATTCCGCAGGGATTATGTCCGTTGTGATTTACGATTTAATACGTAGTTTTTTAAAATGGTGGTACCATGTGCTTTACATTGACGTTAAATTAAAATTTTGAATTATGCATTAGGAATCGGAAATCGAAAATAGAATTCAATCAGTATCTAAAATAAAATACCCTGGTTAGGATTTAACTAATATCATAATTAATCAACAATTAACTTACTTAGTTAATCCATTTAAGCGATTGCAACTTTAATTAGGCAGAGCGTTTGCCAAACATGTGCTCGTTAGACGCACTTGAAACAAAAGAGGCTGGATTTTAAATCCATACCTGCGACAGTCGCTCGAATACGACGGTAATGCCTCACTAGACGGGAAACGCACTAATATCTGCGCGGTTGAAAAGAAGTTAACTTGATCAACGTTCTTAATATTAGAGGTCCCTGCGACTTGCTTCATACTATTGATGCTAATAAGTTAATTATGGCTGTAATGGCCGCTAGAGGTCATTACAAATACCCCCTTCCAACAAATTTTAAAGCGTAAGCTTACTCCAAACCAGAGTTGCCGACACCCAGTATTCAACAACTTATGCCAAAATTTAGACATTTCTAACAGAAACGTTACAAAATACACGAAAGCTTAATACTAACCTAAATCATGGCTAACACTACTAGGCATAAAATATACAAAATAGCGATATACAACAGATTTAAATTACAATTTAAAATTTACAAAATATTATAAAGGGAACAAGGACAATATACTCGTGGATAATCAGGGAGACAAATTTACAGTTCTTATTACTAAGCTAGTCATATTTATTTACCTTCAGGTAAGGATAAACTAAGAAAACCCTATATACGTTGGGGATCATCGTCAGGAGCTTGCTTAAGGTCTTTAATATGATATCTACCTAATTCTTTTTTATGTTCATCTACCAGCTCGTAGATAATAGGGGAAATCTTTTTTACAACAGTACATTTGACAAATTTAGGAGCAAGTTTTGCTGAAAAATAACTTGCTGCATCCGATAACACGTAATTTCTTTTATACACCGTGTCTCCAACATCAAATTCAATATTTCTTTTTCTGAGGTCATAATGTTTCTTATTCTTTTGATAAGATTTAGAAACATTGTTGGCGACATCTTTGTATAATTCTTGTAACTTTTGCAGCTCAGAAGCTAATTTATTTCTATTTTCAAATTGAACGGGAGCATTTATTTTCGAAGTTATTTCACCGTAATATTTTCCAGATATAGGGAGTTCTCTCCCAAATGTCAGGACAGCTGGGGAGTAACCCGTAGCTTCATGAACACAAGTATTGATCGCATTTGCAATTTGAGGTATCAGTTTGTCCCAGTCTCGATGATTATTTTCTCTCAAGTAAGATCTAATCGCAGTACCTATGACCCTATTGGCTCGTTCTACATTGTTACATTGTGGGTGATATTTGGCGTTATACCACGCATGCGAGATCGAATATTTGGTTAACAAACTCTTAAACTCCTTTGACGTAAATTGGGACCCGTTGTCCTGGACCATAATTTGAGGTACACCGAAAGTTAAGAAAACTTGATTTTCGATAAAGTTACAAATTTCTTTAGCTGTAGCTCGTTTCATTCTATGTATGAAAGTGAATTTAGTGAACCAGTCGACTACGACTAACAAGTAACAATTGTTTAACTTAGACTTGGGGTAAGGCCCCGATATATCACATGAAAGTAGTTGAAATGGTTGACTTATATTTTTAGGAGACCCCATGAGTCCAATTCGGCCCAGTTGTGATACTTTTTGTGCATGACAGATTTCACACCTATATACGTACTTCTTGACATCAGCCTTCATACCTGGCCAATAGTAACAATTGGACACACGGTGATAAGTTTTATTAAAGCCGAAGTGGGATGACAGAGGGTCATCGTGACATTCTTTCAAAATATTTAACCGGTCACCTTTCGGTACCACTAACTTCCATTCCTTGAAATTTGTTCTTAACTTGTACTTGTTCTTAACAAATTTGTAAAGCTTATCGTTTTCTAAATGCCACACTGGGTATAATTCAGGATTTTTATTTACGTTGACTAACATCTTAGCGTACCATTTGTCGGGTTTACTCTGAATACTGTCAATGTGGGTAACAGCTCTGCTTAAGGCATCCGGGACTACATTTAATTTACCACTACGATGTTCGATATCAAAGTCATATTGGGACAACTGCACTGCCCATCGTGCCAAACGGCCACTAGGATTCTGTAGCTTTGTTAACCACAACAACGCGAAATGGTCAGTGATCACCTTGAACTTAACACCCTGTACATAACAGCGATATTTTGACAAGCCAAACATCAAACTCAAAAGTTCGAGTTCAGTAATTGTATAGTTACGCTCGGCCTTGCTTAGAGTACGTGAGGCGTACGACACCACTCTCTCGTTCTCTCCCTCCCCTTGTGTCAAAACACAAGCGACGGCGTGAGTGCTTGCATCGCATTGTAAAACAAAAAGCTCGTCGAAATTTGGGCTTGCTAGTACCGGGGCAGTAATCAAACGCTGTTTTAATTCAAGGAATGATTTTTCCGCAACGTCAGACCACTGGATACCTTGACGTTTTTGCCTACCCTTTATCAACTCGGTTATAGGAGCGGTTAATTCCGAAAAGCCACTAATAAAACGGCGGTACCAAGACGCCATGCCTAGAAACCTTTTAACCTCAGTTGTGTTTTTAGGTCGGGGATAATCGATAATAGCCTTGACTTTATCAGGGTTCGTATGAAGGCCATTTTTGTCTACTACGTAGCCTAGAAAAGATAAACTGGATTTGCAAAATTTGCACTTGTCAACATTTACAGTTAAATTGGCTGACTTCAAACTATCAAAAACCCGTAAAAGCGTTTTGAGGTGTTCGTCGAAAGTTTTGTTTACTACGATCAAATCATCAAGATAAGTGAAAATATGTTGTTCTAGAGAAGGGTCGAATAACCTATCAATAAGTCTTTGTAACTGCTGAGCGGAATTACATAAGCCAAAAGGCATCCTAGTAAATTCAAAGTGCCCCTTACCAACTACTGAAAAGCCCGTTTTTTCGCAGGAGTCTGGTGCTAATTTTATTTGCCAAAAGGCATGTTTAAGGTCTATGGCCGTTAAAAAATGAGCATCTCTAACTTTGTCTAGAGTTTGAGTTAAATTCGGTAAAGGATATGAGTCTTTTTTTGTAATTGAGTTAAGTTTCCTACCATCAAAACACAGACGATATTCCCCAGAAGGTTTTTTAACTAAAATGACATTACTTGAATATGGACTTTTAGACGGTTGTATAACCCCAAGTTCTAACATGTTATCTATTTCTGCGTTCAGGTGTTTTTGCATATATGGTGACATTGAGAAATTTCTTTGCTTAAAAGGTGCCGGCTCTGTTAAAACGATTTCATGTTCAACGAGCGTAGTACAACCTAATGTAGTGGAGTTGGAACTTATTTCCTTGAATTTAGTAATGATTGACTCTAATCTTTTGCTTTGGGCCTCACTTAAATCAGCCTCACTCATGATAGAACATAGAAAATTTTCGTGGTTAAAAGATAAGTCAGAAGGAAGGTCACTCATAACAAAGGACTTATTGTTAAAGTCTAAATTTAGCCCAAATATTTTACAAAAGTCTACCCCCAAGATAATATCATTTCTAATGCTGGGAACCACTAAAGTTTTTATGATTTCGGTTTTATTTTCCAAAGTGATAGGTAAAAATACGGTACCGATAACCTTTTGAGATTGCCCATCGGCCGTAGAGACATTGAAATGTGAGTGGTTGTATTCAATTTCTAACTCTGTGTTCAAAATAAAATTAAGACCCCTTTTTCCTAAAACTGTTTGACTAGCCCCCGTATCTAAAAGAGCATCCATCTTCATACCATCGACAGATATGGTGAGAAAAGGTCTATTATCTGATATCTTACTAACAAATAATGGAGAAATCAATTTCTGTTTATAAAAATTTTTAACTACTAATAACCAATCAGACCATTTATTGTCAATATTTTCATTTAGCGAGGAGAATTTATTAGATATTTTATTTTTCGAGTTTTTTACAGGTGATCTCATATGACAATTTTTATTAGATAAAACTGAGTTTGATTTACCGCGATAATAGGTACAATTTTTATCGGTGGAAGCTAAGTTTGTTCTACGACGATGATAATTAAAATTTTTACTTATGCGCGTTTTAGGACTAAAATTATTATTTAAGGTGTGGTCGGATTTAATGGGTCCGAAACAGCATCTCCCGGCCTTAGATCTGTTGTGACCTCGTTTTTTGAATTACATTTTAAGCATTTAGTTCTAATAACACCTTTCTGTCCACAAGTGAAACAGAAAATTGTTCTTTTCTTACGGCACTTGTTATAAGCGTGACCCTGTATATCACAATTCCAACATTTTATAGACTTTACGGCCTCTATGGTTACGTTCAGATTTTCAGGCGAGCTTACAGGGTGTTTACTAGTGTCCGCAACACCTTCGGAACTATTAGTGTCGGCCATTTGCAAACCTTCTAATATTTCACTAATATGACCTTTCTGCGTGATACCACGAGTATTAGTTTTAGAGAAAGACAAATCAGGCCCTATAAGGTTCGAAAAATTTCCACTAGACTCCTTAAAGTTACTGTTGCTTATTTTAACATCTTCTATTGTTTTACATAAATGTTTTAGCTCTGAAATATTGTAAGGATAACGCAAGGCTAAACGATCTTGAAAATACGGTCTTAAATTTTTTATGATGATTTTTAACTGGGTACTTTCATGAACAGGGTGGCTAAATCTCCTAAACAAATTTTCCATTACTGCGATAAAAATTAAAACTCTCTCCGATACGCCTTGTTTTCTGTCTCTAACCGCGTCCCACAATTCTCCCTCAAAATCACAGGGTAAAAATACTGATTTTAATTGATTTTCTAAATCTTGCCACGTATGGCAATTTGAACGAACTGACCTAAACAAAATTAATGCATCTCCTTCAAAGAATTCATGAGCAAAAGTTAATAAGTCGTTTTTACTAATTTTGTGGGACATTGAAAATTCTTCCACACGCTCTAAAAAGCTATGTAAAGTTTGGTTTCTACCGTCAAATTTTAATAAACTCCTATTAGCTTGCGAAAGTCTGAAGAAAGCTTTACTGTAATCAAGATTAGGGTGGTTATACGTTACGCCAGGTGCAGTATGCAACCCACTGTACCTAGTATCACTGGAAGGTAATGTATTTTCTGGCCTAGGAACATATAAATTACGATTGGTGGTACTTGAACTAACTATGGGCTCTCTAAGAGGTCCATGGTTAAACAATTGTGTCGAATGACGAGGTAGTGTTGAAAAATTGTCATTAGGTTGATTGATGTCATTGACATTATAGTACTGTTGATACAGGCCGAAATTTGTTCTAGGAACAGTTTCATGAAAATTGTTGTGACTGGGTATAGGTACATTATTATACACATTAGTAGAACTTACTTCAGGTACACGAAAAGAGCTTGAAACTTGATAGGCCCCTGGGGCTACATTATTTGTAAACGGAGAACTTGTAGTGCAAAAATTTATATTTGACTGTGTGTTTAAAGTACTAGAATTTAAGTCGCGTTGTGAATTGCCAGTACTGACATTTGAATGATATAGTGAGTTTAACATATTTCCATTTGGGTTATTTGTTACGGTAAAATTATGGACATTTAAATTGTTTTGTGAATTTAAATTATTGACATTTGGGTTATTTTGTGAAGTCGAATTGTTTACATTTAGATTACTGTATGAATTTAAATTACTGAAATGCATAGTGGTTTGTGGGACAAAACTTGAGCTGGTAACGGAGAATTGGTGACTGGTCGAGGTTTGATTCGACATATTGGCCTGTGAAATTATTACTGGTGAACTAACAGTTACCGCGGAAGGTAAAATGTTATCATTTGCTTGGTTAAACTCAATTAAATTTACTTCTGGTACATTACCAGATTTATTCTCTAGCAAATCCAAAAGCAACATAATCTTTGTGGTTAATTCAGTTTTAAAATCAGCTTCTGTCTGATACTCAGCTATTAAATAATCTACTCGATTTTTGACATGTAAAAGTTTACTTTTCAATCTTTTATAATCTGGATGACGTTTATCAAATGCAAACCTGTTTACCATACGTTCCAGCGTGTTGACCTTATCAATACAGATGATTCTTTCCATCCCATTATCTAACGGAACCTTTGGATGAGACGTTAGTTGACACTTTTCGCTCTGTAGGTGTCCTCGTAAAATAGCTCTCTTGACGTCACAGTTTCCCTCGACATTCGTCCCTCGTATATAAAGTTCGAAGTTCAGCTCCTCTACTGACAGATAATTTGGCTCCATGACTGCTTACTATTTTATTCCTACACTAGGGAAAACACGAATTAGTAACAAGAAACTAAAAAAGGTACATACACTAAAATTTTAAACAAGTTAAAAATTTTGAAAAGCAAGGAAAATAGAAAGGTAAAGACTCTTGAATTTTGTAAATTTAATGGACACTCTTGCCTCCAAATTTTACGAAAACCTCGCGTTGAGGCGCCACTGTAACGTGTTCTCCCTCATCGAAGGCTACATTGATATTTTTGTCTTTTTGCCCGGGAACAATCCACAAAACTCTAAGATGGTTGAGTTCTTAACTATGAAGTTTTACTATAAAATTAAATGGGATAAGCCCAAACTGACATCATCACTTACAATTTAATTTGTAGTATTTATTAGTCAAATTTATATTCCCTGGGTGACACAAAAACTAATTTGTTTGGACACTAAAATTGCATAAACTCACCAAGGTAATAACCTGTTACCAAAACAAATTAGGCTCGGCTAGCCAGTTTTTGTAGGAGGCCTAGGGCCATGGGTAAGCGTAAGCAACGGTCCCAATAAGGCCAAGAGTGTTTAATGATGTAAAGAAAATTTAGAAAATTTGTAAGTTTGAAAAAAAATTTTGTCAAAAAAAATTTTTTTATATTTTTTTTGTGTAACAATTTTCAGTTTTTTTTTTTTTGAAGGCAAAATTACAAGAGTTATTTTGGGCGCCAGTCTCTAAAGAAGAGACGGAAAAGGAAAGGTACGATACAGCAGACACCAGAGAAACACAAAAAATTTAAAATTTAACAATTTAATCACAACCAATCGTACGAAACGATCTAAAATTCGAGGGTTAGCAATTAATAACAACAGATGCCAACTTCGTGGCTTTGAATTATAGAAAATATTAGTTACAAAATTATTGTTAGGTTAGTATCCTTAACACTATTTTAGCATCCCGGCGACATTTAGTGATAAACAATTCCCTTATCCAAAAAAGACGACCTAGCTTAGTTGGTCAGTAATCAAAAAAAACCCCAGCAAAAGTTAGGCCAATTAGCTCTGAATAAAGACACCGGTGCCAAGGTTACGTTACAAAGTTTGAGGTTCAAATGATAATTTTCAATGCCTTGATTCACAAATGATGGCCAAAATTTACATTTTATTACAAGTTCACGATACAGTCTCCCCAAGAAAATGGTAGTCAGTAAATTTAGTTAGGCAGAAGGCCAACAAATAACTAAATTTTGAGTAAAGTTTATGCAAGACAAGTCAAATATTTATAGTGAGCCGCTCACAAAGAAAGAGGGAAATAAGGACAAATCCCAACCAATAAACAAACGGAAATTAACTTCCTACTACTATAAATACTGAATTTATCCCATCAACTTAGACTATTAAACATCTATTTCATTTTGACCTGGGAGAACTATGACTTGTTCAGCAAAAACAAAATCAAAACATTTATAGCAATTTACTCACTCAGTTAAGGGAAACTAAAACAAATCTCCCATTAAATTAACCACTGGAAACACATTTCCTAACACTATGTCACTATGAATGTTGAACTTGCTTACTAGAACTTGATTATTGCAATTCTTGTGAAACTAACACGCAAAATTATAATAGAACGTAACCTCACCTCGCGGTCCAACTTTACGGGAGCAACAGAAGTTATGTTACGAAATCTATCGTACTTAGGTAAAAACACTACTGAAAAATGACAACTTAGTAGAATGTTAATTAAACTTGTTTATCACTAAAACACCATAAATCAATAAATAACCCCGTGACCCAAGGTAAATTTCTATCACTAAATATAACGTAGAAAACTAACCTAAAATTTAGCGACTATAATTATAGAAGTATCCATAATAGGCAATATAAATAATTTAAAACTATAAAAGTTTGTACTACAGTACGCAACAAATACTCATGATAAAAGGTAAACAACAAAAATCGATAAAGGTTAAAGCACAGCTGCACTTTAAAATACGACCACACGGTCAACACTTTTGATAAAACAATTTGTAATTGCACGAACCAAAGGTTTAAACATTAAGAAAATATACGACTTAATCGTAAAATGGCTCTATTGTTTCAATAGCGATCTACTTACACTTTGTTTACTTAATTTAAATTTATATCCTGCTTATAGCAGACGTTGTGATAAAACAACTGTAAACTTTGTTAGAAGGGTGGTAAATGGCAAATAAAAAAACTAGACTTATCTTAGAAATAAGACGTTGATTGTTGTCTTATATCGAGGGATCCTCCTAATAAGAACGTGATGTCCCCTGGACGTCAGCGAAAAAATTGACACTTCTTCGTAGGTTAAGGAAGACGAAGATAGCACATCACATGGGTTACCAATTCCGGCATGAAACTAAATTCCCCAGCTAACTTGATCTCGCTACTTGCCCTACCTCAGCGTCACTGCGTCACCAAGCATGGCTTCCAGACAAAAAAATTATGAAAATTTATTTCTTCCAAGATATGTAAATGTGTTCCTGTTATGACGTCGGAACCGTCCCAGTTTAGTTTAATTCCTATATAAAGCCTTCCATAACCATCTATTCCGCAGGGATTATGTCCGTTGTGATTTACGATTTAATACGTAGTTTTTTAAAATGGTGGTACCATGTGCTTTACATTGACGTTAAATTAAAATTTTGAATTATGCATTAGGAATCGGAAATCGAAAATAGAATTCAATCAGTATCTAAAATAAAATACCCTGGTTAGGATTTAACTAATATCATAATTAATCAACAATTAACTTACTTAGTTAATCCATTTAAGCGATTGCAACTTTAATTAGGCAGAGCGTTTGCCAAACATGTGCTCGTTAGACGCACTTGAAACAAAAGAGGCTGGATTTTAAATCCATACCTGCGACAGTCGCTCGAATACGACGGTAATGCCTCACTAGACGGGAAACGCACTAATATCTGCGCGGTTGAAAAGAAGTTAACTTGATCAACGTTCTTAATATTAGAGGTCCCTGCGACTTGCTTCATACTATTGATGCTAATAAGTTAATTATGGCTGTAATGGCCGCTAGAGGTCATTACAGTATATATTTTTAGATTACAAAACACATATTTTAGCAGATAATTCTAACTCAGTTTGATAAGTTGCAGAACACAATTTTATAAAACGTTGCCTGATTTCAACTTTCTTTGTGACATTGTTTAAGTTGACAAATCTGAAAACAACTGTTAGAGCTGTTCAGTGTGACTAACATCTGGAGTGCAATCCAGAACAATAGAAACATATTTTGAGAAGTTTAAAGGTTTTTTACTAGTTATGATAAACCCATTTGTGTTTGATATTTATTGGTTGTTAAACCTCATTCTTACTTAATGTTATTCAAACAATGCAAGTGACAGTCAGCTTGGAATTCGTATACATTTGACAAATAAATAACGAAATAAAGGAAAAACATAAATTTAGATAACCAAAACTAAACGCTTAAAAAATATAAAATCACTAATTCACTTTTGAAGATGAAATAATGGAATACTCAATAACTGTAAATGAACCCTTGTAATTCCGTATTTGCGCCGGCCTCTACCTAGACGAATTTTCAGAAAGAAAATAAAAAAGTCTTTCCTAGTAATCGTAAATGCGTTGAATCTGCAATAAAACTCAGTTCAAGAGATGCAGAAATTTTATTTCTGATGTGATTATTTTATTTATCCATTTAATTATTAGTAGGACTAGATTCGAATATATATGTTGATTTTAATGGGTAAAAGTTGCTATCGTGCGTGGCCGACTGCGAAAACCTATTTGATTCATATTTTGTACCAACACGTCACAATTCACGTTTAAAAAGTGCTACTGAAATTAAGTACACAGTCAATATATATATTTGTTATCAATAAATCAGTTGGCAACGGCAGAGTGCAACTTTCATTCGATTGTAATACTCTTATTAAATACAAACAACCTTTTAAAGTAACATTGATATGTAATAGATATATATATCTACGTAAAGTTTGTTAAAACTTGAGAGACCCAGTGTATGTTAGAATTTCGACTTTTTATGCATCTTAGCATTTTTTGTGCTTAATTAAAATCCTTAGTAACATTTCGATCTAAAATTCTAATACAGCAGCTGAGTCTATATACAAGGTGATCATATCGTTCGTGTTTTTGGGAGTGTGAAGTGGGCTTGGTTTTGGGATTAAAAACCACAAAGGTGACAGGTCAATTTTTATTTTTTTCAGTTACATTCTCATTAAATTTGTGAACAGTAAATAAACATAATTAAATTCGTAAACTAAATAAGAACTTATTTTGTTTAACCATTCTCTGTTTCTATTTTTTTTGAAATTTTTTTAATGTCTATTTTTAAATTTTTTTTAAATTATGAACAAGATAAGTTCTTATTTATTTTTTACTGCTCACAATTTTAATAGACTTCTCTGTTACATTGTCTTACAATTGAGTCCGCTTTGCGCTTCCAACTTCAACTTTCGTTTCGTAATAGTATTATTAAGGGGCGAGCGTAGAGGCGACTTCAATGTGAATATCAGTCGATATTCTATTGAAGCAACGTCGAGCGCGGTTAGTACTTGGATGGGCTCCCATCTTGGGAATACAGCGTTCTCGTCCCACCTTCTAGAGGCTTGTATATCAGTGTATACTCGGAAGTTACGTAATTTCAGACGAGGATTACGTAGTGGATATACCATCCTTCGGAGGGGATGTAAAGCAGGCGGTCCCTTTTCTATTAAATGTTAGGCAAGTAAAAGATCCCTACTCTTCTTAAGGGAAGAGGTTCGGCAAAATTTCCAGGTTGGGGGTAGCTCATCTCTTGGCATCGGTGATAGGCCCTGGTAGTGGAAATAGGCCGACGTTAAACAGTTAAAAAAAAAAAAATAGTATTATTAAAAATAACATTTTAGGATAAAACTGATATATCATCTAACTCACGTAATGTTCGCACGAACCTGTAAGACTCATTGTATATTGTAGTATAGATATCTTGTATACTTTTGCATTTTTTATGTTCTTAATTATAAACCTTTGGAAGACATTGCTCTAAAATCATAATAAAACAAATTGTATAAAAGATGACACATATAATTCCTCTGTACGACGGATATGATCCAATTTAAATAGGAAGTATGTTATCGGGCTATTTTATGTTCCAAATTCGAAAAAAAATTCGTGTACTCCATATATTTATTCGCATTCGGCAACACCCAACAACAACTTTCACTCATTTCAAAACAGTTTTATTAAAAATACTTTAATGATATTTTAAGGTTTTTAAGGTGAGGTTTGATATGTCCTCTTATATATATATATATATATATATATATATATATATATATATATATATATATATATATATATATATATATATATATATATATATATAGAGTTGTTCAAACCTGAGAGACACCCTGTGTATTGTGGTTTAGATGCCTTCATATTTTTGTTTGTTTAATGAAAAACCTTTTAATATTTTGCTCCAAAATTATAATAATAAAACATAGTTTTTACATGTAATAGATCAGAGTTTACACGCCTATGACGATCGCTGTGTATGTCGGATAAGATTCAATTTCAATAAAAACTATTCTACTGTGCTATTTTATACATGTTTACAATTTGAAATAAGAATTTTCCAACAGACAAGTCCAACAGACGTTATCATGTTTACTTAATAGATATTCGCAGTCGGCAACGCCTGTCTGCAACTTTGATTCATATCATAATAGTCTTTTTAATAATACTTAAAATCCAATCATCGAAGTTCAAAAAGGCCGATTGGGGGAAATAATTCGTGTAGTTAAAAATCATAAATTGCAAACTTTTGTTTACACAGCACATTATTTTATTTGCCCAAGATATTTTTAAATCATAATTTTAACAAATAAGATTATATTTCTATCAACCTTTTTTCTCTTCCTACCCATAAAATTTATGTACTAGTATCATTTCTTGAAAAGTTCAGAAAGAAATAAATTCTGCATATTCTGAACTATTCATTTTCCCCTTATAGTACTAACGCAGGTATAGTCAGTACGGACACACCTCAAAAATGCTGGCAACACTGTATGAGGCAACTTGGAATTGCAACTCTCGTGCGGTAATATATATAACTGAGGTCTTTTCGCATTTGTAATATCTAAACATATATACAAAATTTTAAATTAAGAAATCACTTATTTTTTTTGAGAAACCTATTCCTGGGATTCCCCTTAGAGGATATATGTATAAATAGGTCAATTATTACCACCAGAAAGAGGTGAGGTCAGGCCGCCCAGCCAACGACCCTGAGGTGACAACGTATTACTTATCAATATATATATATATATATATATATATATACGTATTTACTGGCATTAGGAAGCCCGAAATTGTATGTTTTCCAGTTGATAGGAAGCCCGTGACCAACTTACGCGGCCCGACTTCGGGCTTAGTAAAACTTACGTGTATATTCAGCGATAAAATATAGTAAGGGTCATTGACAGTTTATCTCGCTTCTTAGGAGGGGTTATTGAAGTCATTGCGTACCTCTCCACATATAATTTCAGTTCAAATAAATTACAGTACAAGTAATTTAGCGTTTTTACTGATATTTAGAAGGGCCCGTTAAAGTCGTTGTGTCCCTCAAAAGATACAGTTTTAGTTCAAAGAAATTCCGCACTACGCCTACGAGAGCTGTATATACACTGTGGATGTAAGCCCGATTATCGGAAGCCCAGTATTTTAGTCGCACTATACGTGGCCCGTAAACTTGACAACAGTGTATCTGATAAAGGAACTCAAGATCATGGTATAATATGATATTTGAGGAACTTGTATTGAAAGAAATCGAAGGTGCTCTTGAATTCGCTTTTATTAAAATCAAAGTGACATAATTAAATTAAAATTTTTTTAACTAATAATCAAATACAGTTATTTCATCTAATTCAAACAATTACAATTAAAGCTAAAATATTGAAAAGAAACATATTGGAAACAACAAAGCGCCAATTGTACTTTAAAAATCCATTTCAAATTTCCATCGGTGCCAGTGACACTTTCAACTACGGGATCAACAAATAAACGTCTACAGTTTCGCTACTTTTTTGTTCACTTGAAAAAATTGTGGAGAATAAAAGAAAAATAATTCAAATAGTAATCAAAGACATTTAATTATTTCTTCTGTTTGAAACAATTACAATACACTTGATCTAAATGAAAATAGTAAAAAGAAACACATTAGACGCATAGTACAGTATCTAGATGTTTTAACTTCGAAATGTCATATTGAACAGATTTCGTTCATTTTTGGCAGTATAATAGTAAATGGTTCACAGAAAAGTTTCTATATTGTGCGGGGGCTTGCTAATTTATAGGGGGTGGATGCCATCCCCTCTCAGGGGGTGGCACTTAAAAAAAATATATATATATATATTTATTGGAGCTGAAATAGAATCAAATTTTAAGAAGAAAAGGTTCTATGCAATTTTTCACATAAATTGATAGTTTTTAAGTTATAACGACTTCAAAATTACGATTTAAGCTTAAAAAAAAAGGTATTTCCAAACGGCTTCCGTCAAGTGACTCCCTTTACCGACTAGCAAATGTCTTGGATTTGAACCAATTATTTTATGTTACCATAGCTCATCAACAGAGAAAAACGCGATATGAAAATCCCATTATTCACCGACATTCTACGAGATATAAAATAGACGCAATTAAAATCCCTAAAATCTACAAAACAATAGGTCAGCGATGTTTCGCCTACCTTGGACCTAAGATTTACAATGCAATACCTCTCAATTTAAAGAAGATTAATGCATTAAACCTATTTAAAGTAAAACTAAAGCAGTGGCTTCTATCCAAGCCCCGCTCGTATGCACATAAAGAGATTGACATTAAAAATACTTATTATTTATAATGTGCGTGAATGTAGGTGTATGTTTATTTATGGGTGAATACATGCATAAATCGTATATTTTGTATTTATTAATAAATAGACCAATTTGAATATAAATAGATGTAAGTAGATTAGTTTTCAACTTTAATTTTAATATAGTATTCTAATCGCAACTAGGTTGCAAATGTATGTATTTATATGTTGTACGATAAGTGTATATTGATTGTATTTAAATATTAAAAAAAAATGTATATATCGAAGCAGGTTGCCTGTTTCGATAATAGTGTGGACAGTAGTCCAATTCATCTGTGTCCAATAATAGGTAAAAAATTCAGATTGTGAAGCCCACGCACAGTACTTTGTATTTTTGTGGGAGCTCAAACTTTATTTGTTTACTATTCTATAGAGTGTGCCAACAAAATTCCATTAAGTGTTGTTCCTTGAATAAGAAGACATTGTAATTGTACAAGATTTTATAGATATGTATACATATAGTAAATAAATGAATTATTATTATTATTAAAAAAAAAAAAAAAAAAAAAAGTATCTCGAAAAGTATTACTTTTTCGAAAAAATGTTACATACCAATTACTTTTTAGTATTAGTTTTATTGAAAAAGGGTACAGACCAAAAATAAAGCTCATAAACTTGAATTTTGCTTGTTTATTTATTTACATAGCTTTAATAGTTTCGGAGATATGAAAGTTTACAAATGGCGTCCGAACGTTTATAAGACGAAAAATGCAGTTTAAATGTTAAATATCTCAGAAATTGTGATACCTACGTCACTCATGCTAAGAAATGAAATTAAAGACAATTAATTGCGCTTTCAAATTATTTTTTTCTCGTTCCTGTAGCATAAGAAGTAAAGAAGTTATGACGGAAAAATGTGCGTATTTATATTTTTTTACATAAAAAAGGTCGCCATTTTGTTACTCTAATTAGCCAGTAATTTAAAAAAATTATCTCAAATACTGTTTTTCGTTAAGATATAGCATTAGCTAGATGCTCAATTTCTTTTGCTCATTTAAAGCACTTGCTTTTAAAAAAAATGCATTTTGAACTTTAAAGATAATTTCGAAATATTTGGATACCAAATATAAACTTAAATATCTCCGAAATTATTAATCCTACATCAATAAACAAAAAATATAGTTAATTCCCAGTTTGTACTTTCTCTAATTGGTCTGTAATATTTTTTCGATAAAGTAATACTTTTCGAGATACTTGACGAAAGCAGTTTGGAAATACCTTTTTTTAAGCTAAAATCGCAATTTTGAAGTCGTCATAACTTAAAAACTATCAATTTATGTGAAAAATTTAATAGAATCTTTTCTTCTTAAAATTCTACTTCAGCTCCAATAAATATATATCATTAATTTGTGTTTTGAACAAGGAATATTTCCTGACTGTCTAAAAATATCTAAAGAAAGCCTATCTTTAAAAAAGGTAATGTGGATCAAGTCAACAATCACAGACCAATATCAATTATTCCAATTCTATCTAAATTGCTTGAATTAGCTTTTAACGTAAGGCTAATACTGTATTTGGAAAATAAAAACTTACTAAATCCCAGTCAATATGGTTACCGTAAAAGTACTTCTACTATTAAAGCATTAACCGATATGATTGTATTTATAACAGATGCACTTGAAGATGGACATATGGTAGCTGCTTCTTTCTTGGATTTGTCTAAAGCTTTTGATTGTGTGTCTCCTGACATATTATTAATAAAATTAGAGAGTCTCGGTATAAGAGGATCTGCACTTTCTTTCATTAAAAGCTATATGTTAGACAGACGTCAGTGTGTTAGCAGTAATGGTGAAATCTCTTCCTTAAAGTCCCTCAAGTTTGGCGTTCCTCGGGGGTCGATATTAGGACCAACGTTATTTATTGTTTATATCAACGACATATCAGATCGCATCTCTAGAGTAAAATTATTGTTTATGCTGATGGTAGTACTCTTCTTTCAGCCCATAATAATATGGATAATCTCACTAATATGTCAGCAGATGCACAACAAGCCGAGCAATACTTTTCTAATGTAAAACTAAGTCTAAACACTCAAAAAACGCAAAATTTAATATTTCATCTAAACACACGAATTCATATTGACAGTAATAATCCAGTTAAGTGCTTAGGTGTTACTTTAGATAGCAAAATGACATGGGAAAGCCACATAAATTGCATGTCCAGAAAATTGTCCAGTAGAATATATTTGCTGAAAAAACTTAAAAATCAAATCGATCAAAATATTATCTTGACCAGTGGCGGCTGGTGAAATTTCAATTTTTTTTTTCTCGTCAATGGCGCATGGGACCCATACGAAATTTGGGAAATAACATCTAGAGAAGCACTTCTCTAATGACCCCTAAAAAATTTTGAAAAAGCAGTTTGCGAAAAAATTTTTGAAAATTCGTTAGCCTCCCCTGGGTCTAGGAGCTCCTGTTTATTTTTATTTTTTTTTGTCACATGCATTTGTCTTTTCATAAAAATATAACAACAGATTTTGGAGTTTATGAAAATATTTTCATTACTAACTGAAATACAATGAACTGAAATTTTATAATTTACAATTTAACAAATTACAATATTTCAATTCGTTGTGTCTCAGTTAGTAATGAAAATATTTTCATAAACACTAGGTGTCCTCACTTGCACTAATCAGTATATTTTAGAGTGCATTCTTTTTGCTAGAAACCATCTGTCTCATTACCAAACTCAGAATTGCTACTAAACAAGGAATTAATCTGTTGTAGTTCCTTAAGCTAAAATCGCAATTTTGAAGTCGTTATAACTTAAAAACTATCAATTAGCAAGCCTCCGCACAATATAGAAACTTTTCTGTGCAGCATTTACTATTATACTGCCAAAAATGAACGAAACCCGTTCAATATGACATTATTCCGAAGTTTTGCATATTTTTTACCTCTAGGTACTGTATTAAATTGGCCTATGATGAATAAAGTATCATTAGAACAGATTAAAAGAAAAGAAACCCAAAATACCTTAATTTTTAAAAGTATTACCCATTAAAAAATATTGTTATCTTATCGAATTTTTTCGATTCTACACTCAAAGAAATAGTATGGGTAAATTCAACAAAAAAAAATGGTTAACTAACAATATCGTTAATTTTGTTAAACCAAACTATATTGATGGTATTTTTAAACAAGAGGTGATTGTTATTTTAATTAATAAAAAGTTGTCGTACAACAAAACAAACATTAACTTAAAAAATAGATGAATAATACTATTATTTTGTTCGTCTGACTATTATTTTGTTGAATTCTGTCAAATTAAACTATTATCGAATTGTTATTCTAACCCAGTATTAGTTCGCTGTATTATTGTACTTGGCAGACAAACCAATATTATTGTCGTCTTCTAGAAGTTCTAAAAGAATTACCATATTTGCTTGCTAGTCTATTACAGAAATTATTCCCAGATGACGCCACATACAAATCACTGACAATAATCAATCATGCATTATCTTATACTCTTATGAATTTATAGAAAATTAATAACATGATTGCAATGTTCAAATTCTCTCAGGGATCATATTTGGATGGATCTTATAAACGATCTCTAATCTTTGGTTTGGGTGGTCTGATGTCTCAATACTGAGATTTTGGCTAACCAAAAAAAACTTCATCATACAATAAAGTGTAGATCAACCTAAAAATTAGTTGGTGAACAAAAAACAAAGTCGTTGTACTATTTAATTGTAGACCAAATTGAAAATGGTTAGTGAACATAAAAAAATGTCATTGTACTATTTAATTTGTTACAAGAATATATGATTATTAAACTACTATTTGTTTACGAAAACAAATAAAGTTGTATGACTATTCTTTTCTGATTGAATTTACCTATCATTTTCTTTGAGTGTAGTTGAACGCCTGCACGGTTCTTTTAAAATGTTGAATATTCTAATAGAAGCGCTGGCAACGATGCCGGGCTTCGTAAAATGCACCAACTACATACATACATACAAACGGGCTTCGTATAGATAGTAGTGTTTGTTGGGCTTCGGATAACCTGAGAAATATATATTTTTGTTAATGTTAAATAAAGTTACCCCTCTTCTATTGCGCGGTGTATATAAATGTTTCCATGATATATTTGGTAATATACACGCGTCTAACTACAATAAAAGACTCGGGCTTCTGAGTGACTGAGCAACGTACCGGGCTTGGTATTGGTAGCCGGGCACGTATATATATATATATATATATATAAAAATAATGAAGGATAGTCACGTCCGACTAGTTAAAGAACAATCTAAATTTAGTACTAAATTTAGATTGTTTTATATATATATATATATATATATATATATATATATATATATATATATATATATATATATATATATATATATATTTTAGCTACGGGTGACTTCAGTCGATAGAACGCGACATTACCAATCGATACATGTGATTTTTATTTGAATATCTTTACAAATAATCAAGAATGGCACGAAAATATATCAGTTTACTGGACGCAGTATTATTCGTAAATGAAAGTGAAATATAAATTTTAGTTCAAGCAAAATCCGCTAGAGTAATATACATCAAGGCGTATATCTAAACTCAACTTTTCATGTTGCGTCCTGAAATTTGGCAACGTTGTAACACATTCTGAGGTAGCAGCAGCATAGAGATAAATGGAAAAGGGCAATTGATGGACGCAATAATGATATGTGGTTGTATATATATATAGTAAATAGAGGAGCAATGCTGTGTTAATAAGTTGACCTCCAATTGAATCTGCGCAGGACGTTCGTAAGCATACGCATTGAACAAAGACAGGATCGGCTCTTGAAAATTTGACCTAAGAACAGAACTGGTCTTGCAGATGTGAGCCCCAATGGGAAGAAAATAAGGAAAGAAATAAACATTATTATTTTCATAAACTTTTTCCTACAAAGAACAGCGCCAATTTTATTAAACTCGCATTGTTTGTTTGTATGTATGTTTGTTTAGGTCAAATCTTGCAACTGAATTTTAAAACAGTTATTCCCAACCGATTGAGTTGAAATTTTGCATACACATTTAGTTTGGATGGCAATGCATGGTTAGCTAAGTGACGTCATTCTAAATCCAATATGGCGGACTCTCAAAGATGGCGGACCAGTTATTTTTTATGCACCCCCATGATATGGGCATCAAATGAAAGGGTTTGCTGAGAAGAATACGAAGACGTCATTCCAAATCCAATATTGCGGACTCCCAAAGATGGCGGACCAGTTATTTTTTATGCACCAGGTTTGCTGAAAAGAATACGAAGACATAATTCCAAATCCAATATGGCGGACTCCCAAAGATGGCGGACCAGTTATTTTTTAGGCACCCCCATGATATGGGTATCAAATGAAAGGGTTTGCTGAGAAGAATACGAAAATAAAATGACGTCACACTAAATTCAATATTGCGGACAAAATTTTTTAGTGTTAACACTATAATTTGATCGTGTAGTGTATTCGCTCATATGATACATTCTAAAAAATAGTGAAGGATTCAGTTTAAACAAACTTTAAATTTTATATCGGATAGGAACGACGCAGTGAATATATAAAACTAATTAAGGCATAGTTAAAAATTTTAAATTAAATTAAAAAAACATTTTTAAAAACAAAATTTTATTTATATGCTCTAAAAAGAAGAAAATAAACTAAATTAAATCAAACCCATCAATTTATTATGTTATACAATTTATATGATATAAAAGCTTGCCGCGAGATTTACCTGTGTAAATAAACAAGAATACAATATGTAACTTGATCTTGATACAAGTAATTCTAAAAAAAATGTATGTATTTCATAAAATGAATTTACACAGGTAAATCTCGCGACAAGCTTTTATATCATATAAATTGTATAATGTAATAAATTGATGGGTTTGATTTAATTTAAAGTTTATTTTCTCCTTTTTAGAGCATTTAAATAAAAGCTTGTTTTTAAAATTTTTTTTTTTTTTTTAATTTAATTTAGGTACATCCTCAAATTTTCCCGAAATTCTTATTGTTATAGTAAAGACTATAAATAAATAAAGATTTGATCTGAATAGATTTCTTTTACAAAATTTCCAATAATGGGTGGATTCGCCGATAGAGGAGGGCATGAGGAAATCAATAATTTGAAGTTTATGTTAACAAAACTGTCTTAGGCCCATATTAGATTATAAAAATTCTTTGACAAAGATTTTTTATGAGAAATGTGATGGTCTAATAGACCAAATTTTATAATTTTACAAAATATCGACCATATTTTATAAAGTATTATAAAAATATCTTTTATAAAAGATCCTTATTAAATAACTTTTATAGTCTAATGCGGGCCTTAGAGCAGTGTGATGTTTGTTCAATTTTCAGACCAATTTTTATACAATTTGAGTAAGGCCCCCATTAGACTATAAACGTTCTTTGATAAAGACTTTTTATGAAATAGCTATTTGTGCAACAAGTTAGGAAAAGTTTTTTTTTTATTAGGCATAGTCAAAAATACGTCGCATATGGAAAAAACACTTTTCTAACGTGTTGAACATATGATTTTTTCTACTGACCTTCGGAAATGTGAGATATTTTAGTTTTTTAAATTCAGAACTGTACTTGTATAAACAAATAGCAATAAAAATTTAAAGTTTATGTAATCTTATAGTATTTTTTACTATAAAAAGAGTAATAATAATTAAAATTAATTACAAAAAATTTTCAACCTCACTTTTTCATTTTTTAGCTTTTGTTAGGTTAAATAATTAATAACTAATAGACTATAACAAGTAAAAGCATCGCAATGTCATAATCCCATAAAGTATAGTTGACATAAAGTCTCCACATAGCGAAACAATTTTCGTGGCTTTTGTTTAACAATTATCCGACTTAAAATATAAACGCAAACTCTAAAAAAACTTGTTAATTAACAATAGACTCATTTTATGAAAAATCGGTAAAACAATTTTTTTCCAACGGGACATTGTTCCTCTAAGTGTCTAAATAATACCATATTTTTTTAAAACTTTTAAATTAATATTTAATAACAAAAAAATATTTTTACTTATTACGGCCGCTTTCAGAGCATCGTAACGGCTTAGTGTTCGCCGCGCGAAGCTCTATTTTCAACATTAAATTAAAATTATTAATAATAGAGATAGAGTTTCGGGAGTTGGAACTTTTTTATTGGAAATATCCTCCTCTTTAAGAATCTTTCTTTAAAATTTCATAAATATTAATATTTTTCGAGTTATTTGAAAAAAACGAAACTCTGTATTTTTTCAATCTTCATTTGTTTATAACTTTTGCAATTGCTTATGTGTGAGTTTGAAACTTTTGCACCTTTTTCTAGGCGTCATTCCGAATCTAATGAGCCCTCACTTATATTTTTACGAGCTTTATCAAGAATTAACGCGGCTTTGAACTTGTGAACTAGTCCCTAGTTCCTAATTTCATTATTAAAGCATGGCATTAACTATGTACAACATTTATGATAAAAACTGTATATGGTTGTATTCCTTAGAACAATGGGAAGCATCTGAAACTATTTTAAAGATTATACCATTTATGATTTTTTAAATATTTATAATAAACCGAAAATAAACGCAGATTTCCCTCTCACTCTGCAAAATCCTATCCTTAAGAACAATATTCTCTTAAAGTTAAAAATGTGTGTATGAAACTTTTCCTTCGAAGATTTAATCATATTTGAAAAACAACTAATTAAAAACAGTAACACTTTTAATTTATACTTTGCAAAATGCATTGACTAAATAACAAAATCCGTTACTCGTCTTTTGTTGTAACCAAAACATATTTTTTTTATATCTATGTAATTCATGGTGGGGTAATTACCACCCCCGTTAACCCCCCTCCCCGATAAATCCACCACTATCGGTAGAGAGAGGCGGGGGTGGAGGTAGGGGATGGTAGTGGAGGTGGATGAACTAAAAAAGAATTTAAGGGCTTTGGTTCTTGTATACATATTAAATCACAATTTTATTTTAATAATGGTGAGGTAGTAATGGGGCTGGCTAATGCCAAAAATTTTTTTTGACCTTAGCTTCTCTTATATATACTAAATACCAATTTCATGGACTTTTACTTGCTTGATTTACCTATTTACCCTCCGATTACCCCAATTTATCTCCCAGCCCTTCAACGAAATAAGATTAAAATATAATTTAGTTCCAGATCTCGTCAAAATACATGCGTGTACCAAATTTGAAGTCAATATCTTAAACGGTTCCAGAGTAATCGTGCGCACAAAAAAAAATTTACAGACAGAATGACAGACAGAATTTTTTTGGCTCAAACTTAAAATCTCGACGTTTCATGACATTCTAAGCCCATTTGAATAATAAAAATAATTAAATGAAATTTTTTTTTATAAAAACAAGCTTTTATTTAAATGCTCTAAAAAGAAGAAAATAAACTTTAAATTAAATCAAATCCATCAATTTATTACATTAATAATTATATGATATAAGAGCTTGTCATGAGATTCACCTGTGTAAATTTATTTTATGAAATACATACATTTTTTCTTAGAATTACTTGTGTCAAGATCAAGTTACATATTGTATTCTTGTTTATTTACACAGGTAAATCTCGCGATAAGCTTTTGTATCATATACATTGTATAATATAATAAATTGATGGGTTTGATTTAATTTAAAGTTTATTTCCTTCCTTTTAGAGCATTTAAATAAAAGCTTGTTTTTAAATTTTTTTTCATTTAATTTTATTTTTAAATTTTTAGCTACACCTTAATTAGTTTTATATATTCATTGCGTCGTTCATATCCGATATAAAACTTATAGTTTAAACCGAATACACTTCGTATTCTTCTCAGCAACCTCTTTAATATGATACCCATATCATGGAGGTGCATAAAATTTAACTGATCCGCCATCTTTGGGAGTCCGCCATATTGGATTTGGAATGACGTCTTCGTATTCTTCTCAGCAAACCATGGGGGTGTATAAAAAATAACTGGTCCGCCATCTTTGGGAGTCCGCCATATTGGATTTGGAATGACGTCTTCGTATTCCTCTCAGCAAACCCTTTCATTTGATACCCACATCACGGGGGTGGATTAAAAAGTAACTGATTCGCCATCTTTGGGAGTCCGCCATATTGGATTTGGAATGACGTCATTTTATTTTCGTATTCTTCTCAGCAAACACTTTCATTTGATACCCATATCATGGGTATCAAATGAATAAAAAATAACTGGTCCGCCATCTATGGGAGTCCGCCATATTGGGTTTAGAATGACGTCACTTAGCTAATCATGCATTGTCATCCAAACTAAACGTGTATGCAAAATTTCAGCTCAATCGGTTGGGGATAACTATTTTAAAATTCAGTTGCAAGATTTCACCTAAACAAACATACATACAAACAATCATTGCAAGTTAAATAAAAGCTTGTAAAAAATACTAAAAACTACCCCCAAGCTTGCAGGGAATTGAAAGAGAAGGTAGAAATATTCTTGATAAATGAACACTTCATATTGTTTGCAATATTTTTAATAAAAGAATACAAATATGGTGCAAAATTAAAATAACTAATTTTTTTTTTATCAAATCATTATCATTATTATATATTTTTCAGTATTTTTTTTTTACGGAAGTTTATCAGAAATTAAAGCAAACTAAAAGTGTACATCTCAATTTATTTTCTATATATATATATATATATATATATATATATATATATATATATATATATATATATATATATATATAGAAAATAAATTGAGATGTACACTTTTAGTTTGCTTTAATTTCTGATAAACTTATATATATATATATATATATATACCGTGCGTGTAATTTCCCATTAGGCATGTACATTCACGTAGCCCGAGAGATTTGACAACACCGGCAGCCGTAAATTCGTCCGTTGGTGGAGCATTCCAGCTCTGTTATTTCATTGCAGCCAGCTGGCACGCGCGATGTTGTAATTCTTCTCCCTATGCCTAGCCCGCAACTACACACACGGTATAAGTATATAAATAAACAAAAATTTTAAAAAAATAAGACTAAAATCATAATAGGTTAGAAGTAAGTTTATCAAAAAATTGGATTGTAAACACTTCCAAATTGTTGTGTATGAGTGATTGGGTAGTGCACTCAAGTTTTTATCTAAAAACTTCGGCACTTATTGAATTATTTATATTCTTCAAATTCGTAAGGTAAAACTTTTTTTTTTCTGTATTACTGTATCTATTGATATTCATTTAATTTTTTTGTATTATACACTAATATTATGTATATCTTGGAATATAAATAAATTATTATTATAATTATTATTATTATTATTGAGACTACCTAGGAACTTCAAGTGATCTAACCTGATTTTTAAAGACTGTAAGACTGACCGATGCATCTAGTTTAAAAAAAGTCAAAGTTACATTGCATTCGGGTCATAGGGCTATATAAGCCATAGTTGGTAGGGTGGTGATTTAAATGAAACATAGAAGAGTTACGAGTACAATGACAAGTATTAAAATTTACCAAACCAAGAAGATTGTCACAATCGATATTATTAGTTAATAACTTAAACAAAAATAGCAGATCTTGGTGAAACCTATGTATCTCCAAGGATTTAAGGTTTAACATACTAGAAATATCGGTATATGTAAGGTGGTCATTATGTAAGCCTAACATAAATGCACAGTTTCGCAAAAATTTATCTTATACCTTTTCAATGTCATTTTTATATAAATATTAATAAGGCGACCAAACAGTAGAGGCATACTCTAATCCAGACCAGACAAGGGAACAGTACAGTATCTTAAATGTGTCATATGAGAAGTCTTTACTATATATACTTACAAAGCCCAAATTGTTAAATCCTTTTTGTGTTAATATGACTAGTGAATGTCACGTGTCTATCAAATATGACACCAAGGTCTTTAATTTCAGTCACATTTATCAGGACAACATTGTTTATATTATATTCATATACTAATATGTTTCTTGGTTTTGTAAAATTTATACTAAAACATTTGTTTATATTTAATTCAATACCGTTCAGTCTTGTAAACAAGATATGAATAAAAATATAAAACAAGTCATTTTTCAACTGGCTGGATGGCTGCTCACGCCCCCACTCTACCACAGTCGTATCTGTCTCACAAATCCCCGTAGCTTCATCTCATACTGTTACATTCTCATATAGTACTGGGTGGGACAATAGTGCGTCGGACTTCGATATCTCGAATTCTACGATAGCTAGAAATTAAAAAAAAAATACAAGTAAACTAGATAAAAAAGTCTTATTTTCGAATATACAGGACCAAGACGAAATTTCAGGATCAAGTGCCTTTTTTTTAAATGGAATGTCATGTATATCAGTAAATTTTTTGAAGCCTCTTTCTAGACTTTATTCATTCCTATATTATTATTGACTATCTCCCAACCACTTCAATGTAATGAATTTTTTTGTTGAAATAATGCCATCTGCAGATGCATATTGAAAAAATCATCGAAGTCACAGTTATGGGTTTTAAGAAAACTTATGTGAATGCTAGTTACGAGACATCTAATTAATGTTTTCGAATCATTTTTACCTCCTAAAAATGTACAGGGGGGCTGTTTTAATATTAAGAACTTTTAAATTGAATTTTCCCAATTTTCTCAATGGAGCATCCTGTATATTTTTCGACGATGTGATGTAGAAATGAAAAACGTATATTTTTAATAAGTACTTCCCTATGGCTAATAGCAACCATTTTCGTTTTATTGAGCAATAAGTACAAAATTCAAGAATAAACTTAAAAAATAGAGGTTTCCTCAAATAATTCATTAGAAAAAATTATGATAAGTGCTCCATATGTCCATTTTGATTGACACACATCTCTATGAGCTTTTGAAATGAGATTTCTACTGTTCCTAAAATTGCCGGTGTGATAGATTTAAAAGCAGTTATTATCCTTTCCTTCATATTTTGTACTGTTGTTGGTGTATCTTTATAAACAATTTCCTTCACATATCCCCTTAAAAAGAAATCCATTTTTGGGGAACTAGCAGGTTCATTTCTTCCAATCCATTGAAGTGAGTTGAACAATAAGTACAAAATTCAAGAATAAAATTTAAAAATAAAGGTTTCCTCAAATAATTCATTACAAAAAATTATAATAAGTGCTCCATATGTTACCCATTTTGATTTACACACATCTCTATGCGCTTTTGAAATGAGATTTCTACTATTCCTAAAATTGCCGGTGTGATAGATCTAAAAGCAGTTATTAACCTTTCCTTCATATTTTGTACTGTTGTTGTGTGCTTTGTGTTTTTATAAACAATTTCCTTCACGTATCCCCATAAAAAGAAAGTAAGATCTGGGAATCTAGCAGGCCATTTAGTGAGTCCATTTCTTCCAATCCATTGAAGTGGGTAGGTATTATTTAAGTGCATTTAAATAATGTGGTGGAGCATCATCTTGCTAAAACCACATCCTATTTCGAATCCTTTCAGGAAGATTCACCAGTAACTGTGGCAGATAGTTTTCCAGAAAATGAAGATAGAGTCCAGTCAATGCGTACCATCAAGGAAATGTGGCCCTATTACATGTTCTCCAATAATACCTCCCCAAACGTTTATACACCATCTGTGCTAGTTATCAACTTGCCTAAAAAAGTGAGGATTTTTCGAAGCATAATAATGAAAATTGTACCTATTACCAAATCCATTTTTATGAAAAGTTGCCTCATTAGTAAATAAAACATTACGACTATCAAACAGGGTAGTTATAAAATCATTTAAGGAGGCCCAGAGAATAAATAAAATGAAAAGACGTACAAGACGAAATTATATTTGCGCAGAATTTAAATACAATATGATTTTGAAAATGCTATTTTTTTAATGCTGGAGATGGATGATATAACAGTTGAACTAGTCTACATTAAAACTTAAAACTAGGAGGAATTCATTAAATCACAGCCTTTAATAATAAATTAAAGTTTCGGAGTGGAAAAAGTTGGTTTTTGCGGAGACAGCCGAAATACTCCAATTTTCTACTAGCGCTTGATCCCGAACGGTTTGTCGGAGAAGAAAACCTATATAATGAAATTTGAAGGAAATTTTATGTACTTTCATTTTGAATGGAGAGGTTATTTACGAAAAGTTGATAGTATTAGAGTTATAAGCAAAAAAACCACAAGAAAATGAGATTTTTTTACCTTTCTTTGCATTTTTTCAATGTTGCGTCACGAAATTTTGTTAGCATACCTCAGATTAGGATTCAGCACCCCAAAAAATATATAGAATGGAAGAAATCAAAACTACCCCACAACTTTCCTGGTAAAAACACAATTTGACTGGATTATAATTGTGGGTTTGCTGATGGCATTATTTCAACAAAAAAAAATTCATTACGTCCAAGTAGTTGGAATAATATAGGAATGCACTATGCTAGAAAGAGGCTTCAAAAAATGTACTGATATACATAGCATTCCATTAAGAAAAAAGGCAAGTGATTCTGTAATTTCGTCTTGGCTCGCCCTGTATATTCGAAAATAGTTTCCGGTTATAGACTTTTTTGTCTAGTTTACTTGTATTTTTTTTTTAATTTCTAGCTATCGTAGAACTCGAGTTATCGAAGTCCGCTGAACTATTGCATCACACTGTATAGTATTTGATCTCCGGAATTTTAAGTGAGTGCATCGGTACTCATGATACTCGTGGTTTTCCTCCAAGAAAATTCAAATCTACAATTAAAGACTTTTTTTATAAAAAATGCATTCTTCTCATTAGAAGAAATTGAATGTGAAATTACAAATATAGGAACGTGATGTATTATTAAGCTGCAATTTTGTCTATTTTATATTAGTGACTATTACCTGTTACATATTTATATTTGTGATGTTATGTGTGCTTTTACCAAAATTTATGTAAAAACCCTTTTTTTTGACGCGTATATATTTTTATGATCTCCGACATCACATGGTAGCTGGCAAATTTCTTACAGCCACTCTCCACGACCTTTTTTTTTTTTATTCTGAGGGGAAACTCATCATGAGCACCTGCGCTTAGTGTCCATCGCGACAGGTAGTGCGGGACTTGAACCCGCTAAAACCCCCTCCCCTTTTTCTCAATCACAGGTATTCCTCCCGCCAACTCTGGCATTCGTCAGTTGGAATAAAGTTTGTCTTTGGTGTTCGATTTAATATTTTCCGTGATCTGGGTAAATTCATTTACCCATGATGTTCACGATCATCCTTTTCCTTCGCTTCCATTACTTCGCGGATCCATTGGTGAGTTAATTTCAAGTTATCTTCCTTATCTGTCATCTGTTGTGTCATGTTATCCGGTGTTAGCTGAAGCCCCAGTTTAATTTGTACATGCAATCTTTTCACTTCCCATCTGGGACAGTAAAAGAGAGTCTGCTCCGCCGTATCAGGCTCCCGGCAGTAATTACAAGTGTCCTCGTTTCTTTTCCCGATTCTCTTGAGATAATTTCCGAAAGTCCTATGGTTCTTCAACGCCTGAGTTAGGAAATATTCAGTGGTTCTGTGCTTACATCGCACCCATTTGTCGATATTAGGAATCAACCGTTTCGTCCACTGTGCCATGTCCCGCTCTTTTCTCCTCTGAAAAATATATTCACGTTCTGCTACAAGCAAATGTATGGGGGGCGTCCCAGATATTACTTGAGCAGCTACCGCCGATACTGTTTTGTATGCGCTAATAACCCTTAGCAGAGCTTTTCTTTGGGTGCTCACCAGCAATCTAGCGTACGTCTTTACCCGAAGTCCCCCTCCCCAGATAGTGGCCGCATACAGCATCACCGAGTGAACCACGCTGGACAGAAGTGCTCTCTTCCTGCTAGAAGGGCCGCCGATGTGTGGTATGATCCTATTCAGTGCCGTAACCCGATCGTTTGCGTTCTTGCAAGCATATTTAATATGTTCACCGAACGTTCCCTGCCAGTCTAGGACCACTCCAAGGTACCTGAGACTCCTCTTGGGTTCGATGTGTTGTCCTCTCATCTTCAAGTTTATTTGTAGAGCGACGTTTTTAGGACGTCCCTTTAGGAAGATCGCCTCAGTTTTTTCCGGTGCTAGATCCAGATTTTGGTGCCTCAGCCAAACATCTATTCGCCTTAGCCCCTAATTGCATCTGAACTCTAGAGTGGACAGGTCGCTGGCTGTTACCAGCACTGCTAGGTCGTCTGCGAACGCCACCGTCGTGGTGTTCTGGGGTAGGTCTATTCTAAGTACTCCATCATATAGGATGTTCCACAAAATTTGCCCCAGTACAGAACCTTGTGGAACCCCTGCTGTTAGTGTTTTTTGTAGTTTGTCCATGCGTATCTTCCTGTCTTGAAAATAACTGCTTATTACATTTATTAGGTAGCCAGAGATTTGCCTCATCTCCAGCTCCTCTATAATAATGCTCCAGGTCGCGGTATTAAACGCATTTCTGATGTCTAGTGTTACCATTACGCAATATTTTTCTACTGAGAGTCTTTTTGTCTGTAGCACTTTCTCCATCGCGAGAATGGTTGACCTATCCTTGCGGAAGCCAAATTGATTCTCCGACAGACCCAACCCGCCATCAATTTCAGCGACCAGCCTGTTTCTTATTAGAATAGAATAGAATAGAATAGAATCACTTTATTGATCAATTTTACACACCTTAGTGTTCGATAAGTCAGTTACAAAATGTACATATAAAAAAAAACAACATAAATATAGTTATTAATCTAGTCCTAATATCGTCCAATATAAAACAACATAGACACCATATATTATGACATATCAGTAATTTTATAAATAATTAAAATCGGAAATATCATAGTAGGCACTGGCTAACAGGTGATTTTTTAATTTAGTTTTGAAATGTTTTAGAGGCAGTTCTTTCAGAGAATCTGGGAGAGAGTTGAACAGTGTTATTCCCAAATTATTTCTTTTAGTTAATTCCAGTCTTTGATTGGGTATTCGTATATCGTTCCTTGTACGAGTATTATAATCATGTGTATTATCATTTTTTGTGAAGTTAATAATGTGCTCCTTTATGTGTATCAAGTTACAGTAAATTATTGCCAACGGTAACGTTAGAATGTTAAGTTTTCTGAACCAAGGCTTACAACTAACCATTTGGTTTACATCTACTATTGCTCTGATTGCCCTCTTGTGAACAATAAAAACTTTCTGAATGTGGGTAGATGACCCCCAATTTATTAGGCCATAAGTCATTGCACTATGAAATGGGGCATGGTATGTCATGATTGCAGCTTCTGTATTAACTCTAATTCTTATTTGTCTAATCGCATAAACTTTTTTTGACAAATTGGTACACAGATTGTCAATATGTGCCTGCCATGTTAATTTAGAGTCTAGAATTATACCTAGTGATTTCACTACTTCAGAGGTGGTTTTTTGGGTAGAGAACATTAGTGTGTTCGTTTTTTTCATATTAAGACAAAGTTTGTTTGCATTAAACCAATCTAGTGATTGATCTATAATGTTTGTTTTTGTTTTATCAATATTTTTGTCCCCTATATCGTCTAGTCGCTCCGCAAACGTAGTGTCGTCGGCAAACAGAACTGAAAATACAGGCATAACATGTTGTAGGTCATTGACATAAATGAAAAACAATAGTGGTGCTAGGACGCTACCCTGCGGAACACCCCTCGATACAGGCAACAAACGACTGATAACACCATTGTGGAACACACACTGTTGTCTATCCGTTAGATAAGATGACAATAAATTTAGAGCCATACCTCTGAAACCATAACACTCTAGTTTATCTAATAAGATATCATTAGAAACACAGTCAAATGCTTTGCTTATATCCAGAAAAATCGCTAAAGTTGGTTTCTTATCTTCCAACCCCTCAGTTATAAAATTAACAAGATTAAGCACAGCATTTGATGTGTTTCTACCTTTTCTAAACCCGAACTGTTTATTTGTGAAAAGGTTATTTGGCTCGAAATAATTTATAATTCTTAGAGCAATTATTTTTTCAACAATTTTTGCTAAAATGGGTAATAATGCAATAGGTCAATAATTTGATTCATCATTAATATCTCCTGATTTAAAAAGTGGAATGACCTTGGCTATTTTTAATTTATTGGGAAATATTCCTGTCTGTAATATAAGATTTACAAGATAAGTAATGGGTGCAGAGAGCGATAAAATATGTTCTTTATATATATTTACTGATTGATTATACACGTCCGTGGACTTAGATTGTTTTAAGGATTTTATGACATTCTCTACCTCTGTCTGTAAAGCGGGGTACAAGAAGATTGATAAGTCATTCTTTTGAGACATATTTTTCAGGTAATCCATGTGAGAACAATTTGACTGTGGTATCTGTTTGATTATATCATTTACTATATTAGTAAAGAAGTTATTGTATTTTTCAGAAGAGATTGAGCTAGCTTCTTTTTTGCCTGTGTTACACACATTTTTATTTACAATGTTCCAGATAGTTTTTTGTTTGTTATCAGATTCCATTATTTCTATATTTGCTTGATTTTTCTTTAGTTCAATGATTTGTTGCTCATATTTACATTTACATTTTTTAAATTCTTCTTTTATTGATTCATGGTTGGGTAGGTTAAGTTTTAACATTTCATTGAGACAGTCAATTTCCTGTTTTGTTGTCACTAAATCTGGATGGGTAAGAATTTTTTGCTTATCTTTAGAATTTGTGTTAACTGTTATCAAAGGGAAAGATATGTCATGGTAATATGCGAAAATATTGTAGAAAACGTCCACTGCTTTAATAGGGTCCTGTTCTGAATACAGATCTATCCAGTTTTCCGATAGTAAGTAGTTACAAAATTTTTGCTTATTGACAACACTCTTATTTGGCATAGTTTTGTATACTGGACTTTTGCTTTTACTGTTTGACGTATTTTGAAATTTTACAATTTGTGCCCTATGGTCTGATAGCAGAAAGTCTGTTACAACAGCTTCTGTGACTTGAAAGTTAGTAAAAATATTGTCAATGCAAGTTTTTGAGTCTTCTTGCACTCTAGTAAACCATATGAGAGAAATAAATCTACAATTTCTTTGCTATCATTTGAATGTGAAGCAAAGTTTAGATTAAAGTCTCCGCCAACAAGGATTTTATGTGTTTTAAATTTGTTGCTTAGAATTTGTAGACCTTTAGCCAGATTTTCTTTAAAAATGAGTTTATCTCCACATGGGGAACGATACACGGATACTACAATACAATTTAATGTGGTCAATTTTACACAACAGCTTTCAAAATGTTTTTCTACATTAAATTCGTTTGTCAAGTTAATTTCGGTAAAAGTCACATTTTTTCTGATAAATATACATACCCCTCCATGAATGTTTTCTGATCTGGAAAAACTAGCTGCTAAATTATAATTTCTAATTTGATACAAATATTTCTCATCATCCCGTAACCAATGCTCACTTAACAAAACAACACTAAAATTAATAAATAAAAATGATTCTAAAAAGTTCCATTTATTTTTTAAACATTGTATATTTAAATGGATCACTTCAATTCGATTATCTGGGCTTTTTGTTCTAAAAAAGAACTTTTGTTTTGTAATGTATCTGTAACTAGTATGGAGTCGTCAATTTTATTAACAGTATTTGTGTAATTACTGGTTTTTCCATCTTTCATCGCAGTAGGTGTATGTATAGGGACTGAGTTCTCCACTGGTTTTGATTTTTCAGGTAGTGCCATTTTTTTAATTTTGTATGTATTAATATGTGTTAAATTGGATATGTTAATGTATTTGTTCCATTTCATTAATAAAGAGTGATAAATATAGTTAATAATGAATGTTTTTGCACTATATCCTAGTTCTGATTGATAGTTTACAACATTGTGATGTTTTAGGATTTCATTAGTGTCTATATATCTAACATGTTTATATCTTTTCACTTCTCTGTATATTTCGTTCATTAGTGTCTCGTATAACTTTCCCATGATGTCAATTAGACATATTGGTCGGTAGGACGATGTGCTTTCCTTTGGTTTGCCTGGTTTCCAGAGCAGAGTAATTCTTGCAGCTGGGGGTGGGACATTGCAAATTCTTTTACCGCTTCTGGAGGAATTTTATCAGGTCCGGGGGCGGTGCCGGTTTTAATTCTATCGACAGCTATTTTAAGTTCTTCCAGAGAGAAATCTCTGGGTGCTGACGCCCCATGATCATTTGCCCAACGATTGTGGATGTCCCACCAGTGTCGTAACATGCTTAATACCATTTCTCGATAGAAATGTCGTCAATTTGCTTGAAACCAGCTGTCTACCATTATCTGTTACAAGAATTTCGGGGATTCCAAATCTGCTGAATGCGTTTCTCAATTGTTCCTTTGTTGCCTCTGCCGTAGTTGTTTTCATAGGGTACGTTTCTGGGATCTTGCTATATGCATCTATTAGATCAGGAACATCGTAGTATTAATTGGTCCTAGGAAATCAGCATTAACTCTTTTCCAGACTGCCACCCAAGGTGAATACTCGGCTTTGTGTGGGTCTGCGTGTTGATGTAAGCATGGCAAACAGGATTTTACTAGGCTTTCTATGTCGTCATCAATTTGGGGTAACTTCTTGCCAGTGACTTAGTTTTTGCTATGCCTAGGTGAGCGGTATGGAGTTCACTTAACAAAGTAGGCCTTAACTTTTTAGGAATTATCACTCTATGTCCCCATAGTAGAATGCCCTCATTGGTCGTGATTTCTTCTCGTTTCCTAAAATATGGTGCCAAATTTCCTTCTGCCTTGCTTGGCCAATTGTCTTTTTCGGTGTATTCCAAGATTCTCTTGAATTCTGCATCTTTACTCGTTTCTCTTCATACTGCGACATTGTCTATTAGTCTAAGAGCCAGTCCGGCAGACTTACGGTATTTTAACAGACTTTATATTTTCTTCATTTACTCTCCTATACCTGCCATAAATGAAATGAGGACTCTTTAGTCTCACTGGTGGTACCTATAGTCACTCAGGAACTAAAGGTGTAAAAATTTGACAGAGTTCAATGTTATAGTAACAAGGCTGCTGCTTTAATATTTTGAAATATTATATTATTATTGAAAAAAAAATAAAGGCAGACAGCTATGACGGATCCGAGGTCATTGTAGACATTATTTAATGTTCCAAAAAAAAAAAAAATTTACGTTATTTTGAAGTTGAAGTTGAAATTTATATATATTGTTAATAATAATATTCTAAGCCTATATTTTGAACGGCAGACATTTTCTGCGGTTTTAACATCCTGGCAGACAATGCAACTGGTGCCAGCATACGCATATGTATTGGTATCATACTCACTGCAGCACCCATTCAATCTGCATAAAATTTAAAATACTTCAATTTAGAATACTTAAAATTACATAACTAAGAAAAAAAAATACCCCGAATAAAATTAATTTAAATCAAATTAAATGACGAAAATTACATAGCAATCCTGATACGTTTGACGATGCCGATACATATATCACTGTTGACGACGATGTCGTCACATTTTCAAACTTTGCTATATTATGGGGAAACTGGAGTAATTTTGGGACTAAAAAGGTGCATTTTAAATTACAATAACATTTTTATTTTCATAAGTAAGGTATTTTTTTTATTTTTTATTTTTTTTTATATCATTTGGATACATACCGGGTGTAAACGAATAGTGGGCCACCCCTGTAACTTCCTTGTTTTTAAAGATATCTGGATGAAATTTTGTATGGTGAAATTAGGTAAGATTTCCAACTTGTGCATATCATAAAATATTAACAGAAATATACAGGGTTGATCAAAATTTAATTGAAGTTAGATCATAAATTTCTTAAGAAAAATTGCCATTCCTGCCGGTAACGATTGCACATTACGGAACTTTTGGTACCGTTTAACCCTACTAAATAGAGCTTTCTGAATACCCGGGTGGCCCATATCATAATGTTTAAAAAAAATGAGTCATTTTGAAAAATGTGATTTTAATGAGTTTACAGCACCCTGTATGATGTATTATTGGACATATTCACGTTTTCATATTTTTTATATGAATTACATTGGAACAAAAATAATTTTAATCTAGATTGCCAACTAAAATTCGAATTATTTTACGTGCAACACTGTATAAATTGTTCAAAATAGTATAAATGTATCCAAAATATGATCTTTATTTCAAAAATGTTTTAATTAATATGGAACCATATAGCATTAATGAATACTTTTCAAACTAAGAATTATTGTTATTTTATTTTGTAAGTAACTATTTTGACGTCATTTCATTTTTTGTTCTACTTTTTATTGAAATATAAATTGTAAAACATTCCTTGAAATAAAGAAGTGTTATTATTATTATTATTAATGTAAAAACATACAGGGTGGTCCATTTAGAAAAAACTATTAGGGTCATTTCCGGTGAAACCGGAAGTGATAAATATGGCGGATAGGTCTCAAAAAGTTGGAAATCTTACCTAATTTCACCATACAAAATTTCATCCCGATATCTTTAAAAACAAGGAAGTTACAGGAGTGGCCCACTATTCATTTACACCCGGTATATGCCCCTTTCGGATCGGACAGGATTTTTTTTAGATATGTATTTACTGTTGTTAGATGAATAATAGGGAAAATAGGTCTATTATAAGAACATATAATTAATAAATTTATTTTTATTGGTCTTTAGTGCATGGTAAAATATTTTTTAAATAGATTAAATAAAATTGTTTTAAAAAAGTACATTTTATTTTTAACGAAAGCTATTATTATCTATTATCCTTTGATATCATCATCAGAATCATCCGATTGTTCTATTACTTCATTTTCATCTTCCGACAAATTGGTTTCTGTAAAAATTAAATTTAAATATATGAATTGAGTCAAGCAATTGACAGACAATTCGTATGGTTATTCATATACCTTAATTCAAGCAAAATACGAAGTTTCAACCAACTTGCAATAATGAAAATTTCAACTACTATTTTACGACTTTGGGGTGTTCTTACACCCCCTGCTGCCTGAAATTTTTATCTGACAATTTGTATGGTTATTCATATACCTTAATTCAAGCCAAATACGAAGTTTCAACCAACTTGCAATAATGAAAATTTCGACTATTTTACGACTTTACGGTGTTCTTACACCCCCTGCTGCCTGAAATTTTTGCCTGACAATTTGTATGGTTATTCATACACCTTAATTCAAGCAAAATACGAAGTTTCAACCAACTTGCAATAATGAAAATTTCAACTACTATTTTACGACTTTAGTGTGTTCTTACACCCCCTGCTGCCCGAAATTTTTGTCTGACAATTTGTATGGTTATTCATACACCTTAATTCAAGCAAAGTACGAAGTTTCAACCAACTTGCAATAATGAAAATTTCGACTACTATTTTACAACTTTGGGGTGTTCTGTGGTAACCTTTTGGCAAATTTTTAGCCTACTTCGAGTAATGACGCGAAATGTTCACTAGCTCTTAGTCTAATAGAGTCACTCAGGTACTATGCTATTTGCTAAAATTTGACGGAGTTCAACGTTATAGTAACAAGACTGCCGCTTTAATATTTTGGAATATTATATTATTAATATTGAAAAATAATAATGGCAGACAGCTATGACGGTTCCGAGGTCATGGCAGACATTTTTTAATGTTCCAAAAAAAATTAAAAAATTACGTTATTTTAATAAAGTTGAAATTTATATATATTGTTAATAATAATATTCTAACCCTATATTTCGAATGGCAGGCATTTTTTGCGGTTCTAACATCCCGGCAGACAATGCAACGTCACCTCTGGTGCCAGCCTACGCATATGTATTGGTATCATAATCACTCCAGTTGAAGACCTTTTTCTCTTTATTTCATTAGTAGTAGTATATAGTAATTCCAATATATGAAGCGGTGCACGTCCTAAAATGTGACGTCATTTTTATTACGGTTACATGAAGTCAAAGTAGCGTAAACTATTCGTTTTGATAAGAACAGGTGGGAAATTACAATTATTCATTAATTCATTATTTATTATATAAAATATTTCTGGCATTAGATATTGATCTTAGATCACTGAACTTCATCTAATTATAAAACCGTCACTGATTAAACAAACAAACTACTTCAAACAAAATCAATTTAACATACAACAAAATGACAATATGATTCAAGCTTACCCGAATTATTCGACGCAACATGTGGCAATCTACCATGTAAACATAACGATATTAATGAAAAATTTAATAAGAAAGTACGCAACTTTGATGGAAGCTCTGTACCACCTTGTAAAAGTAAACTTCGTCAACAATTTTTACGAGCGCATTACATCCCAAGCATTTGGAAAAATGCTTTTCAAAAAGATCCTACCTCACTAAGCCCACTGGTACATGGTTGGAAAGAGCAAGAAAGCTCATATGTTTTTAAATGGTTTGATGGAGATCAACTTCCAATTTCTGTGAGCGATTTGGTTGAGAAACTTCCAGGTAATTTTATTTAAAATAAATCTATTTTTTATTGAAATAATTAATAAAAAATAGATTTATTTTAAATAAAATTACCTGGAAGTTTCTCAACCAAATCACTCACAGAACTTGGAAGTTGATCTCCATCAAACCATTTAAAAACATATGAGCTTTCTTGCTCTTCCCAACCATGTACCAGTGGGCTTAATGAGGTAGGATCTTTTTGAAAAGCATTTTTCCAAATGTTTGAGATGTAATGCGCTCATAAAAATTGTTGACGAAGTTAAGCCCAGTGACCACCCATTGTAAAATGTCAAGAAAGGTTATAAATATAGTTACAAACATTTTCCCGCCAAAACTTCACGGAGGCCAACTTGCCTCAGTTTTGGATGCCGTATAAAATTTAGTTCAGCCGTTTGCCGCTAAAGTGCGCTAAAAGCGTTTGCTGTATATCTCATGCTGTTTAAAATTGTATAGATGTAGCGGTTCACTCGACATCCGTAACTTTGGCAACGCGTAAATGCATTTGAAGATTATTAATTCTATATGTTTGAGGCATTATTCGTTGTTGAGTTATGAGGTTGCTGAACTAACACTAGGAATGTTGGGAGTGTTTAGGTATCTATTGTGTGCTACATTTATGACACCGCTTAGATTTTTTAAAATTAATTGACACAATTCACTTTTAAGAAGACAAATTTTCTAAATATATTTGTTATTGGTATAGTGGTGTTTTTTGCGCCAATAGTACACCGTAAAATATATTGTTTACTATGTATTGTGGTTCAAATTCCTTTGTTTTTAAAAATTCTCAGTCACTAATAAGACAGGATACTTTGGATGTAGGTATATATTCAAACTAATTGTAGTGAAAATTGTATTCTCATATCTCTGACTATTTTCAAATTACATAGTGCTTAACGACTTTTTTTCTATTCGGCGCATCTCTGCATACAGTGTGTTTCAAGTATTGCTGTCTATATTTCTGGGTATGAGTACATTAAATCATAGCCTGCGAATAAAAATTTTTTTTTTTGTTTTTAACTGATAAAAAATCAATTTTGTCATAATGTAGTACTGTCGTGCGCAAAAAAAATGGGACAAGTCTTATATCGTATTTTTGTTGAAATCTGATTGTGTACTTTAATTACTTCCACATCCAGTGGAAGTATATTAACGACAAAAAAATTTTTAAAAATTTTTATTGTTCAAATAGGCTTAGAATGTCATGAAACGTCGAGATTTGAGCGAAAAAAAAATTCTGTCTGTCGGTCTGTAACTTTTTTTGTGCACACGTTTACTCTGGAATCGTTTGAGATATTGACTTGAAATTTGGTACATATATGTACTTTAACGAGATCTAGAACTAGATTATATTTTCATCTTGTTCCGTCGAAGGGTTGGGGGGTAAATTTGGAGTAAATAGGTAAATCAAGCAGGTAAGAGTTCATAAAATTGATACTTAGTATAGACAAGAGAAGCTAAGGTCTCAAAAAAAATTTTGGCATTAGCCACCCCCATTACCACCTCCACCCCATTATTAAAGGGGATGAAAAAAATGTGATTTAGTGTGTGTACAAGAACCAGAAACCTCAAAATATTTTTTTGCTTTATCCACCCCCAACTCCCACCCCCTGTCACCACCCCCACCCCACTACCGATGTGGGGTATCGTTTTATGGGTTTTTGGGGTAGAGGATTTCAAATATTATATTATTAAAGTTCCATAAACAATTATTTCCAGATACAAAATTTTTTCGTTATGTGACTTGGATAGAAAATCCGAATGTGGAAGTAGTGATTCCTTGGGCAGCGGTTTTTTTGTGACATTGTCAGGTATTTGTCAAAATTCATTGCAAGTGTGCAAATAGAGACAGATTTACATAAGAAAAAAATAGTTGTCCTATTTTTTTGCTCACGACAGTACATTAAAAGTAGAGGATTAAAAGTAATATCGAATACAAAAAAAAATCAATATGACATCCATATAAGAAATAAAAGTTAATATCTCAAAAACAATATTTTCTTCTCTTACACTTCCTGTAAAGATCTTAAAGAAAGTGGCTGTATAAAGTGTAAGTTACTTGGTATAACTATTTAAATATGAAGGGTTTTCCAAAATGGATCATTGTGGTTTTTCGCATTGTTTCAAAAACTGAAAAAATTAACTCAAATCTAAACACACCATTGTAATCCCGGAATTTCTGAAACTGTGTACATTTATAGCCGACTTTCTATCTTTTGTAATAACGGAGAGCAATACATGCAGTTCCAATTCGGGACATCCTAAGTAGCAAAGTGTCGTCATTATGACGTCAATTTTTGGTTAGTGATGACGATGAAATGACCTTTATCATAACTTACTTATGACGTGAAAATGACAGTTGTCACAGACAACTGGCGTCAATAATATGACGTATTGTTGGTAATCATTCCGCTTCGGCATCCTAGTAATTTGAGAAGTGTATCTCCGTTTAGCGATAAGGGATGCAAACCTTTCCCCATGATATTTTTCCACAATTATTGATAAAGATTTAAGATTGAGCAGCATTTTTTCAAAATGGCGGTTCCAGCACGACAGATCTTTTTCAAAACTTCCACAATTATTTACGTCAGTTGTCGAAAATTGACTGGAGTAATAAGGGCTTAGATATTTGCAGGTAACAGCGATTTCAATTATTTAAACGATCATAAAAATTCAGGCACGCTATTTATAAATACGAAAATCTAGATTATTCATTCATAACAGGTATCTAGGTATCAGATAAAAAAAAAACTGACCTCCTTTCACCATATGAAAATTGTTTGCAGAACGGCTGGTCTATATTAGTATTTTATCTTTATCAAATGTAGAAACGCTTATTCAAAAAATGCCATTGACAATACAGAATTCTTGTAAACCTGAGAATATATGAATTAGGCGATGCAAAATAATTGTTTAAATTTATATTGAGGGTTTTACAAAAATCAAGTAATTTTGTTTTTTGAGAATCTTCTGTCTCCACTCTCCACATCTCGGAAAAACACAGTTTCACATACTAAAATCCATCGTAAAGAGGCCGAAAAAATAATTTGTTTGGACTACGTTTGACGTTTTAATAATTTAGCAATTTTTGAAAATGTTGTCAAGTTTGGTTTTTATTAAATATGTACTCTCAAAATGTTTATATTAGTTACATTATATAATAAATTAGTTGTTAGATACCGGGCGAGTCATAAAAAACGGACAGCCGTCGAAAAGGAAACTAGAGTTTCTGATTCCCCTATTAGGTATGTACAGGGTGTCCCGAATTGCATAGGCCAAACTTCACTAAGCAATACAACTTTTCAAAATAAGAAAAAAGTTCCTATAAACATGGGTCGGGAAGTGCTTAGTTTCCAAGATACAGGGTGTTCAAGTAATTCTCTTGAAAATGTTTTTTATGAATATTTTCGAAACATCTAAAGATAAACAAATGATAATTTACACAGGAATTTAACTTTTTATGCTTTTTAAGACAAAATAATAACTATGTACGAAAATCATTCAGGAGCGGGTGAAACTGAGGGGGCCTAGGTATAATTTAGCCCCAACTTTATTGTGTGACAGTTTTACATTAATTTATGAGCAGAACTTAAAAATTTTAAGTTTTCTGCACAAAAAAGTGTTTTTTTCTCTAAAAAAAATCAGTTTTTGAGTAAATCTTATCTGAACTTTATTAATTAGTAACCATTATTACCAGCATTCCTGGTATGCAGGAGTGTGCCACGATTGTAATGTTTGTAACAAATGAAAACTAATCTAGCATGCAATGTCGGAATGACAATAATGACGTTGTTTTTTGTGTTTTCTGTAGTTCATTGTTCTGTAGTTTTATTAGTTCCTTTTGGAAAGTGTTCTACTGAAAAGTAAAAAATGGTCATGTTTAGTAATGTGGAGTACGGGGATATTCATTTTATTCATGGATATTGCAATGGAAACGGGAATGCCGGGTGCGCGAATATCGCAGAAGATTTCCTAAAGATGTTTTTATTCGAACCCACCTAAAATTTAGAAATGTGTTTTTTTGTGTAGAAAACTTCAAATTTTAAAGTTCTGCTCATAAATTAATGTAAAAGTGTCACACAATAAAGTTGGGGCTAAATTATACCTAGCTTCCCCCCCCCCCCAGTTTCACCTGCTCCTGAATTATTTTCGTACATAGTTGTCATTTGTCTTAAAAAGCATAAAAAGTTAAATTCCTGTGTAAATTATCATTTGTTTATCTTTAGACGTTTCGAAAATATTCATAAAAAAACATTTTCAGGAGAATTATTTGAACATCCTGTATCTCGGAAACTAAGCACTTCCCGACCCATGTTTATAGGAACTTTTTTTCTTATTTTGAAAAGTTGTATTCCTTGGTCAAGTTTGGCCTATGCAATTCGGGACACCCTGTATTTTAATATTCTTAGAACGTCTTTTTATTTTCGCGTGTCCAGGAAATCCCGACTGTCAGTTATCAAAATTTTGCAAGAGAAACAAAATACAGGTAATAGATGTATTTTGCAAAAAAAACAAAAGTCGAATGACCGTATCATTCCTGATAAAAATATGAGCTAATACGTGTAAGGATAAGGGTAGTTTGAAGTTTTAATTATTTTTATATGGAACAAACGAAACACTTTGGCATATAGATATATTTAATCCAATTGACTTATTTTAACTCCACACATCTGTTTTGGGTCTATATCTGCGGAATTTCTTGACACACCCCGTAGTACACAATAAGTCTAAGCTTTGACCAGCCGGTACATCATTCCATATTCGAAAGATGAAAGTTACAGGTGTTTTATGGTTCTCAAAAGTGGGGCTTATTTTTTGGGAACTGTCACTCATCCTAATTTCGCTTATCCATATCAATAAATTCTGTCCATATTCCCAACTTTGCTTAACGTTTTGAGGTTGAATTATATTGTCTACACACTATTAGCCATTGTTAAGATTTCTGGATAATCCATTTTCTTCTCGACCCCTACTAATACAGCCTGTAGAGCAAAGAATCGGGGGTACCTGCACAAAAAACAAAGCGCATACAATTTTCTACAATTTTGTTCCTATACAATATTTGGATAGGAGTTACCGTTTTCCAGATACCACTGTCACCGTTTTCGAGATAAATGTCTGCAAATTATAATATTATTATTATTATTATTAATTTATTTCAGTTTATTTTATTTTATTTTTATGTTAATAATATAAAGTTGTATTATACGCCTTACAATAATTGTCAGTTATTTCCTGATTTAACGATATATGAATTTCCATGTTTTCTTAATTTTGGACTCGTTTATCTGGAAAATGGTAACTCCTATTAAAATATTGTATAGGTACAAAATTGCAGAAAATTTTATGCACGTTGTTTTTTTTTATAAAAGTTTTTGTCCATCTATTTTAGTTTTTGTGTTAAATGACAAAAACGAAATTAGCAACAGTTTTTTTCTAACATATGGCCGCCATTTTGAAAGTACAGCCAGTTTTTTTTTGGGGGGATATGTCTTCAATTGTTCCTTAGGTTTTAATCTTTATGAAAACCATTGTCCTAAAGGATCGGGGGGGGGGGGGGGGGGTATGCACGTACCGCTAGGGAGGGCTCCCCGACTAAGAGAAATAGTTTAAATAAAAGTTGTAACTTTTTCACTTTCTGCAATATTGGTAATACCTAATTTTAGGGTAGAACTAACAGGAAAGGAGATAATTAATAAAAACCTATTTTGACTCATTTATTCAACATAGTGGCCGTAGCGGACACAACATATTTGTGGAAAATATCAATTAATGTTTCGGGTAAGCCCCTCTGCAGTATAAAAAAAGAAAATCTCTTGTAGAAATTATTAACAAGTCAAATGACAGAGTAACTGTACTATACGTAAAATCTTAGATGATTATTTTATTAATATTATATTATTTATTTTATAATATAAAAATTTATAATATAATATAAAAGAACTTTTTAAATTTTTAACTAATTTGTTTGTCTATGCCTCTAGATTGTTGTACTTGTCAATATATTTTACCGTTTCTCTCCACTCTTCTCACCCATCGTCGGATAATAATCCTTATGGCACGCAACTATGGTGTATTTTAAACGGAGGTATTTATCTATCTTTCACTTGCACAATATAAGGGCAAATTACGTCTAGGAAAAGTGGCAACACCGTTTGGAGGCCCAGTAAACTCATGTTATGTTTAAAAGGAGGCCTGATTACATAAACAAGTACAAAATATATACAAAGGATACCAGTTAAACCTATGGAGGTAATGGAAGCTGAATTAACCGTTGAGAGTATGTAATTAAATACTTCGTGTATATAGGTGGAGTTTTGGTAGACCATGTACGGTGTGAAGGCTGAGTGACTGCGTGTAGATAAATATATATATATATATATATATATATATATATATATATATATATATATATATATATATACATCCCGCTATCAATGCTGCGTCCTTTCACAAGCCAACCTTACTGCGTCTCCCAGAAATACGCTAGTTAGCTCAAATCTAATGAAGTATATTGGATCTACTAACCAAATTCAGTTAATATCTGGTTTTAGAATTGTAATAACTCAAGAAACAAAAAAGTTTAATATACAGGACAATACTGCGTCCTTTCAAAAACAGCACGTTATTGCGTCCGAGAATAATTTCATTCTTCTTCAATACAATGCTGCGTCCAAGATGACTACTTTTTGTGAAACTTAGCATATTACTGCGTCCGGCGCGGTTGTCATATTTACCCTAATAATTTTATTGCACTTGTAGTAGAACAAATCGATAGCCGTCAGTTATTTCTAAATGTCAGTAAAATTCGAAATATGATTTTTCTGTCGATTATTATTTTAGGATCAGTTTTTCAATTGTGCACTAAAAGTAGCCTCAAATTTGCAATATAAAATGCTGAATTTAGAAATGGAATTTTGGATAGATGTTCATTTTTATTTACTCCTTCACTTTACTCAAGCGATGAGTTCACCTTAGAATAGAAGGGAGAGCATATGCTTCTTGCTTTTGCTTTTGCACATATGATAAGTGTTTTAGTCTTGAAAGTTGAAAAACACATTTCTTGAAGTACAAATGTATTTGATAATAAATGCCTTCGGATTTACTATTTTGTAAAGAACAATGTTAAAAAAGGGCTTTTTTGGCCCACCCGTGGTAAAGTGTGGAAGCTATCTTTTTTTTACTAATTTTGGGCTGCTGAAAACGAATTCTCACCCGTTTTAACGAAAAGTCTTGGGAACACATTAAAAAACAACCCCTATTTGGGTGCCATAAAGTGAAGATTCTCATTTTCCAAACCAAAAGTCATTTAAATAATTAAAGAATTTTTAATATAAAAAACAATATTTCCTGGATAGTGATATGCACACCGTACACCCCAAACCCCAAGAGTGTGAGAAATATTCAGGGATGAAAAATATTCATCCGAATTGATTAAATCACCTTAGTATGATAAAAAGACAAAATCCACCACCTTAATTGGTGGGGATGGGTGTAAGAGTATTCAGAAGTAATCACATTATAATAGCCTTTTAATATGGAATTTGGTTTTTTTAAATAAATAATCGTATATTATATATTGTAACTTACACCGTTCTTATGGCTGGTGAAAGGTGAGGGGAACGCGAGGGAGAGCCCTATTTTGGCCCATTCACGGTAAAGTGTAGAAACCATCTTTTTACTAGTTTTGGGGTGCTGAATACGAATCTGTCATTCGATTTGGCTAAAAACATCGGGAAGACAGTAAAAAATAACTCTTATAAAGTGAAGGTTCTCATGTTCCCAACCCAAAGTCATTTAAATAATTAAAGAATTTTTTAATTTAAAAACAAGTAATATTTTCTGAATAGTGATACGCACACCTTACACCAACCCCAAAAATATGAGAAATATTCAGAGGTGAGAAATATTCATCTGAATTGACTAAATCACCTCATTATGATAGAAAAACATCAAATTGGGTGATTAGGGATTTCTTTTGCAATTAAAACCAATAAAAACTCAAAAGATAAAATCCACCACCTTGATTGGTGGGGGTGGGTGTAAGGGTATTCAGAAGTAATAATAACCTGATAATAGCCATTTAACAAGGAGTAATATTGTAAATATACACCGTTCTTAGGGTGGTGAGGGGTGAGGGAAACGAGGGGGAGGGATGGTGAATTTAGAATTTTTGCGTCTTTCATTACTTATCTAATGAAACTGAGTATCTTGAAAGAATTTCCTGCACTAAAGAATAACTTTTTGTTGCAAGCTATAATATCAATTTCAATGCCACCCCCCAAATAAGAGTTATTTTTTACTGTCTTCCCGATGTTTTTAGCCAAATCGAATGACAGATTCGTATTCAGCACCCCAAAACTAGTAAAAAGATGGTTTCTACACTTTACCGTGAATGGGCCAAAATAGGGCTCTCCCTCGCGTTCCCCTCACCTTTCACCAGCCATGGCGCCCAAATAAGGGTCTTCTTTTAATGTGCTCCCTAGACTGGCAAAACTGGCAACGGCAAAAAGATGGCTTCAACACTTTACCGCGTTAGAATTTTTAAAAACTGTTTTTATGAAGATAAAAGTTTTTGTACTCATATTTAATAACAATTTAATTAATTAATTTAATTTAATTCTTTTCTAAACCAGAAACCAAATATTATTGGAAAAAGAGGGGATCTATTTTCTATATATCTACAGTTCCAACTAAGGATGTTGAACTTCTTGTAAATAAATTAAAGTCTTCAAACTCTAATGGTCATGATATTCTAATAATTTGGATAAAAAATGCAAATATGCGATAAGCGGTCCATTTCTATAGAGAAACGCATATTTTCCAGTAAATTTAAAAGAGCCATAGTATCTTCATTATACCAGAAGGGAGATCCAAATGACTAATAATAATCATTATGAAGCCATTAGTCTACTATGTAGAATTTCTAAAATTTTAGAACTCCATCTCAAGGAGCAATTATCAGATTTTTTACATCGGAATATGTTACTGTCTCCTGCTGAACATGGTTTCACTACAAACAAAAGCAACAAGTCTGCGTTGTGTGATTTTCATCACAAAATCATTAAAGCTTTAGACAACAAGAAATCAGTTGTGGGCCTTTTCGAAGATTTCTCACAAGCTTTTGATTTGGTAGACCATCAGCTGCTTAAGACCAAACTAGCACTATACGGTATTCGACTAACTGATTTACAAATATTTTCCTCCTATTTAGACAACAGGACACAAATTGTAAAAATGGTCGGTGGAGTTGAAAGTAATATTTGTGATATTACACAAGGAGTTCCACAGGGGTCAATTTTGGGATCACTTTTATATATAATATTTACTAACTATGTGGTCAGCCATCAACAAAAGATACCAAATGTTCATGTGATCTGTTATGCTGATGATACATTCTAGTTACCGGCAACAACGTAATTGAAGAAAAAAAAACACTGAAAGATTTTATCAAGAAATCATACATTGGTCTCAAAATAATAACCTAATTCTAAATAAAACAAAGACAGTTTCAATACAATTTTCATTGAATAATAATTCCGAGAGCTTAACACTTTTTAGTGGTACTGACTGGGAAATAAAAACTTGTTGAAAATTTATAGCTCAAATAGCAATTTAATTCGCTAATTTCTAATCACGTTTGCTGAAACAACCAATCAGAACAAAATTACACTGATAAGATCCCTCAAGGATGTTTTCACTTATATTATCAACACAGGTCATGAATGTTGTTGTGCAGCTAAGGTCATTTCAGAAGTAATTTTTCGCGCTGAATCCGAATCTGGCCTCAGAATTGGTCCATCACGTCAGGATTTTGAAATATTTGAGGTTAAGTACTTAAAAAATGACTTTTTTAGCAAGTTTTGAAGTTGTGTCTAGAACCCAAAAAAATTTTCAGCTTATTTCTAATAAATATATCATTTAGTAACATCCTTCCTCTTTAAAATAAGCTTTCGAATGGTCATCTATGATGTTTCCTCGCAAAGCTATAGCCATTTTAAGGTGACATGAATTTGAAACCGTGTTCCCTACAACCCAACAATCTTAACCAAACGACTCTAAACGAATCAAATTTAACACAACAATAGGAATAACCTAACATTCTTAAATCAAAGTTTGGTTAAAATTGAGGATCATGGTACGCATGGTACTCGGGGAAACCTACTACGCATCCATTGTACTCAAGGAAACCCACTGCACATCTATAATACTCGTGGAAACACACTGTGCATTCATGGTACCCGGAGAAACCTACTGCGCATTCATTGCGCACTCAAGGAAACCTTCTACTCATCCATAGTACTCGGGGAAACCCATTGCACATCGCAATTTGATAACAATCCATTATTCTTACTCGTGTCTAACAGATTCTAATAAAAAGTATTTATGCCAAATTTCATGATTCTGGGTTAACCGTTTCCGGAAGGCTTAAAAAACCTCCCCCTCCCCGTTCACCCGTTCGGAGGTCTCTTTTTGAAAACCGTCAAATACGTGCGTGTCTTCTTATTTTCTCCGAAGTGTCCATCGCTCGAATAATCACGTTTCTGACTTACGCGATTTCAAAAATACAGGTGCGCTTTAAACCATCTACCCCCCCCGTTTTGACCTCTTCAAAAAGTGAAAATCGAAATTTCGTCTTAACACGATCTAATAGATTTCAACAAAAAATATGTCTGCCAAATTTCATGCATCATGCATCTAACTGTTTCTGGAAAAACCTAAAATTTCAACCTCCCTTTTTATCAAACAAAAAGGTATAATAATGGTTCTATTTATAGTTATTAGACTTATAATAAATCACACTATTTGATGAACTTGTAGTATATTATTCAACGAGCGGTAATGTAGGTAATAACTCACGCAAATGAAGTTTACAGCTTGAGCCGCAGGCAAGTGCTGTAATTCATCAAGTGGGTTATTACCATTACCGCAAGTTGAATACTATACTTTATCTACGATTATAACAATAAATATTAAATTGAGATAATTTTGTTTTAATTAGGTACTCAGTTTGTTTATTAATAAAATTAACTGTAAAATTTAACTTAACTTAATTTAAGGATTTCTCTCGGACAGAGCCACACCTTCGTGAAGCGCGTTACGTCGATTGGATAGGCTAGGGCATGAAGATACAGATGATTGGCACTATCACCTAGTGATTTATAATAACTCACTCATTATAACTCACGCTATTTGTTTATGGATACTATAAATTGTTCAAAAGCAGTTCATTAATTAGTATATAACCTAATAAGAGTAAATAAAATAACCAAAAGTAGTATATATTAGTCATAGATTTTTGTTGCTCCTAACTTAGCATACCTAGAATATTACCTACAATATCTTATTAATATTTCTAATCCTATTTTAAAAAAATGTTTCTTAAAATGTTGTCTTAACCGCTTCTCAAGTCACCGAAGTAACTCCTTGAAAATCTAGAATGATTGTGTTAGGTAAAGAGAAACGAGGCCCTACAGCTTATAGTGGAGTCCGAACCACTTCTTGGGGATAATTTTATAATTAAAATTATTTCGCGATGAGCAGGGATTGAACCTGCTTCGCTAGGTACGCCAGTATGCAAGCTAGACGCGCTAAACCACTGAGCTACCATCCCCCCTCATTCACAATATTGTCTGTAATTCTCCTATTTCCTTATTCAAAACAGTAACCATAAAATTAGCATAATGTCCTGTAGACTGACTGCCTTTGTATGTTCATTTACTTTAATCATCTGAAAATGTCACGTTGAGTGCCGAACTGCAGTAAGGTGCAAGTTACAATAATTTGGCGGTAAAAAATAAAGTAAATGTTAATGTTGGTGTTTCATTATTATATCATCATAATTAATTACCACAAAGTAACGGCTTACCAGTTTAATTTTGGAGGAGGTATTGTTTTTATGATTATATATAACTAAATATTTGTAAATTCTTTTCCGTTGAAATTAATTTCATTTCCTGAAAATAAATTTCTGTGATAAAAACATTCAGATTATAAGTAAGAAGATAACTGTTTAAATATGAAACATAATTATTTGTAAACTTATATAAATGTTCACAAGAATTTTACACTCGTCCGAACTCCGGCTTTCTAAGTAAGCATGAAAGAATGCCTGGATATTTAATAGTGCCGGTGTTGTCAAATCTCGGACGCAGCATAATACGATTTTTGAATAGAGAATATTTGAAGTATATTTACGTTCACAAATCTATGCGCCCCCAAACATAATTCGATGGAACTAAAAATATACTTTTAGTTTTACGGAACATATGATACTGCGTCCGAATCCAAAAAAAACTCGGGTCGATATTTTGCTCAATTGAAACGAAACAGAACTCATTTCTATGTTTACAGATAACCCACGAGACGAAGAACATTTTGAGATGCTGAAAATCGACCATTTCAGAGATTTGTTGAAGATAACACGGGAAAACAATACTGCGTCCGGTATACAGACGCAGTATTGTACAGGACGCAGCAGTGTATGGTATCGTGCACATGTACGGACGCAGCATTATTTGCAGGACAAATATATATATATATATATATATATATATATATATATATATATATATATAAAATAATGTCGGAAAAGTCTGAAAACCCCGGAAAACTCATTGAAAATGTACAATTTTAAGAGAATTTTGATTAAAATGCGCAAAAGTATTTGACAATAAAATCGGGATTGTTAAAGTATAAATCTTGAGACGTTTTACGTAAAGCGATTAATTCTAACTTTTTATCAAAAAATGTCGGTCTTCTTGAGACGTTTCAATTACAATGATTGAAAAATTATGAAGATCTCGGAAAATCCTGGAAAACTCATTGGATATTCTCAGATTTTAAGAACTTGTACATTAAAGATATTTATTAGTCCCCTATCAGGATCTCAGGATAACGATAGGAGACGTCTCAAGAAGACCGACATTTTTTGATAAAAAGTTAGAATTAATCGCTTTACGTAAAACATCTCAAGATTTATACTTTAACAATCCCGATTTTATTGTCAAATACTTTATATATATATATATATATATATATATATATATATATATATATATATATATATATAGGTATAGACGGTATATTGTGAAGCCCGATATATCGACAGGTCGTTCATAAGCCCGGCATTTCCCGAGTGTATAAATTAACAAATTTATTAAATATGGCGACTGTTATGAATCTTTTCTAATAGGAAGCCACTAGGGGTAACTAATTATTATTTTTCTTTTAATTATATAAACATGGCATATTTCAGAGCCCGGATATATTTACTGATCCTTTCAAAGCCCGCTGTATATAAGAATATAGCTAGCGTTCGTTCTCCGTCCCAGCGATGTTGCCAATGTAATCGGGCCTCAGTAGGTTATACTTTTATAATATATATTTCTTTGATCATGCATCGTCACGAAGCACAATATTAGCAGTATAGCAGTACTTGCTATACTGCGCCATTACCATTACTATTTACAGTAGAGACGCTATTGGAGGGCCAGCTGTTAAAGAAAACATATTCATTCTTTGAACGCCAAAATAATATAACAGTTACGTTTTTTATTATTCATTGTTATGAATTTGAAGTTATATTAGAAGAACCTAATAAAATATTAGGTTATTTTTATGCAAATAGACATTAATTATTAATAACTGATGATGTAATTACTCCGTGGTAGGCCTATAAGTATTTAAATATTTTGAATTTGTCCTCATTTTTTGTTTTCCACTTTTAAAGTATTGCCTCATTAACAGTAAAATAAAAAGATGCAAAGGGATAGTAATTAAATTACGTTTATTTATTTAATAGAGATATATAAAACGAATTGTTTTAATAGTACAGTAACATTAGGTATAATAGTAAAAGAATCCCTCGATGTAATTTTTTTTCTTTTGAAACTGTACTTATTTTCAGACAGCAAGTGACCCTCGTGTTTCAGAGTATATGGGTCAAATATGAGCAAAAATTGATTGCCATCAAATAACAACAAAGCATGAAGTTCTCTTTGAAGTATTTATAAGTTTTTTATTTAATTTTATTTCACTGTCACTATACTTATAGGCTTAATTTTGAAAAAGTTATTACAATGACCTTTACTACGTACCAGCTGTCCCAAGTTAACATCAATTGAAAGTTGCATTATATGAAATAAGTTTTCAGATTCAGTTTGTCCCACTGTGTAAAGAAATATCTTTAAAAAATAAAAAATATATATATTTTTTTAAATTGCGGAGAACCCTTAAGGTGTACCGATAAATGTATAGGGACAAAAAGGTTGTCTCCTTTACAAGAGCTTTCAAACAAACAAAAAAAGAAAATAGAAATCGAACCATTAGGAGCTGAGATAAAAAAACATTTATTGTGGCTAATGGCAGCCATCTTTAATGGTCGCATTTTGGTGTGTTGCACAGATTTTAAAGTGGCTCCCTATATGAAAAGTTACCTTTTGGCATCAACTATGAGCACAAAAAGTGGCACATCCCAATCAAAAGTGCAGATTTTTGGCTTATATAGCCATGTACCCGACGTACTATAAAGCACAAAGTTCCCTTTTAAGTATGGCAAGCAAAAATTTAATATTTTCTTTTATTCATTATATTTTATATGCTTGCACTAATAAAAAAACCGCTGCCCAAGGAATCACTACTTCCACATCCAGATTCTCTATCCAAGTCACTCATAACGAAAAAACTGTGTATGTGGAAATAATTGTTTATGGAACTTTAATAATATAATATTTGAAATCCTCTACCCCAAAAACCCATAAAACGATACCCCATATCGGTAGTGGGGTGGGGTGGTGATAGGGGGGTGTATGAAGTAAAAAATATTTTGAGGTTTCTGGTTCTTGTACATACACTAAATCACATTTTTTTTCATCCCCTTTAATAAGGGGGTGGGGGTGGTAATGGGGGTGGCTAATGCCAAAAATTTTTTTGAGACCTTAACTTCTCTTGTATATACTAAATACCAATTTTATGGACTCCTACCTGCTTGATTTACCCATTTACCCCAAATTTACCCCAATTTACCCCCAACCCTTCGTCGGAACAATATGAAAATATAATCTAGTTCCAGATTTCGTTAAAGTACATACGTGTACCAAATTTCAAGTCAATATCTTAAACGGTTCCAGAGTAAACGTACGCACAAAAAAAAGTTACAGACAGACAGACCGACAGACAGACTGACAGACAGAAATTTTTTTTCGCTCAAACTTAAAATCTCGATGTTTTCTGACATTTTAAGCCTATTTGAACAATAAAAATTTTTAAACATTTTTTTGTCGTTACCATACTTCCACTGGATGTGGAAGTAATAATTATTATTATTATAGTACAGTACCTAGAGGTAAAAAATATGCAAAACTTCGGAATAATGTCATATTGAATGGATTTCCTTCATTTTTGGAAGTATAAGCTCCACAGAAAAATTTCTATATTGTGCGGGGGTTTGCTAATTTATAGGGGGTGGCACTTAAAAAATATATATTTATTGAAGCTGAAGTAGAATCAAATTTTAATAATAATAATAATAATAATAGGTTTTATTAGCAATAGCTAATTACATTACAAAAATAATACATAATTTAACAAAAAGTTTTTAAATTTAACATTAATATAAATTACACATCTACATTATTATATATATAAGTATAACATTGTCTTTTAAAAATTTGCAGAGATTGACTTGTTTTAATTTCAGTGGGTAATCTATTATACATAACCATTCCATTATGATATAAATCATTCTGTCCGTAATTTGTCCTAACTGTGTGTATATATAGATCATTTCTACTTCTAGTCATATGTTGGTGAATATCTCTTATGTAAGTACATAATTCTAACAAATGAGCAGGTAATTGGCCATGCAGGATTTTATAGATAAATGTCATTGTATTGAATGATATTATTTGTTTGACACTAAGTACACCTACATTGTCTAACATAAATTTTTTGCTTGTATATTTATTACAATTTAATATAATCCTCAGTGCTTGATTTTGTTTCTTTTGTAATATTTCTATTTCAGAGTTATTCAACAAGAATAATATTGATGAGCAATAATTTAAATGAGGGCTAATGATTGATTTGTAAATTATTGTTTTTGTCCATTGGCTAATGTTATTACTTAATCTTCCTAGTAAATTTATTTTTTTTGCCATTTTACCAGTTATGTAGCTAGCATGCTTTGGAAATGTTAGTTGGTCATCTATTATCACACCTAAATATTTGTATTCTTTTACGCGTTCTATTCTATTTCCATATATATACACATCTACATCACTTTCAGTATTAGTTACATTATATCTATTTTTTATAACCATATATTTAGTTTTGTTAGTATTTATTTTTAAATTATTTTCATTTAGCCATTTTTGTAGTACATTTATCTCCTCATTTAGTGTCAATAATATTTCGTCAACATTTTCACCAATAAAATACAATAGAGTATCATCCGCAAAAAGTTGGATATCACATTTACGTTTATGTCGAACTATATCGTTTATGTATATTACAAATAAACTAGGGCCGAGGACTGTCCCTTGCGGGACTCCAAATTTAGTATTTCTGGAATTAGATATTACTCCTTCATATTTAGTGACTTGAGATCTATCACTTAGGTAATTTTTAAACCAGTTAAATGTTGTACCTTTAATACCAAAATTTTCAAGCTTTAAAATTAATAAGTCTCTGTCTATGGTTTCAAATGCTCTTTGAAAGTCTAGATACACTACACCAATAATATGTTTATCATTTATTGCTCTTTTCCAGTCATATAAAATAGTTTGTAAAGCACTTTCACACAAATTGTTTTTACGAAATCCCGCCTGATGTTTGGTTAGCAATTTATTTGATTCACAATATTCCACTAATTGTTCATTAACGACTGTTTCTAATAATTTTTCATAGCTGGGGACCATATTTAGGGGGCGGTGCTCTTCTCCTAGTATAGTGTTAACTTTTTTCTCAACTGGAATGATTGTTGAGATTTTCCATGCCTCTGGAAAATTTCCTGATTCAAGCGAAGAGTTAATAACATCTAGAAACCTGTCACTTATTGCTTCAAAGGATATTCTCAGTATCTGCGTATTTATTCCATCAACACTACTCTTTTTATTTTTCATGTCATTCATAATTTCCCTTAACTGTATGATATTGAGTGATTTAAATGTTTCAAGTGTGTAGTTATGTTTTTCCATATTATTTAATATATATTCATAATTATTAGTTTTATTCAATGACAAAGTAATATCTTCAATGCTATCTAGGAAATAATTGTTGAATAATTCCGATATCTCTTCTTTGTTTTCATATAATTCACCTATAAATTTAATGCCCACACCTTTGTACTTATTTTTTCCATAAACTAATTGTTTCAATGTTTTCCACATCTCCTCCGAGTCATTTTTTACCTCATCAATTTTTTCATTGTAATATGCTTTTTTCTGATTTCTTATTATGGTTACTACATTATTTCGACTTCTTTTGTATTCATTCCAAGAAAAGGTTCTATGCAATTTTTCACATAAATTGATAGTTTTTAAGTTATGACCACTTAAAAAAAAGGCTTCCAAACGGCTTTCGTCAGGTATCTCGAAAAGTATTACTTTATCGAAAAAATGTTACAGAACAATTACATAAAGTACAAACTGGGAATTAATTATATATTTTGTTTATTGATGTAGGATTAATAATTTCGGAGATATTTAAGTTTACATTTGGCATCCAAGTGTTCCAAGATAATTATTTAGAGTGAGAGTTAAATATCTCAGAAACTGTGACACATACGTCAAGGATGCTAGTAGGTAGAATAATAGGTTATTAATTAAGCTTTCAACTGCTTTTTTATTTGTTTCTATAGCATAAAAAACAAAGAAGTTATGACCGAAGCAATGTGCGTCTACACATTTTTTTTAAAACAACGTCGCCATTTTGTTACTGTAATTAACCAGTAATTAAAAAGGGGAATTTCAAACACGGTTTTTCATTAATATATAGCATAACGTAGATGCTCAAATTTTTTTGTCTGTATGTTAGATCACTGTTTGCGTGATTGACTTTTTAAAAACTTTTTATTTAGTTACATGAGGAATCAACGTTGATTCCTGAATAAAAGATACAATTTATGTATGATACATTTAATATGAAGTGAGTATGATAACTGCCGGTACAAATGCTTGTTAGTCTTATTTATAAGTTTTCAAATGATGTGTCAGCCAAAGTTGAACAAAGGAAATGCAAGCTAGCTAATCAGCATAATATTGTGAGAAGTTAAAATGAAACTTAATATCTAGATAAGCAATTCAAAGGAAGCTGTTATCTAATACTGTAATATGATGCTATCTGTAATGTCGCTTTATATCTTGATGATATAGCGTATAATTTTATATAACAACTTGCCCCTTAATAAAAAAGTTGATGTTATGCAGCAACTTTTGAAAATTGTTAGAAACGTTAAATGAATATAATGCAAAATAAATTGAAACAATGTTGAATGAATACAAAGCAAAATAATAAAATACATAAAAGTTAAAATTGGTAGATGATAATAATAATAAGCGAGTAGTAGATTACATAAATGTAATAAGAATAAAATACAATGGTCTAAATTAATAGACAAGGGTAAAACTCCACATATGAAAGTCTATGTTAACTCGATGTCCTCTTCTTCTTGAGGTTTAATACCGGGTCGCTTTCTTGGAGGGATCAGTCTAGGAAATTTGGTAAAAACTCTGCTTCGCTCTGAAGGAGGTGAAGGAGGGTTGTCCGTTGAGGGTTGGATTCGCAATGCTCCGCATCTTCTTCTTCTGCATTTACAGGTTATGTAAAGTAGGACTAATAGAATGATGAGAGTGATTATGAAATATGTGAACCAAGATATGTGTTTGGTCACAAAAGGTTCGTTTATGAGGTCATCCAGGTCTTTGGAATATTGGTCCAATTTGTTTTTAGCAATATCTAGGTCTTCTACGTCGAGATTGTTTAATTTGAGAGGTTTTAATTTTGGAATTTTGATTTTGTCGGGCATGTGATTACAGCATTCAAAAGGAATTTGGATAGGATGTGAATTGTCCTTAATTTCGGAAAAGTCTTTAGCACTGGCTTGTATTCGGGTGATGCCTGCGTAGGCGTAACATCCTGGTTGTAGTTTGATGATGGAATTTTTGTTGATTAGCTCTGTTGTGGATTCTCTCTTTGGACAGTTGATGGTAATGTGAAGTGGTTCGGAATTAATTATTAGCCATGAGTTGTCTTCAAGTTCTTGGACATTGTACTCTTGGCTGATGATAAAGGAGGCCTGGCAGTTTTCTGGGAGTCTAGCTAGTGGTTTGAGGATTCTGGCTTCGCATATGGCATTTTGATCGATGGGATAAGCGTATAGGTTTGAGCATAGTTTGGTTCCAAAATAAAGAGGTTTGCATTCTTTCAAATTTTGTATAGGTATGTACATTAAAGAATCATCGTCTCTCGCGATAAACTTTTGTGAGATAGATAAAATGTGATGTAGACCAGTTCTGTTATCAAGTATCGGGATAGGGTATAGGCGATAGGTGTTATAATTTTGGGGTTCAACAAGTGGTATTGTTAAAACAAATACTAAGTTAGAATCCATTTGAAACGCTTGTAATTCAATAATATCCAAATACTTAGCAACTACCGATAATTTAATGGGGAGAGGCAAATTGTTCCTTCGTAAGCTCTGTGAAACTTCTTGTAGTGCTGTCACTAAGTGATTAGGGGTTATGATTGATGTGTGAATGATTCCTAGTCTGGCAAATGTTATTGAATTTAGAATGTCGTTTAAATTATCTTCGATATACAAATAGCTCGCCATTAGTTGTTCGGAAATGTATAAGAACTTTAGTTTTATATGAGCAGCCTCAATAGCTTGAGTCATGGTTTGAATTGTGCGTTCGATTTCATCGAGATCTTTGTTAAACGTTTCCTTGTCAATTTGTAGTTTTTGTATAGTCGAGTTGAAGTTTTTAATAACAGAAGTCGTAACTGAAATTTGATTTTTGATTAAGTTTTCCAGTTGATGTTCGTCGTTATTTAGTTTATTTATACAATTAGTATAGTACTGGCCATCTTCAGCATCTAGGTTTCCAGTTATGGATTTGAATATTGTACTGATACCGTTAAGTATTCCTCGTTTATATCTTTTTGTATCTGAAAAGATTTCGTCAAATTTCATTTTTATAGAGTTGGATATTTGTGTTAAAAGGTTAAAGTCTGTTTTAATTTCACTCGTAAAAATAATTGACTTATGATCACCATTATGGAGAGTGTACAAGATTCTGTCTAAGATATTTTGATTTTTGTCAAAAGCTAGTTTGAGGGATGAAATGTTTTTATGCACTAGTAGAGTCCATTTGTCATTTGTCACCACGATGTCCGTGTCTTGGTGGTAGTATACACCAACGGTGTTATTGATTGGGGTAATTTTGTATTGACAGAGTGCTGATCCGAACAGCTGGAGAAACCTGAAAATAAATTTAATTTTCAGTATATGGTTTCATTCTATCAAAATTTACTTTGGTTTCTTGTTTCGTTTCGAGGTTTAATAAGGTAGCAGAATTTTGGAAAATTTCTTTTATTTTAAAGGGACCGTTAAATTTGTTTTGCAATTTGTTTTTGATTTGTGATTCTTTTACGTAAACTAAGTCACCTATTTTGTATTCGGGTCGTTTTTGGGGAACATTTCTATCAAAGCGAACTTTCGCTTTCTCCTTTTGAGCTTGCGTTCGACTACGGGCTATTTTATAGTAGTGGGATATTCTGTTGTTTAAATCTCTAACGTATTTGGTTATTAACTCTTTTTGGTTATATAAGGTTTCAGGTGGTCTGTTAGACGTATGACCAAAGATAAGTTCATATGGGGTAAAACCGTGTGTTTTATTTACCGAATTGTTATAGCATATTACTGCATATGGTAAAATCGTGAAAGGATGTTCGTTTGGATTTTCAGTTTTATGAATTCTTATCATTTCAGCTAGAGTAGCATGAAATCTTTCTATGGATCCGTTCGATTGGGGATGTCCTACGCTTGAATAAGTTAATTTTATGTCGTAGAGGGTGCAGAGATCTTTAAGCAAACCGTTGTCAAATTCGCCACCGTAATCGCAATGGATTCTTAGCGGGGTACCGTAATGTTGAAAGTATAACAACAAGGTATTTACGACGGATTTTGCGGATTTGTCCGGGACTGCATAGGCTTGTGTAAATTTGGTTAACTCGTCGCGAATAGTTAAAGCGTAATTTCGAGTTGGGAATTCAAATAAATCGATATTAATTCTTTCGAATGGTGTTCTTGGGGTTTCTGTGACTACTAGAGGGTTGTTAAGGTTTTTCCGGCATACTTTAGTCTTTTGGCAAGTTTCGCAATTTTTTATAAAATTTTCCACGTCTTTAGTTAGACCTTGCCAAGTGTATTTTTCTCTAATTCTTCGAATCGTTTCATTTATTCCACGGTGTAGATTATTTTTACCAAAATGATTTTGCTCCAATATAATTGGAATTTCATCTTCGTCGGCAGTTCTGACGATATCTTGACAAATTACTACTTTTAAGTCTTTTTCCGCAAAAATGAATGATAGGATTTCAAGAATGGGGAGGTCTAAGTTATTTTCGACAAAGTATGTCTTAGAGAGATCTAGGACATCTTGATTTTTAAATAATACCAAAAATAGATGTTCAATTACAGATTCGATATCAAAAGGTAGAGGGATGATAAAATATCTCCTATGTCTGACTGTTTTGCTCGATACAATATTGATTTTATCGTTATGAAATTCGGGGTTTTCTTCAAATATGTCCTCGATAATTTTGTGATGTAGGTCTTGTAAGTTATTTTGTTGGAAGAAGGTTATAATATCTTTATGTTCTCGGTATAAGAGTTGTTTGTTTGAGGCTTTGATTTTTGAATAGTCTATTAAAGATGTTGTTTTATATAGGTTGGTGAAAGTTTCAAATTCTCGAGAAATTTGTTTGACAGTGATTTCATCGTTATTGTCAGGGTTTTCGTCATCGTCTGACTCTTCGTCATTCGCAGCTAGAACCTTTGAGTAAAATTTGGAACATTCGGAAAAATGATTAATTTTGATTCTGGAAAGTGCGTCCGCGTTCTTATTGATTTTGCCGGGTTTATAAACTATTTCGTAATCGTACTCTTCTAATTTGAGTCGCCAACGGGCAAGTCTACTTCCTGGATCTTTTATAGAGAATAGCCAGGTGAGTGGTCTGTGGTCGGTTACAAGCTTGAACTTCCTACCGTACAGATATGGTCTAAAGTGCTTTACACTCCATACTATCGATAAAAGCTCGCGTCCAATCGTTGAATATTTAGTTTCTGCACTGCACAAGGTTCTAGAAGCATAGGCAATGGGTAAATCTTTGCCAATAGGCCCCTGGCTCAGCACCGAGCCGACGGCAAATGCGCTCGCATCAGTGGTTAGAATGAAAGGTTCATCAAAGTTGGGGTAGATTAATATCGGAGTTGTCGTTAATGTTTGTTTCAAATTTTGAAAAGAATTTATACAATCATTGTTGAAGAGAAATGGTACGCCTTTTTGTAGTAGTTTTGTTAAGGGCTTGGTTATCTTGGAGAAATTAGGAATAAAGCGCCTATAATATCCGGCTAAGCCTAGAAATGATTTAATTTCTTTTGGATTTTTCGGTTGAGGAAAATTTAAAATAGCGTCAACTTTCGAAGGGTTTGGTTTTACGCCGTCTTTTGTAATTAGGTGTCCTAAATAAGCGACTTCCTTGCGGAGAAACTCGCATTTGTCTGGTTGAATTTTGAGGTTGGCTTTTTGAAGGCGTTTAAAGACTTCAGTTAGACGGGAAATGTGTTCGTGAATTGCAGGAGAGTAAATAATAATATCGTCCATGTAGAGACATCGTTCATTTTGAATACCTAACAGGATGTTATCCATAACTCTTTGAAAAGTTGATGGAGCGTTTTTGAGTCCAAATGGCATTCGCACGAATTCATAATGACCGTTCTCAACTGTGAAAGCAGTCTTTTGAATATCTGCGGGATTAATTTCGATTTGGTGAAAACCAGAAGCCAAGTCTAAGGTTGTGAAATATTGGCATTTGCCAAGTTGGTCTAAAAGATCGGAAATGTTGGGCAGAGGATATTTGTCGCCGATTGTAACCTCGTTGAGTTTGCGGTAGTCGACTACAACGCGCCATTTCTGTTTACCAGAAGCGTCCAGTTTTTTGGGAACTACCCAGACAGGAGAGGACCAAGGTGAGATTGAGGGTTGAATAATACCTTGACTTAACATTTTCGATACTTGGGACTTAACTTCTTCTTTATGGACCTGAGGATAGCGATACGATTTCGTAAATATCGGTCGGGAATTGTCGGTGTCAATAGGGTGTTTGATTTCGTTGGTAAAGGTCAAATTGTCTCCTTCTAAATAGAATATATCTTGAAAGTCTAAACAAAGCTGCGTTACTATTTCGGTCTCTTCTTCGTTTAGATGATCCAAGCGCAATTCGTTCCTGATTTCAAAGGATCTGTCTGTCTGTAAGCGTTGGTCAGAATTTTGAGTATTTAAATTAAAAATTGATTTGAATTTTAGTACTGGTTCCAGGTTAAGATTTGAGAAGTTTATGGTTTTTGGGATGGCGTTTGCGTTTATTATTGAAGTTAAAAATTCTCCATTGTGATCGATTTTGACAATGGCATTTGGTAAGCGTACTTTCTCGTTTTCCTGGGCTAACAGTATAGCCTCGGTATTTCGCAGGTTACATTTTAGTTTACAGATTTTTTCCATGCGAGGTTCGATAGAAATTAAATTTTTGATGTTGCCTAAATTTAAATTTTGGTTTTTGATGTTAGAGTTACTGGTTGGTTGTACAGGTAAATTTACTGTAGTTTCTTCCGTGACTTCAAATAGTGGTACGGTTTTAAAATTTGTGACTAGTTGTTTATTTTTAAAGTCTACTTGGCATTCGTAATGTTCTAAAAAGTCTGCGCCTAATAATCCATCAAAATCTATATCTAGATTATAGATATAAACTTTGTGTGACTCATCTGAAAAGGGGATGAGAACAGATTCGTTGATATAAATTTTTTGATCGGTAATACCCTGTATAATTACATTTTCAGGAGATCTACGTCTATAATTTTCAGCTGTTTTAGGTCTAAAAATTGATATGCCTGCACCTGTGTCAATTAAGATTTTAAATTTACCAGTTGCGTCTTTCATATAATAGAGATTTTTTGAGTTTACGGTTAGTAAGGTATGCGGGGGTGTATTTAAAAGAACTTTTGTTCTGGGAAGTTCAGGGACGGGTCGAAACTGTCGTTGAGATTCATAGTTTGTATTTGAGTTTCTAGTTCCGTGATTGGTTCGAATTGGTCTGTTTGTTGTGTTGGAGTATCCGTGGGGTACTCCGGGTCTAAACGAAAATCCTGAGGATTAGCAGTATAATCCTCGTACTGTTCGTATTGAGAATTAACTGTATAATTCTCTTGGAAATTTTGGTTGGTTTCAAAGTTATAATGTTCGTAAGTATCTTCTGCAGTTTGGTAATCAGAAGAATAGTCACTGTATTGATTAAAATCGCATTGGTTTTCATAAGGTTCGTAATTTAGATGATGCGTTTTTTGTTGATTAAAACGGTTGAAGTTTGGGTTTGGTTGAATAGCAGAGGGTCTTTGCTGATTGAAATTCGGGTTTGGTCTTATGGCTGAGGGCCTGTTTTGTTGTGGTTGACTAGATTGATTAGGTTGAGGGAATGTCCTCTGATTAAATTGATTGGTTTGAGAAAAATTTTGAAAATTTGGGTTTCCTTGATAATTTGGTCTCTGGAAGTTTGATGTCGATGGCATAGACTGTTGCTGTTGCCGTGTACGACATTCGTTTATGACGTGTCCATTTCTTTTATAAAATGAGCAGAATTTCTGTTGAAAATTAGAGGTTGGTCGTTTGGGTTGTAAATTGGGATTTTTGACCGGACTATTTTTCGGAAATTTTTGTTGTTCGAAATAGGAGAGTTGCAGTTCTCTCCGAATTCTGCTAACAGCTTTTAGTATGGTTGGAGGGTTACTGGCACGTATGATGCGGCCTAAGTTTGGTTCTAAGCCCGTTAACAAATTATTAAGCGTCATGGTTTCTATAAGATCTGATTGTGCAGTTCTTTGCGTTCCCGTGAGATTTTGTTTTTGCACTGCGGCGTGCATCTTCGCGTTGTGCGTTTGTAGACGCGATACAAATGTTAATGCGGATTCGCCTGGTAATTGGTGAATGCGCTGCAGGTCCTGAATCAGGGCCGTTAGATCTCTGGAGTCCCCAAAATGAGTTTCCAAGAGTGCTTTGATTTCTGGCCAGGTGCCAGGGTTGCGTGAATTAATTAATTCGGCAGCTTTGCCTTTTAACTTATTTTTGATGTGGATTGTTAATAAAATTTTCTGGTCATGGATTGCCATACTTTGTGCACACTGACATGAGTTTAAAAATGTTTGTAAATTAATGGCGTTGCCATCAAATTCCGGTATCAATGAAAATACTTCAGAGAGCTTGTAAGGCTCAATTTGCTCTGGTTGTTGTTGTTGTAGTTGTTGTTGTTGTTCGGCTGGTGCCGGTACTATTGGTTGAGCTGTCTCTGGTTGAGTTCTGTCTGGCATTTTGCTTGGTATTTAAATTATTTGGATTGCAAAAAGAAATTGGTTGAGTATCAGCAGTATGATACGAACTTAAATTAAATTAGCTTGTTACGTTGCGTGTGTAAATGGATTGTATATTAGCTGTATAATACACAATGTTTCGTAAATACGAAAATAAATAAACTTAAAATTAAATAAACTTGTTTCGTTGCGTTTGTAAGGAATGGATTTCACTTTGACAATAGAACTGTTCACTTAAATAGGTTATGAATAAAGTAAGCGAGATGATTCTTAAAATGACTTACGTGAATATTTTCTTCATCTGGTTAGTAGGTTCTTCTAATTAAAGGATTGGGATCCACCACCACGGCTAAGAAGTTCTCCTTGTTCTAATGGTTCTTTTGCAGATGGACTCCTTGTTCCGCTGGATACGTTTACCACTAGTTAGGCTCCCGAACACGCGATGTTAGTTAGATCCGTACGACTGCGCCATTTGTTAGATCACTGTTTGCGTGATTGACTTTTTAAAAACTTTTTATTTAGTTACATGAGGAATCAACGTTGATTCCTGAATAAAAGATACAATTTATGTATGATACATTTAATATGAAGTGAGTATAACTGCCGGTACAAATGCTTGTTAGTCTTATTTATAAGTTTTCAAATGATGTGTCAGCCAAAGTTGAACAAAGGAAATGCAAGCTAGCTAATCAGCATAATATTGTGAGAAGTTAAAATGAAACTTAATATCTAGATAAGCAATTCAAAGGAAGCTGTTATCTAATACTGTAATATGATGCTATCTGTAGTGTCGCTTTATATCTTGATGATATATCGTATAATTTTATATAACATGTATACAGCACTTGCTTTAGAAAAAAATACAGTTTAAACAATAAAGGTATTTTCGATAAAACGATATTTTGTTTTCCTTTTCCAAATAGGTATCTCAATAAATATTAGTTTTATTGAAAAATGGGTAGAGACCAAAAATAAAGCTCATAAACTGATAATGAATTTAGCTTGTTTATTTATTTACATAGATTTAATAGTTTCGGAGATATGAAAGTTTACAAATGGCGTCCGAACGTTTATAAGTCATAAAATTCAGTTTAAATGTTAAATATCTCAGAAATTGTAACACCTACGTCACGCATGCTAAGAAATGAAATTAAAGACAATTAATTGCGCTTTCAAATTTTTTACTCGTTCTTGTAGCATAAGAAATAAAGAAGTTATGATGGAAAAATATGCGTATTTATATTTTTTTTATATAAAAAGGTCGCCATTTTGTTACTCTAATTAGCCAATAATTTAAAGAAGTTATCTTAAATACATTTTTGGTAAGGATGTAGCATTACCAAGATGCTCAAATTTTTTTGCTCATTTAAAGCACTTGCTTTAGAAAAAAATGCATTTTAAACTTTGAAATTATTAATCCTACATCAATAAACAAAAAATATAATTAATTCCCAGTTTGTACTTTCTGTAATTGGTCTGTAACATTTTTTCGATAAAGCAATACTTTTCGAGATACTTGACGAAAGCCGTTTGGACATACCTTTTTTTTTTTTAAGCTAAAATCGCAATTTTGAAGTCGTTATAACTTAAAAACTATCAATTTATGTGAAAATTTGCATAGAACCTTTTCTTCTTAAAATTTGATTCTATTTCAGCTTCAGTAAATATATATGTATTTTTTAAGTGCCACCCCCTGAGAGGGGGTGGCATTCACTCTCTATAAATTAGCAAGCCCCCGCACAATATAGAAACTTTTCTGTCAAGTATTTACTATTATACCTCCAAAAATGAACAAAATCCGTTCAATATGACATTATTTAGCAGTTAAAACCTCCAGTTACTGACTATTAGTGCAAGCATATAAAATACTTGTGCCCGACATTAATTAGTCTTCGCAGGTCACACTCTTAAAAAAATGTGTGTGATATTCTTTTATTTTCTTTCTTTTCGGGTTCAAAAGTTACTAACAATAATTGCAACAAAATATACTTTTTCGTCAATATTTTGAAAATTAAGCAAGATAGGGCAAAACAATATACGTAACTTTTCGGTAGAGCATAAAATTCTCTCGTATAATGGTTATAATAAAAAACGGTATATTTGATAGTTAAATTATCGTTAATATTTATATTTTACTTTATATAAATGTTTATAATTATATAAAAATTTTGTTTAATAGTTTTCTCAATTTAATGTTACTGCATACAGTCATAATATGTTTTCTTAATGTATATGGGGAAACTAGTTTAGGCTGACCTCTTCCTTTTGTGTGTAAACTCTTTTGTGCACAATAAATGCTTATTTATTTATTTATTTTACTTAATTAAATTTGTACCGGTCTCCAAACTATCAAAAATGAGGTAACGAAACGCTTGTCTATCGTCATTTTTTTATTTTTTGTCGATCTTTTAAAATGCAATTAAATATTTGAAAAAGCATACGTCATCTGTAGATTCCAGAAAATACTTTTCAAGACACAACGGATTTTTAAATTTATGTTGTTTCCATTTAAATAAAAATTGATTTCTTTTCGTATTGTCACCGCATTTTGCGATTTTCGGGTCTTAGATAATTTTATGATCTTATAGAAACATATTTTTAACCATCATTTCTAAAAATAAAAACTTTTACTACGTAAAAGGTCATAAAATAATGAACAAACCAATCAAAATTCTGCGAATTTATTAGCCGAGAAGTTTGTGCATTTGTCATTTAACAAATAGACCTTTTGACATGAAATTTGAATTGGTTGAATTTTTATTTACACATAAAAAAGTATTACAATCATGTTAAAACATTGTTAGAACACTGCTTATATTTCGTCAAGCACGTGATATCTCGCTCTCCCTCCCTCCTGTGATGTTGCGTTGTGTGTGCCTCATTGAGATAGCTGGTACCTTTTTTTCTTACATTCTTCTACCTACATTCAACTTAAATCTGCTTGCTTTCTTGCACAGAGCAATAAAACAATTAAAGCATCTCCAAATGCCAAAAGAACTGTTGCCAGTGGTATACAAAAGCTGCACAACGCCTGTTTAAAGCAAGATAGAGTTATATTACAGTATTTAGCCATAAATCTAACTAAAAAATTATTAGTCATAAATTACAATGAGGAAAATAAAATGTATAAATGAAGCATAAAGAATTATTTTAGAATTCGTTAAAATTAAATAATCAAAACATTAGAATACATTACAGCAAATTAACTGAGCAGTTGGAAATTTAAAATAAAATGAAAGTCATTGTTTATAAGAAATGCTTTAGTACAGAAAAAATAATTTTCAATTCCGTAAAAACACATGGCGAAAACTGCAGTCCTAGAGGTAATGACGTATACTTCACGAAAAGAATTATTTGTAGATGGTACAAATTTTTTTTCTTTATTTTTTGAAGACACGTGATATTTTTAACTTTATTATTTTATAAACAACTCGAAAAATAAAGCAATAAAATATATAGTTTCACTCACTTTCGTTACAGATTCATGCATTATTACACTATACTTCTTAAATTATACAGAGACAGTAATTTTTAATGGTTTTTATTTTCTTGCTAGTTAACAAATTATCAGAAAGTTTTTTGTCTATTTTTGTTCAAAATGTGTCTTTTTATTTTTTGCGATTACTAAGACCGGAGATAATAAGAAAAATAATAATGACATACATTGTTTACATTTTTTGAAGCAATGCTTAGATTTAGTTCAGGACTTCTTATTGCACTTGTTACCACACAAAAAACAAATTAAAATAATAAAATCGGGGCAGAAAGAATTCCTTAATCACCTTTTTTGATGCTGTCATAAAGTTGTTTAGGGCAAACGCTCTGTTCTTTTCCCACTAACATTTTGGTTAGTGTTTTCTAACTGTGATCAAAATATACCTTTTTTTAACTAATTATGTAGGTATATTATTTGCCTACATATAATAAAACAAGAATAGCAGCAGGCTATGTTTTGATTCTTACATGTGTTAAATAAAATGGACATTTCAAACAGAACGCTTTGGTTATGCAGACAAAATTAATGTTTTGAATCTAGTTTTTGTCAATTTCCACGGCATACTTGATACGAGTATTTTCTCAATTTTTAAATATTATTCACAAAAGAATTTTCATGTTTATGTATACGATTGTTTTTGTTATTTTTTTTCTATCTAAAAGAAATATAAACACATTCGGCAATTGTTAATAACAAATTGTTTATTAAATAAACAAATAAATTCACAACAAAAAAAAATATTTTTTTCACCTTGTGGAGAATTGCAAATAATAAATTTAAGAATAAAATTTTTTCTTAATAACATGTTTAAATAATGAAAAAAGACAAAAGTCATTAGAAACAATTAAAAACAATTTTTTAGAAATTTTTTTAAATCATAATATTCTATAACAAATAAAATGGCAAAAAAATATTTTTCAAAAATACGTAATTTATCTATTTGTTTATAAAATTTGTTTAAACAAATAGTAATAAAAATTTAGAGTTTATATAATCTTATAGTATTTTTGAATATAAAAACAGCAAGAGTAGTTAAAATTAATAAAAAAAGATTTTTGACCTCTCTGGTTAAATAATTAATAACTAATAGACTATAGCAATTAAAAACATCGCAATGTCATAATCCCATAAAGTATAGTTAACATAAGGTCGCCACGAAGCAAAATAATTTTACTGGCTTTTGTTTAACAATTATCCGATTTGAAATATAAACGCAAACTCTAAAAAAATTTGCTAATTAACAAAAGGCTCATTTTATGAAAAATCGGTGAAAAAATGTTTTTCCAACGGGATATTGTTCCTTCAAGTGTTTAAATAATACCATAACTTTTATGAATTTTTAAATTAATATTTAATAACAAAAAAATATTTTTACTTGTTCCGAACGGTTTCAGAGCATCGTAACGCCTTAGTGTTCGCTGCGCGGAGCTTTATTTTCAACATTAAATTAAAATTATTAATAATCTCGTTAATAATAGATGTAGAGTTTCGGGAGTTGGGACTTTTTTATTGGGAATTTCTTCCTCTTTAAAAATCCTTCTTTAAAATTTCTTAAATATTAATAGAGTTTTCGAATTATTTGCAAAAAACGGAACTCGCTATTTTTTCAATTTTCATTCGTTTATAACTTTTGCAATTGTTTATGTGCGGGTTTGAAACTTTTGCACATTTTTCTAGACGTCATTCCGAATCCAGTGCAATCAAGGTAGGTGCATGGTGTTAAATGCACCATGCAGGGAGACCGACTACAAATATAAATTCAAATAACCATCATAAAAATATATGTGTTCATTAATAAAAAAAAACTGCTGCCTGAAAAATCACTACTTTCACATCTAGGTTTTCCTATCCAAGCCTTTTACAGCAAAAAAATGTCGATATTATACTTATTTGCAATCCACTGTGTAAAAATAATTGTTCATAGAACTTTGATAATATAATATTTGAAATCGTCTATCCCAAAAACTCATAAAACGATGTGCTACATGGTAGTGGAGGTAGTAGAGGGGGAAGCTGTTGGCAAAAAATTTAGAGGCTCTTGTACACATAAATCACAATTTTATTTTTGTATTCCCTTTAATAATGTGGTAGAGGTGGTGGCTAGTGCCAAAAAAGTATTCAGGCCTCTTGTTCCTTTATACACACTAAATCACAATTTTATTTGTTTATTCCCTTCAATAATCACCTTCAATAATTTGAGCAAAAACATTTTTTTACGATTACTGTACTTCAACTCCACTACATGGATGTGTAAGTAATAAGTATTCCGCAGTTATGACGTTGTTCTCTTTTGCACGTCCAAATAGAATTAAACAATTAAAATTGTGTCTTTTTAGAGACCATATAGGCTTAACAGGGAACCAAGACAGATCACGTCATGCAGTTAGGTGCACCATACAGTAAAGGGAACCTGACTTAAAAAAACGAACGAATCACTATTTCAACATCCAAGTCTCTTACAAAGAAAAAAGGTTGATACTGTATTTGCAGCCTATTATGTGGAAATAACTGATCATAGAACTTTAATAATATAATATTTGCAATCGTCCACCAAAAAAGCCCATAAAACAATATGCCATATCGACAGTGGGGATGGTATAGCTGATGCAAAAATTGAGGCCTTTGGTACTTATAAACACACAAAATCACAATTTTATTTTTTTTCGCCCTTTAATAATGGGGTAGGGATGGTAATGGGGGTGATAGTGAAAGTGGCTGATGTCAAAAAAATTTTGAGTAGGTACTTGGCTTCTCGTACATACACTAAATCCCAATTTTATAAACTCTCACTTGCTAGCTTTGCCTATTTATCCCCACGTCACAAACTTTAACAGAATAAGATCAAAACATAATCTATTTCCAGATCTCATTATAATACACAGGTGTCCCAAATTTTGAGTTAACATCATGAACGGTTCCAGAGTAATCGTGCGAACAAAAAAAATATAGATAGATCTTTTTTGCTCAAACTTAAAATATCGACCTTTCGTGACATTCTAAGCCTCTGTTTAAAAAACATTTTTTTTTACCTTTATTATACGTCCACTCCACTATGTGGATGTGGAAGTAGTACCAGCTTATAATCATTATGGGCAATGCCTATCTATCCTTATAATATGTAAAACATCATTCTGAATAATAAAAATAATTGTTTAATGACCGATATTTCTCCATCAAAATTTTAGTACCAAAATTATAATAATTAAGTATAGTATTATTGAGTACTGAATGCAAAAAAAAACACAATCCTAATTTAGGGACATTTATTTGAATTTCTGTATTACAATTCAAAACACATTTTAAGATGTTTAAGATGCTAACAACTATTCTTCTTTTATAACACTGTACCATGTATTTTATAAATCTTAGTAGGCATATAAATTTTTGAATTTAGAAAAATTGTTCGAATATGTGTAAGAGCTATAATAAATTCCCCGTCCAATGTGAATATATAAACAAATGAAAAAAAAAGATGCACCATTAGCATGTAGATTTCAAGATGGTTGACCAGTTAAAAGCAAGTGAAGATCTATCTGAGAAAAAGTGCAATAAAACATATAAATGTTGTAAAAATAAATCAGTTTCTGTAGTGGTGTGTATATACTGTGGAGGTGCATACCATAAAAGCTGTTTTGAGAGGATAAGTTGTGATATAATTGATGATACAAGAATAAACTGCTGCAAAAATAGTGACTCAATCCAAGAAAGTAGTACAAAAAGTACTGATTCTGATAACAACACTATTGAATGGTTAAAATATGAAAATGGTTTACTAAAGGAACTTATAGCTGAAAAGGATCAAAAGTACGCAATTTTGTTGGAAAATAAGTATTTGCTTGATGAAAAAATAAGGCTCTTAACAGAAGACCTCAAGAAACAAACACAAGATAAAAACATCCACAAAAAAAGTGAATCCACAAAAACAACCATAATTCCAAATCAAAAGATAACAACAGTCAATAAAGTTAAAGTTAACAGTTCCTGTTACCCCATACCAGGAGATGCATGCAGTCAGAGACTTAAACGCTGATGAATGGCAAACTGCTAAACCTAGGCGTTCGACTCGTTCGAGGCCACAAGTTGGTACAGCGTCATCCAGCAACACTGACTGTGAGGGAAACGCCTTTTCTGGCAAGCCAGAAAATACCGATAAAAAAGTTTGGCTCTTTATTTCTAGAGTAAAGGACGTAGTAACTGAAAACGATATCAAAACATATATCAAAACAAAAACTAAACTCTCAGACAATGATGTAATAGTGACAAGATTCCCAACCAAATATGACGACATCAGGAAAAATTGCAAATGTTTTAAGGTAGGAATTAAATTTGATATGAAAGACAAAGTCTACGAAAACGACTTCTGGCCAAATCGTGTGGCCTTTTCACGCTTTAAGTTTGACATCCAACCAAAAGAAGGAGGTGATTTTTTAGACAAACTGGAGAACCAGAATTAATGAAAAAACACACTTCTTTCCCGAAGCCTGTTATAAACAAACTCTTAATATCTCCCACACAAAATCCAAAACCTATGTGTAAATTCAACTTTACACTGCTCCACCAAAACATACAGTGCCTCAGAAACAAAGTACAAGAACTTGAAGTGTATCTCGAAGATAAAGCCATTAATTTTATATGCCTAAACGAACACTGGTTGAGTACAATTGAAACAGACATAGTTAAACCAAAAGGCTACAATGTCATCTCTAGCTTTTGCAGATCAGTCAAAACACATGGTGGTGTAAGTATACTTGTTAAAGAAGGTATAAAGTGTTCTCCTTTATCTACTAATATAACTGACTTATCAGAAGAGGTGCATTGTGAAATAGCTGGCATAGAAATTAACGAATACCAAATTATAACAGTCTACAGATCCCCGTTAGGGGATTTTCAAATTTTTCTAGAAAAATTAGCATTAATGTTAGAAAAAATTAATATAAATAAGAAAATAATTTTAACTGGAGACTTCAATGTCAAGTTTGGTACAAATGATTATAATGCAATGCAATTATGTAACCTGTGTCAGTCATTTGGGTTAATACCTACAGTCAGCATTAATACTAGAGAAAATTCATGTCTAGACAATATTTTTACAAACCTAACCTATTCTGATTTTTCCGCTAGGGTATCTAATACATATCTGTCAGATCATCATGGCATTACAATGCAATTTAAATCTACCTGTAAAGTAAGTAACAACTTAAACACCAGAATTAATTTTAGACCAATAACAGATTACGGTTTACTTCGCCTATATAATCATCTCGAAATAACTAACTGGGACTTTGTAAATAATCCAATTTCTGATGTAGAATTTAAATTCAAACTATTTATAGAAAAACTAACAGAGGCGATTGAACTGAGCTTTCCAGTGAAATCTAAATTGAAAAAAAACTTTAATTCTTTCAAAGACACTTGGTTCAATGAACATCTAAAAAACATGCGTGATAATTTACATTTTTTAATAGATATGAACAAACAGGATCCTAGGCTCATTACTAAGGAAACTGTTAATTCATTCAGGGCAAAATATCGATACGAGATTTGTAAAGCAAAAAAAGGGGCGAATGACAAATATATACAAGACTCTACAAACTCTCAAGCAGCCATGTGGAAAGTCATTAAGAACAGCAATCCCAATTTACATTCGCCAACCACAGACTTAATTGATGCAAATTCGTTTAACAATTTTTTTACAAATATTGCTGAAGACATTATTAAAAACTTACCAACTTCAGATAAACACTTCAGTGATTATATCGATGGTATTGATCCTCTAATCAATTTCAAATTTAAAGAAGTGTCTTACAACGAAATTAGAGATATAATAAGCGATCTTAAGAATAGTAGTAGTAAAGACCCCTATGATATAAATGTACAGATCATAAAAACGTTAAAGAACATAATTGTTTACCCTCTTACTAATTTAATAAACCAGTGTATTAGAGACAAGACTTTTCCAACTGCTCTCAAATTAGCAAAAGTTATTCCTATATACAAAAAAGGCTGCAAGGATGACGCTGCTAATTACAGACCTATTTCTTTAACACCCATCTTAGGAAAAATTTTTGAAAAAGTTCTTAAACAACAAATTAGCAAATTTTTTGAAGAAAATGGACTTTTCCACAGCAGCCAATTTGGCTTTCGCAACCAACGGTCTACTACATTAGCCATAAACAACTTAACACAGATTGTATTAAATGACTTTGAGAATAGCAATTTTACAAACGGTACCTTCTACGATCTTACAAAAGCCTTTGACTGTGTAAATCATAGTAATCTATTACAAAAGCTCAGCTATTATAATTTTGATGATAGTAGTATAGCCCTAATAAAATCATATCTGTCCAACAGACATCAATATGTTTCTTATAACATGCGAAATTCTAACAAATTGCTACTGAAATACGGAGTACCACAAGGTTCTGTCCTAGGTCCGATACTATTTTTGATATATATTAACGACTTAGCAAAATGCGATGATATATCTAATATCATACTATTCGCGGATGATACTACGGTTTTGAATAGTCATAACCAATTAGATACTTTAGCAGAAAATACCAATACTTCTCAAGCTAACATCAAGCAATGGTTTCATGCCAATAGTCTAAACTTGAATGAAAACAAAACCCAAACCATGACATTTTCTTTAAGAAACACTAACATGAATAATTTCAATGAACCCAATCATGTTAAATTTCTAGGGGTGGGCTTGGACTCTGTACTGACCTGGGAAAATCACATACATAGCCTATCACAAAAACTAACTAAAAACATATTTTTTATTCGTACTCTGTCCAATTCAGTATCTGAAACAACACTAATTATGGCCTACTATGGATTTTTTCATGCCAATATGTCATATGCGATATTAAATTGGGGACATGCGCCTCGCAGTGCACAAATTTTCGGTCTCCAACGCAGATGCATCAGAGTCATTGCACAACTTAAATTTAGAGATGATTGCAAAAAACACTTTGTCGATCTTAAAATTCTTACGCTACCATGTGTTTACATCTTAGAATGTCTACTTTATATTAAACGGAACATCAATATGTTTTCTACACACGCACAGACTCATGAGCATCTCACTAGAAATAGAAACAATATAAAACAATCCTTTCTCCGTCTAACAAGGTCTAGAGATGGCACGGGCTACTATGGTGTCAAATTTTTCAATATACTACCTGACCAGGTGAAAGTCTTAAATTTGAGTGCATTCAAAGTGCTAATAAAAAAATACTTGAAAAGAAAGGCTTTCTATAATTTAAACGAATACCTCCAAAATGACTTCTCAGATATGCTTTTATTGTAATTTTAAAGTGTTTTACTATTGTAACTGTTGTATTTTAATTGCATTTAACTTTTAATTGCTAATTTTAAACTTAGTCTAGATTTTTTTCTTAATAAAATGTTTTTAGTTACTACCTATGGATAGATATCTAATTTCTTTATGCCCCTGTGGGGTACTTCTATGTGACATGTGTAAACATTTATATGTATTAGCACCAATAAATCATTATTATTATTATTATTATTATTATTATTATGATACAATACTTGTGAGGTTAAAAAATTGATTGAAATAAAGAGCTTTCATTCATCGATTGTGACTTCATGAAGAAAGTATTTAAGAGGAAATAAGAATCGAACGTTATCGAGCCATTGCAGCGATGCCAAATATCGGGCTATATAACGAGCGATGGATATCAACTGTATAAGAGTCTCGGATATACAGGAACAGCGCCGCCTGACTCAGTAGCGCTGAACTAAAAGTGTATCTCGGAACATGAAAATATGACTTTTTGAAGCCCACCCTAAAATTTTGTAGGAAGGAAGCTAACGTGATTTGTGGCCATTTAGTGATGATATACACGGGGGTACGTTGATGAGCCCTACCCCGGGCTGCACAACGTCAAATCGGGCTGCATTACAACCGCTCAGTGTATGAAACGGGCCTGTATATGACCATGCATATCTATATATATATATATATATATATATATATATATATATATATATATATATATACAGTGTGTTTCACTTCTCGTGAAGACACCCCTATATCTTTTTTATTTGTTGCCGAATTAATTTCAAATTTTTATCAGCCATGCAAGTCCATAAGGTGACTTTATTCAACATATAAATGCCGTCTAAATCTAAAACGCCGGCCTACTGCGATAAAAAGAAAATGTCAATTTTCGAGAAATCATAGTAGGCTTAGAGATAGACAAAAATTTTGTTAACAAAAGTTGTTCGGAATCACTTGATATGTCCCCCTGTAAAATTTTGTGAAAATCGGAATATTTTCAAAAAAAAATTTTTTGTTTCACTTCTCGTGAAGACACCCCTGTATCTTTTTTATTTGTGGCCGGATTAATTTCAAATTTTTATCAGCCATACAAGTCCATAAGGTGACTTTATTCAAAATATAAATGCCGTCTAAATCTAAAACGCCGGCCTACTGCGATAAAAAGAAAATATCAATTTTCAAGAAATCATAGTAGGCTTAGAGATAGACAAAAATTTTGTTAACAAAAGTTGTTCGGAATCACTTGACATGTTCCCCTGTAAAATTTTGTGAAAATCGGAATATTTTCAAAAAAAAATTTTTTGTTTCGCTTCTCGTGAAGACACCCCTGTATTTTTTTTATTTGTGGCCGAATTAATTTCAAATTTTTATCAGCCATACAAGTCCATAAGGTGACTTTATTCAACACATAAATGCCGTCTAAATCTAAAACGCCGGCCTACTGTGATAAAAAGAAAATGTTAATTTTCGAGAAATCATAGTAGGCTTAGAGATAGACAAAAATTTTGTTAACAAAAGTTGTTCAGGATCACTTCATATGCCCCTCTGTAAAAATTTATGAAAATCGGAATATTTTCAAAAAAAGAGAACACATAAAGAGAACTTTTTCCAACAAATGAAAGTTGTGAACAAAAATCAGCATTCAATAAAACACTAAAAGGGCTTTTTATTTTTACATATCAAGTTGAATGTAATATCTTCTCTTTTTTTCTTTTTGTTATCTCTCTTCTGGAGGAGTAACTCTCCATCATATCCTTCCTCCTTATCGGCTCAGAAATTTAGGAACATGGACGGTTTTATTGCGTTGAATGTAAAGAGTGCCGTGAAATTAACTGTCAATATGTATTGTTTTATTTATTTCGTCATTGCTTTCATGACAGAAGTGATTGTTGTTATTTTCTGTGGAGTTTGTTAGTTTTTCTTGTTTTAATAATTTTATTCATACTAAAGTTTCCTTATTTCATATCTTTTCTCATAATGGTTAGAATACTTTTAACTACTGATGAAAAAATTGAAATAATAAAGATAGTCGGTGAAAATGTACGGTCTTCAAGAGAAGCAGCAGAAGAATTTAATTTAAGACATCCTCTAAGACAACCAATACACCATGGTACCGTAGCAAGAATATGTCACTTGTTCAATACAACTGGCAATGTGCTTAAACCGAGAGTACATCTTAATCGAAATCACGGAGATGATAATGTTATATTAGCGGCGTTTAACGCCAATCCCACTACCAGTCTTCGTGACCTTAATTTGTCGGCATCAAAAATTTGGAGATGTTTAAAACGCCATAAGCTACAACCGTTTAAACCAAAATTTTTACATACCTTGGAGGAAGGTGATGAAGAGAGAAGATTAGAATATTGTTTATGGATCCAAGGTAATTATTTAAACAATAGAGACTTCTTGAAGAAAGTAATTTTCACGGAAGAGGCAACTTTCTCCACCAACGGGGTAGTGTCATCACAAAACTCTAGGTTCTGGGCAGTAGAAAATCCTGATTGGATAATAAATTGTAAAAGGCAATATTCCCAGAAAGTAAATGTGTGGTGCGGAATTTTTAACGAAACAATAATAGGGCCGTTTTTCTTTTTTCAAAATATAAATGCGTTAAATTTGCTAGAATTTTTAAATAATGATCTTTGGAATGCAATTGTTGATTTTCCTTTGGAACAATTGTATTTTCAACTCGACGGAGCATCTATCCACAATTCCGTAGTAGTGAGAGCATGGATGAATGAACATTTTCCCCAAAGATGGATAGGACGAAATAGCCCTTTAATACATTGGCCACCCAGATCACCTGATCTCACTCCAATGGATTTTTATTTTTGGGGTCACATTAAAAACAAAGTTTATATGACCAGACCTCAAAATATAGAGCAGCTTTGTGAGAGGATAAGGCAAGCATGTTTAGAAGTTACAGCTCAAGAACTGCGAAGAGTTGTAAAAAATAACAGAAAACGGATTGAGAAGTGTATTACACTTGAGGGTGGGTTAGTGGAAAGGGGCGCAATATAATAAATAAGTAAAAAAAACCATTAACTTCTTTTATTTTTGAACTATTCTAACACTGCGGCTTTTGCTTTATCTGTATTTTTTTTTCCGACAATATTATCATTCATTATTAGTAGTCTTCTCTGTAAAAACAACGGCCCTTTTCAGGGCCACCAATTTAATTCAAAAAGAATTCGTTATATGACAGCATCCTACCAACCTACATATTGTTGACAGATGTTAAAACTGATTAAAGTAATTAGATTTTAATTTTAATTATTCTAAGGCCGGCATTTTAGATTTAGACGACATGGGGCGTATGAAGTGATCCTGAACAACTTTCATTAACAAAATTTTTGTCTATCTCTAAGCCTACTATGATTTCTCGAAAATTAACATTTTCTTTTTATCGCAGTAGGCAGGCGTTTTAGATTTAGACGGCATTTATGTGTTGAATAAAGTCACCTTATGGAGTTGTATGGCTGACAAAAATTTGAAATTAATCCGGCCACAAATAAAAAAGATACAGGAGTGTCTTCACGAGAAATGAAACAAAAATTTTTTTTTTGAAAATATTCCGATTTTCACAAAATTTTACAGGGGGACATATCAAGTGATTCCGAACTACTTTTGTTAACAAAATTTTTGTCTATCTCTAAGCCTACTATGATTTCTCGAAAATTGACATTTTCTTTTTATCGCAGTAGGCCGGCGTTTTAGATTTAAACGGCATTTATGTATTGAATAAAGTCACTTTATGGACTTGTACGGCTGATAAAAATTTGAAATTAATTCGGCCACAAATAAAAAAGATACAGGGGTGTCTTCACGAGAAGTGAAACAAAAAATTATTTTTTGAAAATATTCCGATTTTCACAAAATTTTACAGGGGGGCATATCAAGTGATTCTGAACAACTTTTGTTAACAAAATTTTTGTCTATCTCTAAGCCTACTATGATTTCTCGAAAATTGACATTTTCTTTTTATCGCAGTAGGCCGGAGTTTTAGATTTAGACGGCATTTATGTGTTGAATAAAGTCACCTTATGGACTTGTATGGCTGATAAAAATTTGAAATTAATTCGGCCACAAATAAAAAAGATACAGGGGTGTCTTCACGAGAAGTGAAACAAAAATTTTTTTTTTGAAAATATTCCAATTTTCACAAAATTTTACAGGGGGGCATATCAAGTGATTCCGAACAACTTTTGTTAACAAAATTTTTGTCTATCTCTAAGCCTACTATGATTTCTCGAAAATTGACATTTTCTTTTTATCGCAGTAGGCCGGCGTTTTAGATTTAAACGGCATTTATGTATTGAATAAAGTCACTTTATGGACTTGTATGGCTGATAAAAATTTGAAATTAATTCGGCCACAAATAAAAAAGATACAGGGGTGTCTTCACGAGAAGTGAAACAAAAAATTATTTTTTGAAAATATTCCGATTTTCACAAAATTTTACAGGGGGGCATATCAAGTGATTCTGAAGAACTTTTGTTAACAAAATTTTTGTCTATCTCTAAGTCTACTATGATTTCTATGATTTCTCGAAAATTGACATTTTCTTTTTATCGCAGTAGGCCGGCGTTTTAGATTTAGACGGCATTTATGTGTTGAATAAAGTCACCTTATGGACTTGTATGGCTGATAAAAATTTGAAATTAATTCGGCAACAAATAAAAAAGATACAGGGGTGTCTTCACGAGAAGTGAAACACACTGTATATATATATATATATATATATATATATTATATTCTTATGACGTATTTATGATGAGCAACCCAGAGGGTAAAGGATTTCTCATACATATTTTATACGAATTTTATCCAGTCAACCACAATCTTTCGCATCCCAATATCTAAAATACAATTTCGACTCCATTTGTACAATTATGATATGCTTAAGAGTTGTGTTCGCCTCCGACAATGTTGCCAATTGCATGTAGTTGAAAATGCATTATTTGCTGGTAGATATTCTTCTTATTTGAAAATAAGGAATACCAGTTATTTCTTGGCGAGAGTGTATATTAAAAATTAACTTCGGCAGTATTTATAATAATTGATAATTTGGTATTTTTCCTTAAAATACAATTCAGGTAAGAATCAGATACTAGTATAGCATATACTGATTATTCACAATACGTTTTCATTGTCAGTTGAATTACCAGTTTACATTTATGTATAATAATATTCAGTTAATGTTTTGTGTACCTGTGACACTTGCAATACTTTTAGAAGTGACAAAATTTTAAGCATGGTCAACCAAAATTATAAACCAAGAAGGGTCGACCTCAACACAAGAGGAAGACCTTCTCGAAAATATAGGAGAATTATCCGGAGATGTGATTGGTTCTCTGAACATATAGATAAAAAACAGAGAATGGAGATAATAATAAAATTATAATTTGCTTTGAATATCATCTCATTTAGTGCACTGACTAAATGTTTACGTAATGATATATATAAAATGTGGAGATTTTAAGTTTGACCAAAAAAAATGTGTCTGTACCTTCTCTGTGCGCACGATTACTCTGGAACGGTTTCTGATATTACCTTGAAATTTGGCATAACGAGATATGGAACTTTAGATTATATTTTGATCTTATTGCGATGAAGGGTTTGGGAGTAAATGTGGATAAATAGATAAAGCAAGCAAGCAAGATTCTATAAAATTGTGATTTAGTGTACGTACGAGAAGTCAAGGTTCCAATTCTAATTTTATGGACTCTTACTTACTTGCTTCACCTGTTTATCTCCATTTATAATTTAATATACAAGCTGTCCCACTTAAAACTCCTGGTGCCATTTTCTCGACAAATAAAAGAGATATTTGAATTCTGTAAAAGGTGTTCACTAGAATGATATCAGTTTTGAATAAAAACGGTCATTTTACAAATAGAGGTATAGATGGTGCTGTGACGCAAAGAAATTATTTGATCCTAGGAACGTTAAAATGAGGTGCAAATGATGGAACATTACATTCTGAGCAACTTTTATGAAACGAACAATTTTCGAAAAATCACTGATTCTCGAGATATATGAACTTCAATCTAATTTTTTAAATACAAAAATAGTCATAACTTTTTAACCTCCCCACAATAAAATTGTGGGAGGTTACTACAATTAGTCCAAAATCGAAAATTGAGATAACATCAAATCTTTACGTTTTGAGGTCCCAGGAACCCAAAAAAGTTGTTTTTGAAAAATGTCTATGTGTGTGTATGTGTGTGTGTGTGTGTGTGTGTGTGTGTGTGTGTGTGTGTGTGTGTGTGTGTGTGTGTGTGTGTGTGTGTGTGTGTGTGTGTGTGTATGTGTGTATGTCTGTTAGCACGATAGCGGCGAAGCCACTAAACGGATTTGGATGAAACTTTGCATGAGGGTTTCTTTAGTGCTCCAGAAGATCTGAAAAGGTTTTGGTTGAGATCGGATTACGTTTGTTGCTGTTTTGGCACAACAAGCTGTTTATTTTATGATTACTTACAATTTGTAATCGAACCATTGAAAAGCAGTAAAAATTCCGATTTCAACGATATGTCACACTTGCACTCTTTAGCTTTGGTTTCCGTGAAAAAAATTAAAAACCAAATAACACGCTTCTTGTGTAAAATATATTTTATAGTGGAACCACAGAATACAGTAACTGCACAGAGGCGAAGTCTTTGGCGGTTCCTTTCAGTTTTGATGGCTCGTTTTCTGTGACCTTGCGTACCAGTTGCGTCTACACCACGGTGTATTAAATAGGTGGTCCGGCACTTTCCTATTATAATAATGGCTTCGTAAGTGCATGGTTTCTATTTACTTTAATAGATGGCGCGAGCAATAAGGTCCTACAATTACCTGGGCATGTGCATCGTATAACTAACACAACCTCAAATTTTAAGGTGTTTTCGTTTATTCTCATATTTAATGTTTGTATAGGCATTTTTAGCTCGGAGCCATACTGGCTCCAAGCAAATATTTAAAATTTCACGCAAATAATTTTTCAATATTGTTGATTAATAAAAATAGACTGCTAATTATAGGTTAGATTCCTAACCTGCAAAAGTGTCTTATTTTATTGTGACAAACTATTTAAAACTTCATACATATTACGTTGAACTTGACTTTGGTTGAAAGTACAGGAACCAGGCAGAAATTTTAATAATAACTACGTAATACCTGTAAATCTTAAGAAATATATATTTTTGAGGTTAGCTGTGACGACACGTGCAATACTGCAATGTTTTAATTTAGCTAATTAATGTCAGATGTCACTGGACTATTGTCAAAAACAAGAGGCCGGGAATGTATGCAACACTGTATGTACGTATGCACAGATCCTGTAAAATTATCTATCTATGCGTAAGTAATGAGAGAACTTATTGGTCCTGCCATCTATTACAAACTAGTTAGAACTTTATAAACATTACATTGAACTAGATTTTGGTCGAAAGTATGGGAACCAGGCAGAAATTTTAATAATAGCTACGTAGTACTAAATTTTAAGAAATATATATTTTTGAGGTTAGCTATGACGTCATGTGCAGATCCCCATTTAAGGATACACTGAAAAGACAGTGTATTTCGAGTTGGATTGAAAAATATTACGATTTGAATTGCTTATAATCGGCGCCTATTTTCAATTGAGTTGTACACTAGGTTTTATTTATGAGAATTTTAATTCTCGCTTAATGTTTTCAATATCCCAAAATGAGTGGAAAAAAAAATTCACAAATCCAAACTTAACACGATAAACATCAACAGTGTCAAGATAAAAGTGAGGTTGATTGTTAAACAATTAAGAAATGGCGATGAGTATACAAATTTGGTTTTGGCGGGAAGGCTAGCCTTCGCCTCTGTATAGTTACTGTACTCAGTGGTCTAACCTAACGTTCAATAGACTAGTGTGTTAAAGCGTGCAGACTATGCTGAGTAAATTTGAGTGTCAAGTGCATCGAGACATTACACGACATTCATAAAGCCCACGGAAGGTGTGAGAAGCCTTCGTGAACCGCTCACAAGCCCTACAAGTATAAGCAATCTCACCGGAACGTTTTCGGTGAGTTTTTTCCAATAAAACTTTAAAAGTGACATTATATTTTAAAAACTGTTTCCGCTACTTCCGCCATCCCACCGGAAATTCTTCCGGCAACATAACCTAAAAATAGTGCTACATAACTTAAAAATAATTTAAGACATTGGTACCAACCTAAAATATTTTTTCAAAAACTGTCAAAAACCAAATTCCCCCAGAAAAACATTGAAACCAAAAATTTGACATCTTACTTCCCCGACCGATTTAGTGAAAAATCGGCCGAGGCCAGAAGATAAAACAAAATATATCAACTCAAACTTAAACGATCCACCATGAACACTACTCCGGCCACATCTGGCAGGGAAGCTGTCCACCAAGAGTTATATGGTTTTTCCAAAAGATGGCCATCCCTACCACCCATTACCAACGAACGGATGTTTTCGTTTAGTTGTTTCCCGTATCAATAATCAAAATTATTAAGTGCTCTTGCCTACGAACTTAGTTTTTATAGTGTTGTGTTTATTAACCTCCCCACAATAATTGTGGGAGGTTACTACAATTAATCCAAAATCGAAAATTGAGATAACATCAAATCTTTACGATTTCGAGGTCCCGGAAACCCAAAAAAGTGGTTTGTAACTAATGCCTGTGTGTTAGCACGATAGCTACGAAGCTACTAAACGGATTTGGATGAAACTTTTACATGAGGGTTTCTTTAGTGCTCCAGAAGATCTGAAAAGGTTTTGGTTGAGATCGGATTACGTTTAGTGCCATTTTGGCACAAGTTGTTTATTTTATGATTACTTAGAATTTGTAATTGAACCATTAAAAAGCAGTATAAATTCCAATTTCAACGATATATCACACTTGCACCCGTTCGATTTGGTTTCCGTTAAAAAAATTAAAAATAATTCGTTATATGCGCACATATGACAGCATCCAAAAAATATTATTGGTATTATTGTTAGGGGAAAACGTATTTTGCCATCTGTCAAAAATATTTGGGTTGGTAACCTTTGTGAATGTTGATTTATAGCTTATGGTACGTGACGTCACAGCTAACCTCAAAAATATATATTTCTTAAGATTTAAGAATATTACGTAGCTATTATTAAAATTTCTGCCTGGTTCCCGTACTTTCAACTAAAATCTAGTACAGTGTAATGTTTATGAAGTCCTAAATACTTTGTCCTAATAAAATAGGACTCTTTTTGCGGGTTAGAAATCTAACCTGTAATTAGCAATCTATTTTTTTATTAATCAATCATTTTTAGGTCACATGGTTTTGACAATTTTGACATTTTGCTTGAGGGACAACAAAACGCAGTTTGCGAGGTTTTATATATTTTTTTCTGATTTTCTTGAGAAACTGTGTGTGTTTTCGTAATAATGTCATATAGTGAATATTATCCAATTCTTATGGGTGATGTAAAGTGTCGCTACGATGAGAAAATCAAAATAATAGACAATATTGACCCATACACCCTTGGAGTGGAGACTGGAGACCTTTCTGCAGATTTGTCTATTTTACCTTGTGTGTCCGTAATTAATATGGTAAATTACTTAGTGTCGACTCACAGCTTCTTCGCAGATCAGCAGTTAAAGGCATACAAATCTTTACAAGCATATAAATATTATGAGGCTGGATTTGTGCAAGAAGTTTGTGCAAGAAAGATAAATTCAAATGTATTCATTGTTATGGGCAAGGCAAGTTTACATTTAAATAACTAGGTGCTAGATTTCAGTGATATATTATCCGTATGTAGTATTCAATAGACTCTGCCAGAAAGTGATTTCTTTACCTTTCTTCTAAGCTTTTTTACATTCAAAATAAACCTTATCTCACAATCGCACCTTGTCGCAAAAAAAGATGGTGTTTTATTTTTATTTCACATTTAAAACTGAGATTACTTCTTTGTTTACATTGGAATAAAATGTTTGGTTATCCCTCAGGCAATATGGTCGACTTATCGTGACGTCATCCTAAGATGGTCTATATAGAAAAATTATTTGCATGAGTTTTTTAACTATCTGCTCGGAGTCACTGTGGCTCCAAGCTAAAAATGCGTAGTCAAACATTAAAAATGAGAATAAACTTGAAAAACTTAAACATGTTATGTCCCTAAATATATTTCATAACCTAAAAATCAACATTCGTAAAGGTTACCAACCCAAATATTTTTGACAATGTCAAAACTTATTTTAGTTGTTTTTTTTTTAAGGTAATAATTGTTTATAGCCGTGTTCGGATATTACGTCTGATTGATGCGACACGTCACAATCGTTCATTGCAAATCGAGCTAACTGAGCTAAATCTTAAACGTTCGAATATTACAAAATAAAGGCCTCGGACGAAGCTCGACTTGCTCAACCTTTTTGATCGAGCAGGAAGATTTTAATTTGATGCATGCGTAGTCTGCTTGAACAGTCCATAATGTTATTGACTTGTTGAAGTTAGAGTGTCATTTGGGCTAAATTCTGTGTTATTATTTTTTTTTCATTATCCAATATTTTACAAAATCTTCGAAACGTTATCTGTTAATACCCTTATAATATCCGGCAATTGATTAACATGCAACATAAACAAACATGAGAGGTTATGTTAACAGATTGCTTGTAGTCCGCTTCAGTTCGTTCGATATTTGTTGATGAAATAAATGGCTCCAAAGTCACGTGTAATTTATCTGTTTGCTCAGTGCTCTGATTTCCGATGTAATATCCAAATACAGCTGATAAGGATCCACCGTGTGGGGAGGTTCCAGCCGCTTCCAGTAGCTGCCGATTTTTTAAAATACATTTTAGACGATAAGTCCTTTGGGACATTTTTCATAGTGAATCAGACTGATTTAAATGGTAATGAAACGTTTATTTCAAAACACAAAATGACTTTTTTTTTTCAAGTAACACAAAGGTGGGGCTACAACTGCTATTTGGAAATTAAAGATTTTGACATTTCTGTTTATTGTGTATTGTCTAATTTTTGCGTAATGTCTATGTTGTATGTTTGACTAAATTTTACACTGTAAATTGTAGACATATGAAAAAAAAAATGCGATTTTTGTTACCTGAAAAATTACATTAAATTTCAAATATCTCGAAAACCAGTGATTTTTCGAAAATTGTTCATATTGTAAAAGTTGCTTAAAATATAATTCTCCATCTTATGCACCTCATTTCATCGTTCCTAGGATCGAACAATTTCTTTGCATCGCAATGCCTCAATGTGTAAAATAACCATTTTTACTCAAAAAAGATCATTTATATATTCTAGTGGATACCTTCTACAGAATTCAAATATCGAGAAAATGGCGCCGGAAGTTTTAAGTGGGACACCCGATCTAGTATTTTTATTCCAAAATGGCGAATGCTAATGAAGTTGTAAATCTTGATACTGGTCAAATATTAAACAAATTGAATTATAATTGCTGCAAAGGCACAAAATGTTCTGCAATTGTGTGTGTGAATTGTGGGGCTGCCTTTCATAAGAGTTGTGCAGCTAGAATAAATTCGTGCGAGTAATTGATGAAACACGTGTTCTATGCTGTAAAAGTGAGGTTATAAACCAAAATGAAGAAGAGTTAAAATTTAGCGCAATTAAACGCGAAAATGAACTATTGCAAAGCCTTTACTGGCAAACTCAAGATAAAAACGCAATTTTGCAAGAAAATAATTGTCTTCTCTTAGAAAAAATCGGAAATTTAACCTCGAAATTAGCAGAGACACAAAAACTTTTGCAAGAAGCCCAAACCGAATTAAACAATGGTAAACCAACCTATAGTAACATATTAAACAATAAATTACATAATTCTCAACCACAATCCAAAATTTACACAAAAAAACAACAATCTGCTGAACCGAGCTCCAATCATAAAAACGAAGAAACTGACGTAGAAAAGACCATTAAGGGACAAGAAACAGCTGCAAAAGTTCCTTTTGAGGAGGAAAAAATATCAAGACAACGTAGGCCTAGACATCCCAGTAATGTAAGTGTTAATGAATCCAACGACCAAGATGGTTTCCAACTGGTACACCAGAAGAAACGAAAGCCCCGAAGGGTCAACTCCATAAAACAACTAGGTACGGGAGAGATTTCAGAAGACGAAAAGAAGAATGGGTTCTGCGGCATCGAGAAAAAGGTCTGGATTTATCTTTACCGAGTACCAAGGCGTGTTAATACAGAACATATACAGAGCTATATCTCAAAGAAACCAGCATTCAAAGACGTGGATTTCGATGTAAAGGAACTCCCAACTAATGAGGTGAACCAAAATAAATGTTATGTGGTGAGTGCTCCCTTTGACAGGAAGGATGTACTCTACGACATGTCCTTTTGGCCTAAGGGCGTGGGCATCAAACGCTTCGACTTTCAAAAAGAACGAAATAAAAATCAAGGGCTCCCTTTTTTATAGACAACAGGGCGACATCTAGAAAGCAGACCACTGAGAAACATCAAGTAGGAAAATGTATATTTCGACTTATGCATATAAATATCCAGTGCATTAGAAATAAAACCAATGAACTAGAAGCAGTTATTTGCGACGAGATCATACCTTTTCACGTTATATGTGTTAACGAACACTGGTTACACCGTAACGAGTTAGATTCCTTTAAAAATATTAGTAACTATCAATTAGCCAGTATATTTTGTAGAGCTGAATTTATTCATGGTAGAACCTTAATACTAGTCAAAAACGATTTAAATTATAAACCTCTATGTCATTTAAGTAATCTCTCGTCCGAAAAAGATTGTGAAATATCAGCCATAATGGTAGAAAAATTTGATATCATTGTTGTTAACATCTATCGGTCCCCAAATGGAAGTCTTATTAGATTCTTTGATATCCTGGAAAAGTTATTGAACAAAATAGATATAAAAAAAAGGTAATACTCTGCGGTGACTTTAACATAAGATTTAATACATCCGACTCTGCTAATTTGACTTTAACAGATTTACTAAAAATATTCGGATTAGAACAAACAATCTTTGAAAATACCCGAGTAACAAATTGCATTGATAATATCTTTACAAACTTTTCAATAGACGATTACAACGCGTTTAACCATGAACCACTATTGTCGGATCACCTAAGTCAGATTTTGGAGGTACAGATAGAAGTTAATAAAAAATTGTATGAGCACGAGAAATTAATTAGACCTATTACAGAAACAGGTAAAAATAAATTTCATGGAATTATGTCTAGCTGCTCGTGGGAGTTCATCACCGACCATACTCTCAACATCAATGAAAAATTTCAAGTATTTTTAAATACTACTCTACAGGCCTACAATATCTCTTTTCCTGAAAGGTTAGTACGCTTTGAAAACATAAACTCGTCGAAAGTTGCATGGTATACAGACGATCTAAGGCAAATGCGAAATCATTTACAATTTCTAAATGAAGTTTGCAAACGGCACAATACTGAGCAAAATAAAAAAATTAGAAATGATTTCAAACTAACATATAAAAATGCTTTAAAAAATAAACGAATCCAGTCAAATGATAGCTACATAAAGAAATCTGGAAACCCGGCAAAAACTGTATGGGAAATAATAAACTCCTCGAGGAAACAAAAAATGTCGCAATCGGAATTGACTATTAAACCGAAAGATTTCAATAACTTTTTCGTCGGTGTTGCGGGACGGGTTACTGGTGGTCTCCCGCTACTAGATATTGATCCATTACAATATGTTAAACAGATAGACACACCTGAACCTTTTGCATTTCGCGAGGTCACGTACATTGAGGTAAGACACATTTTAAATTCTCTGAAAAATAGTAACAGTAAGGATATATACGGCTTAAATATAGCTCTAATCAAAACTATAAAAAACCATATTATAACGTTATAAGTTGTTGTTGTGTGTGTATTGTTTTGTGCTCTGACAAAGTTAAAGTTACACAGTGATCAACTTCTCTTTATTCTACTGTTCTATATCAAACTGCTCATAAAGGATCCAACTCTTCAGATATCCTATAAACAAATTGTGGAAACCTGTATGTAACTGACATTTTAAAACTTACTGCTTGCAATCTCTGCACTTCTTCAACAAAAAACTTATCAGTTCCTAAGAAAAACAATCCCACAAAAACTAATCACAGCTCAGTTCAAATCTACAGTACAGGTCTGGGCTTAAAAGATTTGTATCTATATTTGCTATTTAAAGGAAACTAATTCTGTCTCCTTTATTAACCACTGACATCAACCAAAAATGCCCAATAATACCAATTGCATGAAATGTAATGATATATTTGACACAGATACCCTTGCTGTCTGTGACAACTGCAACATTGGGCTGTGCCAACAATGTGCAAAGATAACTTCCACTGAAATGAGAGCTGTTACCCTCAAAAAAAGAATTATACCTTATTGGTGTATTGACTGCAATCCTACGTTGGCCTCCACTGCCAATTCTTCATTAAATTCGGCACTGGTATCCGATCTGAGAAATGAAATTTCTAACATAATTGACAATCAACTTAAAGCACACTATGCAGAAATCACAAGCAAGCTTGACACTTTCATGAACGTCATTAAGGAATCCAATGTTGACCTAGTAAAACTACTGACAGAAAAACCACAAAGAGCTGAAAAGTCTCAAGCCACCTATAATCTCTCTCCTGATGATGCATTTAATGAACCTAATAAAACTTCTCAAAAAGACTTGGAACGACAAATAAGCACTCTAGAAAAGGAGTTTAAAAACCTAAAGAGCTCTCTTGGTGAAATCCGTGCTACGCTTCCAAGACACCCAGGGTCATTAAAAAATACAAGAACACCAACTTCTTCAAACTCACCCCCGACTGAATCTACCCAGAGACAAGGATTACAGCAAAGAAAAATAAATGTGAACCGTAACACTAACACCGGTACGAAGCATTCTCAAACTTTCAATACCCAGGCTAAGTTGAGTAACAATGCACAGAATGCTACTATTAAAGAAACGATGATGCCAGGAAAATCGAAGATCTCTGCTGCTGTTATTACCCAGAAAACTGCCATCTTTGTTGGAAAAGTATCACCAGATGTCTCCGTAAATGACATGCAGGAATATCTACATGAAAACTTTGAAGATGAAACCTTTGTTGTTAAAGAACTACCTGCAAGATCAGGGGAATACACTAGCTTTCGCATAGATGCCAAGAAAGACCTCGAAGATGAACTACTGAATCCTGACCTGTGGCCAGATTTGGTCATCCATAAATTTGAATTTTTTCGATCAAGACCTTACTCACATAAACATAAATAAGAAAAATGTTGACACTTTATCAAAGCTGTCTTCTCATAACACAACTGATACAGATGAGCTCAAAATACTACACCAAAATCTTCAAAGTGTAAGAAACAAAACTATTGAACTAGAAATTTTTGTTAAAACAGAAAACATTTCTGTTATTTGTCTCACTGAACACTGGCTTAACCCTGATGAATTAAATGCCTGTAACATAATGGGCTATATGATCTCTGCACACTCCTGCCGACCGACCGGTTTTGGGGGAAGTGTTATCTTCACAAAATCTCATCTCACAGCCGACGAGCTGACTGAATTAAAAGAATTTTATATTGTAAATATTTTTGAATGTTGTGGTGTAAAGTTAACTGTTAATGGAATTAACTATTTTATTGTATGTATTTATTGCCCTAAATCAAACTGTGACGATTTTTTAACGAAACTGGAACAATGTCTTGATCTCTTATTTGACAAGTACAAATCAAAAAGTTTTATTCTATGTGGCGACTTTAATATAGACTATCTAACAACCTCGAAATACCGTAACGATCTCGTTGATATTTTAAACGTATTCTCATTAAGATCCACAACCAATGAACCTACTAGACCGGCTACAATGACTGGTATAGATTATATATGCACAAATCTAGCAGGTGATTCCTCAGTTATAACTAACGGACTATCTGACCATAGTGCAATAGTTCTAACTATTTCCAAGTTACCGGAACCATCTGAAGCACCTTTTAAACGTAGATTTTATTCTCAACATAATTTACCGAACTTTATTGAACACCTTTCTAAAGAAACATGGACAGCTGTGTACAGGGCTAATCACTATGATGTCAATAACCAATATCAAATCTTTAATGACATTTTACAATATTATATAAACACTTTCTTTCCACTTAAAAATTGTTACTCTCAAAATATTAAGAAATCGAAATCATGGATAACTCCTGCTATTAAAAATTCAGCAATACATCTTAAGAACCTTTATTCACTCTACAAATCAAATTTACTAGATCCAGACTACTATAATAAAAAAATATATAAAAGAGTAATCCGTGCAGCGAAAAAAATGCATAATGATGATATCATCTCAAACGCACCTAATAAAACCAAGTCTATGTGGAACATCATAAAAAATAACACTAACCATAATAAACAAAAAACAAACGATGTACAATCACTCAATATCAACAACACCATTATTTCAGATCCTGAACAAATTGCCAAAACCTTTTCAAAATTTTTTATTGACACTCCACTTCTAATTAATCAATCTTTGCCTCTCTTTAATAAAGAAAATGTCTCCATACTGTCTAACACAGCATCAATATTTCTGAATCCAGTCTCGGTCTCCGAGATCATAAACATCATAGATTCATTAAAGACTTCTAACTCCACTGGTCCTGATGACATTGCAACAAAACTTATAAAGGCTGCTAAAGTACAAATCGCTGAGGTACTGACTCATATTATAAACAATAGTTTCAAACATGGTATATTTCCCGACATCCTTAAATTAAGTAAAATTATACCCATTTCTAAGAAAGGTGAAAGAGACTTAGTTGATAACTATAGGCCAATAGCACTACTGTCAGTAATATCTAAAATAATAGAGAAGGCCATGCTAGCTCGACTGATAAATTTTTTAGATAAAAGTAAAACAATATCCAGGGATCAACATGGTTTCACTAAAGGTAAATCGACAACTACAGCCCTAATCGCATTCATTAGTGAAGTGTATCGAAATCTAGACGAAGGTAATGATGTACTTGCAAGCTATATAGACCTATCTAAAGCATTTGATTGCGTCGATCATACTATTCTGCTAAGCAAACTTGAGCTACTTGGTATTAGGGGAGTCTGTTTGCAGTGGTTCAAATCATACCTATCTCAGAGACATCAATATGTTGTGTGCAAAGGAAAAAAATCTGAAACAATGCATAATAAAAATGGTGTTCCACAAGGGTCAATTTTAGGTCCTGTGCTCTTCATAATTTTTATCAATGACTTACATAAAACAATTGAATCTGGATCTACTACAACATATGCTGATGATATAACCTTGCTTACTGCCAGCTCAGATAATTTTACTGTCCTCGTAAAAGACGTCAATAAAAACCTAAATAAAACCTATAAATATCTCTGTGAACAATGTTTAGCTATGAACCAGAGTAAAACAGTGAACATGGCATTTTACTCATCAAGTCTTAAACCACACCAAAGTGCATTGGTAAAAATAAATGGAAGCACAATAAAACAGACCTCAACTTTTAAGTTATTGGGTGTAGTCTTGGATGAACATCTAAAATGGGATGCACATATTCATATTTTGAGCTCTAAGTTGGCCAGTATCTGTTATGCCTTAAAACAATTACGGGATATTTGTAGCTTTACAGTTGTCAAGACCTACTACCATGCTAACTTTGAGTCCGTTATGACATATGGTATTGTATTATGGGGAAAATCATCTGAGTCAAATAGAATATTTAAACTGAAAAAACGTGCCATACGATACATGCTTGGAATGAACTTTAATGTCAGTTGTAGAGATAGTTTTAGAGAACGTGAAATATTAACCCTGCCTGGTTTCTACATATATAATGTTTTATGCTTTGTTAAAACCAATTTTGAGAACTTTACTCAACATAGAAACAATCATAACTACGATACGAGGGGTAGGAATGACTTACAGTATGATGCACACCACCTTGAGCTCTATAAAAACAACCCATATTATCAAGGTGCTTTATTCTATAACAAATTGTCAAATGAGATTAAACAATGCCACTCCATAAAACACTTTAAAAAAAATCTCAAAGCATATCTAATTGAAAACTGCTTCTATTCTGTAGACGAATTTCTAAATGCCTGACCATATCGGTAGTAAAACATTTTTACAGTTGCCTTATTGCTTTATTTTTTATGTCTTGTCTTTTGATGCGATAGACATTTTATAATAAAACTGTGTACTTTAAATTTTATCTTATTCACTCCACTATTTTACTCTAAGTTCTAAGTTTTATCTTGTACTCTAGTTTTAAGTTTTATCTTGTACTGTAGTAACTAGCATTAAGTTTTTGACACATCCAATATCATGTAATTGATCAAATGGGAAAATAAATATCTATTCTATTCTATAATTCCATTAACAAAATTAATTAATGAAAGCTTACGGACCGGAGTATTCCCAGATTTACTGAAGATCGCGTCGGTTATCCCAGTTTTCAAAAAAGGTGATCCAGAGGACATTAATAATTATAGACCGATTTCTCTTCTCCCTATTTTTGCAAAAATTTTCGAAAAAATTATGAAAATTCAGATCACTGAATATCTAGAGAAAAATAAAATATTATATAAATTCCAATTTGGTTTCCGTAAAAATCTATCTACAACAGATGCTATCATTAAGTTTACCGATTATACCTTAGACTGCTTTGAAAAAGGATATTATTCTGCCTGCTTGTTTTGTGACCTCAGCAAAGCATTTGATTGTGTATCTCATGTCTTGCTGATCCAGAAATTAAACAAATACAACTTTAACAGGACAAGTATCCAACTTATCAAATCCTATCTAGAAAATCGTATGCAATCAGTCAGATTAAATGGAATATCTTCTGAGGTGTTACATATAAATTCTGGAGTTCCACAGGGTTCAATTTTGGGCCCAGTTTTATTCCTGATTTATATTAATGATGTGCCAAATGCCTTCGAGAATGTCAGTTGCATCTTTTATGCAGATGACTCGACTTTACAAATCTCTGACCCTAACTTAGAGAACTTAATGTTAAAATGTGACAATGTATTATCTAATGCAAAAAAATGGTTTACACCTAATGCTCTTGCACTTAACGAAGAGAAAACTGTAAAACTTATTTCAAGTACTCGCGATTTGAGAAATGTACCAAATAACCCCACTTGTACAAAGTTTCTAGGTGTCCTTATTGATCCATGTTTACGATGGAATGACCATGTTGATTATCTTGCTGAACAACTATCTAAAGGTATATATGCTCTTAGACAATTGTCAACTACAGTTTCGTCGGATGTATTAAAAACTGCGTATTATGCATTATGTCACTCTCGACTATCTTATGCCATTCTCGCCTGGGGGCATTCTTCTGGTAGACATAGAATTTTTGGTCTCCAGAGGATGGCAATCAGGATTGTGGGTGGTTTGGGATACCGGGATGACACCAAACAACTCTTTATTTCACTTAAAATACTCACCTTACCTAGCATTTACGCGTTACAATGTATTACACATGTCCATGATAACTTACCCACTTTTAACACCCATGCTGACTTTCATCACTATGAAACACGTCGTAGAGATAACATAAGAACTGAGTACACAAGGGCAGACTGGTGTTAATTACCATGGTATTAAATTATACAACTTATTAGATGACCGTATTAGAGTTTTACCTAAACAAAAATTTAGATCCACAATAAAAGGTTTTCTGTTAAAAAATGCATTCTTCTCAAATGAAGATATAGTGAGAGAAATTGTAAATTGTAATTTTACTTAAACTTATGTTCTGTGATATGACAAACACTATATTTTTTTCTGTTTGATTTTATATAGCTTTTTATTCCATTTATTACAATTTCGGCCATTTTTACATAATTTTAAATCTATTGTATTGTGTTTTACCTATTTGTAAGTGTAACTGTTTGACGTGTGTACAATTTTTTATAAATTTTTAACATGAATAAATCTATCTATCTATCTATCTATCTATCTAGTAGCACAGTGTGGATCATGAAGTTCTCACAGCTAATTTTTTCTGCGAAAACGTAGGGATAACCGGCGCGTGGCGTTTATATGTAATTTGGATTTGGAATCTCAAAGTGTTTTATTCCAAATATTTTTACTGCTATAACATTGCCGTAACATAATTAAACAATCATATCGTTACAATTGCTATTTAGATTTATAGTCAGCTGCAATATACCTTGTAGAGCTTTTGCAACAGCTCTATAGCAGCCAGAACAACTAGTAGTGACTCTTGATTATACTATATATTCTATATACAGTCATTTTGAACAATATTTATTTTATTATTACCATTTACTTTAATTCTTATAATAAAAAAATGCTGTAATATTCTCTAGTGGACACAACATTAAGAATTTAGTGGTTTGAAACAATTTTCTGGTGAAATACATAAATAATTATAATTCTGAGGAGATTAATAGTTTTGTAATAGTATATTACGTAATGAGTGTTGTAAGAAGCATATTACGCACGAATGGAAAAGTTAAAGTGCGTATTTCCATGAGTGCGTAATTGCTTTAAAACTCGAATTATGTACTATACTTTACCTACGATCATATTTATTTATTTAGTAAAATCTGAATTTAGTTTACTAGTCAGCACTCTTATTCAACAAATATTATGTCAGTTTTGACAGCGTTTGAAAATTAAATAAGCGCATTTGTTTTTTTTAAACCCCGCGTAAGCAAACTAAGCCACCTATATTTGCGTGTCCCGTGCGTTTTGTTTACCGTGCGATTTGTCTAGAGTGCGTTTTGCTTACAATATGTGAAATTCAACTTACATAGATGGCAGGTAGTGTGTTTTTTACTATTTACAGTAGTGATCGTAGGTAAAAATAGAAAATGTCTGAAGCCCTTCAAACATACAGAAGTATCACATACACATTTAACGAAAAAGTTAAAACCGCAAGCAATTTTATTCACGATTCGTCGTCAAAATCGTCTTGAAATTTTGTACATACATGTACTATAAGGTATATGCATTCATTTTCATATTAGTATCCAATAATGTCTATTAAAGGTAACTGTGCAGCCAAATTATTTATCATATGTATTTCCAAAAATATACAGCTCAATGGCTGTAATCTGGTTCTACCACCAGCCAAATGACAACAGCTATAAGGCTTTAGCAACATTTGCAGAGCAAGAAAATGTACCTCTTTGACTGTTACAGCACTGTTGCAACCTTATTTAGTCCAGTGTTTGACGGTAAAAATAGAACATTACCTCAGAATTCTTTCGGATAACATCGATGAAAATTTTTAATTAAGCTTATTTTACCCTCATCTTCAAAAGTTATATATTTCTGATGTGTGCTTTTTGTTTTTTGGGAGTGAAGAAAATTAAAAACCATAGATTTAAGCGTTACATAAATTGAAATCATGTTTAAATATGTAGAATAAACATTATTTCATGTTCTGGAATATAATTTATGATGTGTTACAACGTTTTAACCCTTTGAAACCACCCCTTATGACGAAATTAAAAAAATAGTTTTCAACAGCTTGAAATGTTTTAATGGTGCATGTATAATGAATTAAAATCCCGTCACCGTTTATAATATAATTTATGTTTTATTGCAACGTTTCATCCCTTACAAACCACCCTCGTAATAAAATTAACTACCATGTTTACTTAAAATTAAAAACTGAAATTATTAAATGACTTCAAAGGGGAAAAATAAAAATTGTATGTACATTATCACAGCATGTTTTATTATTGAAAATCTATCATCAGAAGAACTGTATCGACCTCCTCCTCTTGGTCTGTAATTGGAGGACAGTTTGGACAGTTGTCACCGGAGCATGTTCCGCATGTTGCGTTACAAAAAAGTCAAACTTTTCGGCAGCTACACAGCGCCACATCCTTTTTTGCAATTACAAAATATCATTTTGAGTTCTTCCGGTGCAGGCATATTCAGCATTTTGATTGGCAGCAAAGAACATTCATTATTAATCCATCCCCCATCCAATCAGTTGGACGAATATTTTTGTTCCCAAGCCACATCTGGGTTTGTAAATAAACCCTCTTAATGTGTGTTAAAAATAATAAGTCACAAGGCGGAAATTAACGAGACGGACCTGTGCATAATGGTAGGCGGGGTGCAACGGGGTTGCATTCAAAGAAGAGAACAGGTCAAGGGCTGAAGAGACTAAAAACGGGACTTAAGTGATAACCGTAAAGTGCATCACATGTGCATAGACTAACGTTTAGTTGTTGTCAGCTTTCTTTTTACCATTTTGCATTTTTATCAGTTGTTAAGTTATTCAATATATACAAAGCTTGTTACGAACCAGGGTTTCATTTAACGTAACGTAGTAATAACGCAGTAATTATAACGTAGCTAATTATTGTGTGTTTTTTACATTTTGGTGCCGAAACCAGGGAAGCTTTGTTTTGTGTAATTTATAGCGAACTGTTAAATAATCGAGCAAAATGAACCTAACGCTAAGAAAAACGTGTCGTGTACAGTTGACAAAACTAATAAATAACGCTAACGAACTATTCAAGTCTCCGATTATAGACAAAAATGAAGTAAACGTGTTAATTAAACGGATTAAAGCCGCCGATCAAAAACTGAGAAGTGTAAACGAGAAAGTGTTATGTAATTATATTAAAGGCAGATATCAAAGGGTTTTTCTTAATACACATACATGCTCTTCAACAAAAGAAACCTCATCGGGAGTTCCACAAGGTAGTGTTCTGGGACCTATCCTTTTTTCTATATATATATTTGATTTAGCTGCCTCTCTATCAAGATGTCAAAGTCATCTCTACGCAGATGATATCGCAATGTACTTATCTTTCCCATATAAGGAAATACAAACATCTATTGACTATGTAAACAGGGATTTACAGAACATCTTTACTTATTCTGAACGGCACGGATTGCGTGTAAACCCCAATAAGACAGTAGCAATATGTATAGGGCCAGAACGGCAAAAACTTGAGATTGAAACAAAATATAACTTGAATATCAACAATGCAAATGTTGAGTGGGTTGCCTCAGCAAAAAATCTTGGTGTAGTTATGGATGGAAGTTTATCATTTAATGACCATATTGAACATATCTTTAAAACATCTATGTATAAATTAAAAACATTATATTCATTTAAAAACCAATTAAATCAGAATATAAAACTAAAACTGGTTAAAACATTAATATATCCTCAATTAGATTATTGTTCATCAGTTTATTATAATTTTTTACCACAGTATAATAAAAATAAGCTGCAAAGAGTACAGAATGCATGCATGCGTTTTGTTTGTTGCATTCCATATATGGCTCATGTGACTCCCTACATCAGAGAATTAAATGAATTAAATGTTGAAAAGCGTATGCAATATCTAATCACGATATTTTTGTATAAATTAATTAAGAATAAAACACCCCAATATCTATTTAATTTGATTCAAAGAAGATCGAATACACATGATGTAAATATAAGACTAGATACATTTACAATTCCCCAACATCATACAAACAAATTTGAAGGATGTTTTTCTTATATGCACCAATGTACTTAAATAAAATTATATCCAACTTAGATTTGCCCCTACCTCAGTTCAAAAGTAAATTAAAGATAATGTTAAATAATTAGGACACCCTCTCGGAACTGTTATTTGTAGACTGATTTGTAGCTAGCATATAGGCGTTTATATTTATATGTATTTTATATATTAATATTTTAATGTGTATATTTATATTAATTCATTTACATTATAAGGTTTTAAAATTTGATTTTTATACTTATAATTTATAATTTAATATTAGAATATTTTGTCTTTAAATCTTTTAGGAGAGGTGGAAGAAAGCTTTGCTAACCTCATCCTTTTGTGTAAAGTATGTATTTCCTTTTGCACAATAAACGGTATTATTATTATTATTATTATTATTACCGACTGTAAGTGAGGAACAAATGGAAAGTGAGTGTGTGAGGGTGCTAGAATATGAAGACCAAGCAGTAGCCGCCGTAGCTCGTCTGGAAACCTGGTTATCATCATCAGCGGGCCCGTCCGAGGTGGAGCGCCGTCCTTCTACCCTATCACAGGTTAATGCATCGCAGCAGCATAAAAAGTCGGTGAGATTACCTAAACTAGAATTAATACAATTTAACGGCGATTTAAAAGCATGGACGCCGTTTTGGGAGCAGTATCGCACTTCCATTCACGAAAACGATGAATTAGACGATCGGGATAAATTTAATTATTTACAAACTTTGTTGACCGGGAAAGCTGCTATAACGATAAGTGGTTACACGCCTAGTCAAGCATGTTATGGTGATGCAATAAAGATGCTCAAAGAAGAATATGGTAATAATGAACGTATTGTTGACGAATATATGCAGCAATTAATGTCCTTAACGCCGATTAAAAATCGTAATGATGCAGTGTCCTTAAGACAATTATTTAATATAACGTCGGCTACAATTAGATCTCTTTCTGCTCTAGGCGTACCTGCAGACCAGTACAGCATGATGGTGAAATCTATCATTTTAAAGACAATTCCTTATATTATGCGCGTAGAATTTAATAAATGTTGCAAAAAAGAGACAATTTTAGCAGGATCGGAATCGGTTTCATCAGCTGATTCTACGGAGAGCAGTTCAATTTATGCGCGACAAATAAGTACATTGTTGGACTTTATTAAATTAGAATGTGAGTCGTTAGAACAGGCACAAAGTGTTTCGTCAAATTTTGATAACGCGAATAATACGAACTATACGAGGCGTAACGAAAAGAAGAAAGTATTTTTGAAACCTAGAGACAATATTTCAACAGCAGCCGGTTTATTAACGAGTGTGAATGAACATTGTTTATTTTGTAAGTCTCCATCTCATAAAACGATGGACTGTATTAGTTCACAGACCTTGTTACAACGTAAAGACATTTTAAAGCAAAATTCGCGATGTTTTCGATGTACTGGAAAAAAACACAATTCAAAATTTTGCAAAACAAGAGACTTAAAGTGCGCGAAGTGCAACGGGAAGCACGTTACTATTATGTGTGATCCAGACTATGTTCGTGATAAACAATTACAAAATACGCAAGCGGTTAGTGTACCTGAACAGACTGTCAATCTTTTTAGCAGCAATAAACTGAATACCGTTTATTTACAAACCGCGTTAGGTTACGTAAAAACAAATCAAAATCGAGTTCTTTTACGAATGGTGATTGACGGAGGAAGCCAACTAACGTTTATAAAAGAGTGCGTTTCCCGAAGCTTAAATTTGCCAGTCGTAGGAACGCATAAAATTGGAATAACGCATTTTGGTAGCACTAAACAGGCTCCGGTAAGGCTTTGTAATAAGGTGTTGATAAGCATTTCTGGGCAATATAGTAACGAAGCTATAGAAATATTTGCTGTTGAAGTTCCAGAAATCTGTTTCGATTCTTTAAGTCTACCACCAGTCAATGACCCTAGAATTCAAAATTATCAGTTGGCTGATGTAAGATTAATCGAGGAACCAATTCAAGGAATTTCTTTGCTTATTGGCGCTGATAATTATTGGAAAATTGTCACCGGCGAATATAAGAAAATATCAGAAAATTTAAGAGCAGTTAATACTAAATTGGGTTGGACTATTCATGGGCAAGACCAAAATTCTAACGTAGATTTAACGATATCTACGGCACTGAACGTTCAATTCCAAGAAGAAAATATAGATTTGAAAAATTTCTGGAGTTTGGAAAAAATCAGCATCGATATAACCGAGGATGTGCAACATAACTTTACTAGACAATTTATTAACGAAAAAATAAGACATAACGGAGAGAGATATGAAGTTCAATTACCGTGGAAAACCGAAAATATCAATCTTGACAGTAATTATAACGGAGCTCTATGTCGACTAAAGAGTTTAACGAATAAATTAATACGGAGTTCCAAATTTGAGGCATATGACCAAGCGATACGTCAGTATTTAGAGGACGATTGTGCAGAGGATGCGCCCGTAGCCTAGATGAAGGATGTCCCCTACTAGGACATAAAACCAGAAAACATAATTTTGCGAGCAAACCGTGGTTAACACATGAACTGATTAAGGAAGGGGAGGATTTAAAAAATACCTATTGGCTACTGAATCAGTTAGGGGATTGTAATCTAATAAATGTATATAAGACTAAAAAAAAAACTTATAACAAAAACATTGACAAGGCAAAAAAAGAATACTATGCTAATAGAATTGAACGAGCAACTAATGGCACTAAAGAAATCTGGTCATTAGTTAATTCCCAGCTTGGTAGAAAGAATAAAAATAGTATTACATCTATTAAAATCGATGATGTAATAATCTCGGATACCCAAACGATCTCGGATGAATTTGCAAAATATTTCTGTAATGTAGCAAGCGAAAAATTATCTGAGCATTTTAAGACTATCCCAACAGAATGTACAAATGGCTCACAAATTAGTGACACTATGTTTTTATACCCCACTGAACCCAAAGAGGTTGAGGAAGTAATAAGAAATTTAAAAGATAAGACATCTGTTGGTATAGACGGTATATCTACCAAAGCTCTTAAATTCGCCGCGGAGATTATTGCAGTTCCTCTCTCTTATTTAGTAAACAAATGTTTTGAACTGGGATATTTTCCTTCAGTATTCAAAGTGGCAATTCTTTTACCCGTACATAAGAAAGGTGACGAACAAGATAAAGAAAACTATCGCCCGATATCCATTCTTTGTATTTTGTCAAAAGTAATTGAAAGATTAATTTTCAACAGAGTCATAAATTTCTTAAATAAGTATAGTGTTCTAACTGAATATCAACATGGCTTTCAGTGCAATAAATCTGTTGAGACAGCAACTTGCCAGCTCTTGCAGTTTATATGTGATGAAATTGACAAGAGAAAACATGTTATTGGTCTATTTTTTGATCTAAGCAGAGCCTTCGATACACTTAATGTTGATTTCATTGTATGTAAGCTGCAGAGTTCTGGTATCAGAGGGTCTGCGCTGAATCTGATCAAATCTTTTTTAACTGATCGAAAAATACGTGTGAAAGTATCTAACTCTGTTTCAAATGATTATGACATAAATATTGGTGTTCCACAGGGATCTGTACTTGGACCACTAATATTTCTGTTATTCGTCAATGATCTTCCATCGGCTATTAAAAATGCCCTAACTATTATGTTTGCAGACGATACCTCCATTGTGATCTCAGCTCCAGATCCTGAGGAACTTAACACCAAAGTTTTGGAAATTTTGACAATCTACAAGGAATGGTGTGCCAAAAATACTCTTATCTTGAATATTGATAAAACAGAATGTCTATACTTTTCTAAACGGAGGACACCTCCTAGTGATCTGAATAACATCATTCCTACAGGACAATTTTCACCATTTACAAAATTTTTAGGAACTATAGTAGACGAAAATCTATGTTGGGAACAACATATTGATTACTTAGGGCCGTTACTTTCGGTCCCGATTAAACCCGATTAAACGTTAACGGTGGGTCAAACCAATTCAGTTACCATGGAAACAATTGTACTTTCAATGATTTAGCCGACGGTTAAAGTTTAACCACGTTTAACGTTGACAGAAAGTAACGGCCCTTATGTAAAAAGGTTAACTCTGCGTACTTTGCTATAAAACAAGTAAAAAATTTATTCGATACAAAATACCTGGTAAATATATACTATGCATTGGCATACTCCCATCTTTCATACAATATTATAGTCTGGGGACGTGCGACAAATATAAATAGAGTATTCACACTGCAAAAAAGACTCATCAGATTAATATTTAACCTGGGCCCTAGAGAAACTTGTAAAGCTTGCTTTAGGGAAAACAGAATCTTAACAGTTCATTGTATCTATATTTTAAAGACTATAATGTTTATTAAAAAAAACCTTTATAAATTCAATGTAAATGCTAATATCCACTCACATGATACTAGATACTGTAGCTTACTCAGAACGACTAATCATAAGTCATCAACATATGAAAAATCACCTCACTATGCTGGAATTAAATTATATAATAAGCTACCTGCAGAAATAAAAAACATAACATCAATAAATAAATTTAATAATGAACTAAAGAAGTTTCTCATCATAAATAGTTTTTATTCCGTTGATGAATATTTCGAGTGTAACAGTGATGTTTAATCATCTGTGATAAAGTTATAATGTATGTAGTTGCATTACAATTTGTCTGTATAATTTTTTTATCTTATGTTTTTTAAAATTGTACTTTGTGTATTTTTAAATTGTATTTTCTGCATTTTTAAATTGTTTTTTGTGTATTTTACCATGTATGACGTTCATATATGTACCCGGTACATCTAGATGACAAAATATAAATAAATAAATAAATAAATAAATAACCGACAGCGACGGTAAAACATATTTTATGCCTCACAGACCGGTTTATCGAGATGACAAAGATACCACCAAACTGCGTGTTGTATTTGACGCCTCAGCGCATGCGCCAAGTTTTCCGTCTCTCAATGAACAGCTGTATGCAGGAGAAAATTTGGTTCCACTTTTGTTGGGAGTATTGTTGAATTTTAGAATAGGAAAAATAGGTTTAACAGCAGATATAGAAAAGGCATTCCTGCAAATCGAATTAAACGAAGACGAACGAAATTCTCATAAGTTTCTATGGTATGCAGACCCAATAAATAAAAACGACGCCCTTCCCGATATCAAGGAGTACCGAATGAAACGAGTAACGTTTGGTGTAACCTGTAGTCCCTTTTTGTTGGCAGCTACTCTAAAGAAACATTTAACTGACCAGTCAACAGGGTTTGAGGAAACTGCTGACATTTTGAGAAAATCTTTCTATGTGGACGACTTGATTGTTTCATTGCAAACTGACGAACATGCGGGTCGATTTTATAATGAAACCGTTGAATTATTAAATAAGGGGAATATGAATATCAGGAAGTGGTGTTCTAACGATGAGAAGTTAAGGCATGATTTCAATTGCCAAGTTAATGAAGTAAAGGCTCTAGGCATAAAGTGGATTTTGGTGACTGATGAACTGGCTATGGATCTGAGTTCTATACTGATGAATGATGATGGACCTATAACGAAACGGCAAGTGTTAAGAACCATATCCAGTATTTTCGACCCTTTAGGAATTCTTGGACCGTTTGTCGTAAAGGCAAAAATTTTGATGCAAGATATTTGGAAATTAAAATTTAGCTGGGATAGTGAATTACCGAGCGATACAGTTAAGGAGTGGAAAACATGGCGTTCAGAACTGGCGATTTTAAATGAATTAACGATTCCAAGATGTGTTTTTGGACATTATAAGCGATGTGAACTACACATATTCTCTGATGCCAGTCAAAGAGCATTTGGAGTAGTGTTGGGTGAATTCGAATTAAAATACTCGGTTAATCCGAGTATCAAAATACTCGCTTGATTCCGAGTATTAAAATTTCAACCGAATAAAATATACTCAGATTAATTTTAACTACAAAACAAAAAACAACTGTCAATCGTGCACTTGGATAATAAAATGTTTTCTTAGATTTCTCCCCCCCCGCTCATCGATTCTGAGATCTGGGGAAAAAAATTACTATCAGTGCCACTAGCATTCGCTTTAACCACGATCGCAATTACTGTTGACAGAATGATTGAAAAATCGTGATATCACATTACTAATACCTATAGAGAAAATTTAATTCGACATCGGATGATTAATCCGAATATTCTTGTCATCCGATTCCGTGTAATCCGAGTACCGAAATCATCCGAATATCTGCATCACTAATTTGGAGCTGTTGCCTACGTAAGAATTCTTAAAGAAAGTTCGTGTAATGCAAATATATTAATGGCAAAGAACAGAGTGGCTCCAATTAATAATGATGGTAAGGGAGATTTAATGCTACCGAAATTGGAACTAACCGCTGCGCTCTGTGCTGCAAGGTTGCAGTCTTACATCCTTGCAAATATACCGATAACGTTCGATAGAATACAATTTTGGGCCGATTCAAAAATAGCCTTATATTGGATTAGAGGCGAAGCTATGAAATGGAAACCGTATGTGTCCAGCCGAGTAAGCGAAATACAACAATTATCGAAAGGAACTTGGAGGCACTGTCCAGGGAAGGAGAATCCGGCTGACCTACTGACAAGAGGTGTTAAATCTCAAATTTTAGTTGATTCCAAATTGTGGAAAAGTGGTCCTGATTGGCTCTTACAACACGACAATTTTTGGCCATCTGATGAATATTATGATGAAGAGGTCAACGTCTTCAGTGTCTTAAATTTGAATTCCGTCAACGAAGACAAGAAAACTGAACCGATATTTCCTTTACAAAAATACAGTAATTTAGAGAAAATGTACAGAATTACCGTTTATGTACAAAGATTTATATTTAATTTACAAAATCCAAGGACAAAGCAAATTGGCAACTTAACGATAGAGGAATTGAACAGAGCTGAGTTACACTGGATAAAGTATAGCCAAGGTCAAACATATCACCAAGAGATAGCCAATTTAAAAACTGGGAAAACTTTGGACTCAAAATCATCTATTTTGATGCTTAACCCGTTTTTGGATCAAGATGGAATATTGAGACTGGGTGGAAGATTGCAAGAGTCTGTTTTGCCATACAACGTAAAGCATCCGATCATCTTGTCAAAAAATTCTGAACTGACGAATCTAATTATATGGAGGTCCCACGAACATAAGCAACATACTGGTGTAAACGGAACTTTAAATGATGTAAGACAACGATTTTGGATAGTGAAAGGAAGACAAAAAATAAAGTCTTTAATCGGTGTGAAGTGTAAGAAATTACACGGAAAATGTGGCCAAGAATTTACAGCGCCTTTGCCAAAAGCAAGGATTGTAGAATCTCGTCCTTTCCAGACTACTGGGATAGATTTTGCCGGGCCATTGTATATTAAAACGGAAAATGATCAGAGGAAGAAGGCTTACATCATGTTATTCACGTGTGCTGTCGTTCGAGCTGTTCATTTGGAGCTTGTGCCCAGCCTTCTAACTGAAAGCTGCATAAGAGGTCTGCGACGATTTATAGCTAGAAGGGGAGTACCGCAGATAATTTATTCTGATAACGCTAAAACCTTTAAACGCACGAACTTAGAGTTACAAGAACTTATGAAAATTTTACAGACCAACAAGGTTCAAAGCATTGCATTAACTCACCGCATTGAGTGGCGATTTATAGCTGAACGTGCTGCTTGGTGGGGTGGCTGGTGGGAACGACTAGTGCAGACAGTAAAATATGGTATTAAATTTACCTTAGGCAAGGCTTCAGTAGATTTCGAAGAAATGGAAACCATTTTAACTGAAATAGAATCCACCTTAAATTCCAGGCCCCTTTCATATGTAGATGGAGATACCAGTGACCTTCTTATCTTAACGCCATCTTATTTTCTGCTTGGAAATAGTTCTAATGGATTGGCCATGGATTTTAGTCGAACTACGAAGAATAACTATCTAGTGTCTCAGTGGAAGCATCGAGAGGCACTTATGAAAAAATTCTGGAAGCGATGGTGCAGTGACTATCTGCAACAACTGAGATCTGCACACTGTTAGTTCCAAAACGATAAACGTAGGAGATATCGTCCTGTTACATGACCAGAAATCACCAAGATTGTTATGGAAGGTCGTACGAGTGACCAAAACGTTTCCAGGGCGTGATGGAAAAACGAGAGCCTGCGAAGTCGATTGCGGGGGGTTGAAGTTACGACGTCCAATTCAACTTCTCTACCCCTTAGAAATTGAATCTTCTGCCGGCCCGGAGGATGTTAAAAATAATAAGTCACAAGGCGGAAATTAACGAGACGGACCTGTGCATAATGGTAGGCGGGGTGCAACGGGGTTGCATTCAAAGAAGAGAACAGGTCAAGGGCTGGAGAGACTAAAAACGGGACTTAAGTGATAACCGTAAAGTGCATCACATGTGCATAGACTAACGTTTAGTTGTTGTCAGCTTTCTTTTTACCATTTTGCATTTTTATCAGTTGTTAAGTTATTCAATATATACAAAGCTTGTTACGAACCAGGGTTTCATTTAACGTAACGCAGTAATAACGCAGTAATTATAACGTAGGTAATTATTGTGTGTTTTTTACAATGTGCTCATTCATTCATAACTTCCTTAATTTTTAAGCTATCCATTCGCTCTAAAAACCATTTTGCAGGAAATTTTAAGGGCTACAAGGCAAGTTGAACTTCCTTGAACCCTTCGTTTTTGAGATTTTGAGTTTAAAGTGCACGGGGAAGGTACTCCTTGCACTCACAAACTTATAACAGTGATATCTCAATTAATTTTTATCCTAGAGAAATAAAATCTGAATTTTCAGTAAAAAAAAAAAAAACTAAATTTTTGTACTCTAGCATGTTTTACGCATCTTCCTTAGTTTTGAATTATGTGTGAAAAAATGAAAATTTTTTAAGAAATTTCAAAAATCGTTTCAAATTTGAATCAAGCTTTTTTCACATCTAGGCATCCCAAACCGGTCAAACTTCTAGAACATATTGTTAGTACTTAAATAAAGTAAATTGTAATTTCAATTCTTGCGGTGAAGCTATTGCATTGGTTTTATTGCTGATTTTTTCTAAAAAAAAAAAAGGAAAAAAACGAGACAACCATTTCATTTTCATCATAACTACGTTAGTTTTTATGCTAACGACTTTTACCAAAGCTCATTTTAAAGGTCTTTTCAAGTACTTTAAATAATGTCTTATATGTTTTCCTCCAAAAATTTTACGTTTTTCCGTTATTTAACGCTGAAAGTCGAATTCAGTTTTCGGCGAACAAAAAGTCACCTTCACCGAGCCATAACTCGGTTCGTATTGCATCTGCAGCAATAAAATGCTACGTCCACGCTGGGTTGGACTAAGGTCATGCTTGTTGCCAGCAGCGAGAGCCACATGGCGCATGGTAAAAGAATGTGGGATGGGAGGTGTAGGTATTTGTGAGATGCGTTACCGCATTGTGTCGTGAGGGAGCGTTTAAGCTCCCCTTTTTTTTTTTTTTTTGTATTTTTGGTTCTGGACTTCTGCCTATTCTGGGTCTTTTTGTGAGATATGTTGCCGCGTTGTGTCGCTGCTGTTTGTGCTCCTATTTTTGTACTTCTGCTTCTACAAGCCTTCTTCTTCTTCTGAGACTTCTGATTCCTCCGTTTCTGATTCTGGTAGAGTATATATCGCTCCGATTTCTTTGTAGAAATTCATTTTTTCCCTCGCTTCCCAAGTAGAACACAATCTTGGTTGAACCCCGATTCAATATTGGCTGAATATAGATACATTGAAATTGTAAAAGAAATATTGGACCGATATTATTAAATATCAGTATTACAATATTGGTATACCTATCTTGGGGAAATATTGTTTTTATTGATTCCAACCAAGATTCACGTAAACAATATGGGTAAAATATCTATAAACATTAATTTTACGATATTGTATAATCCTTATTGGTACTATGTTGGTAACACTATTTCTAAACTATATTGTAAAACGAACATTCATGCATACCAAATAAATATTGTTACTGGAATATTGAAAAATCTATATTACATCCTGTTATTTTAACATTATTATGTCAATATTGTTCATATAATACCGACTTATAATAACTAATATTGGTGTTCAAATATTGAAAAACTTATATTGATGCATTGTTGGAAAAATGACTATAAAATCATATTGTTTAATCAATATTCTTCAATCCAAATAAACATTAATTTTCCAATATTGAAAAGTCTATATTAACTTTACGTTGTTTTTACACTTTCTGACAATATTGTGTATCAAATATCGATTAATAATGACAAATATTAATTTTAAAATATTGAAAAATTAATATTTGCCCCATGTTGTCAGGTTCTCTGTAAAACAATATTGTTTAAGGAATATTTGTCAATGCAAATAAATATTAATTTTCCAATATTGAAAAGTCTATATTAACGTCACGTTGTTGTTACACTTTCTGACAATATTGTGTATCAAATATCGACTGATAATGACAAATATTAATTTTAAAATATTGAAAAATCAATATTTGCCCCATGTTGTCAAGTTCCCTGTAAAACAATATTGTTTAAGGAATATTTATCAATGCAAATAAACATTAATTTTCCAATATTAAAAAGTCTATATTAACGTCACGTTGTTATTACACTTTCTGACAATATTGTGTATCAAATATCGATTAATAATGACAAATATTAATTTTAAAATATTGAAAAATCAATATTTGCCCCATGTTGTCAAGTTCCCTGTAAAACAATATTGTTTAAGGAATATTTGTCAATGCAAATAAACATTAATTTTCCGATATTGAAAAGTCTATATTACTGTCATGTTGTTTATTACACTTTCTCACAATATTGTGTATAAAATATCGATTAATAGTGACAAATATTAATTTTAAAATATTGAAAAATCAATATATGCCCCATGTTGTCAAGTTTCCTGTAAAACAATATTGTTTAAGGAATATTTATCAATGCAAATAAACATTAATTTTACCATATTGCAAAAGTCTATATTGACATTACGTTGTTATTACACTTTCTGACAATATTGTGTATCAAATATCGATTAATAATGACAAATATTAATTTTAAAATATTGAAAAATCAATATTTGCCCCATGTTGTCAAGTTCCCTGTAAAACAATATTGTTTAAGGAATATTTGTCAATGTAAATAAACATTAATTTTTCAATATTGAAAAGTCCATATTATTGTCACGTTGTTTAGTATACTTTCTGACAATATTGTGTGTCAAATATCGATTATTAGTGACAAATATTAATTTTAAAATATTGAAAAATCAATATTTGCCCCATGTTGTCAAGTTCCCTGTAAAACAATATTGTTTAAGGAATATTTGTCAATGCAAATAAACATTAATTTTTCAATATTGAAAAGTCTATATTATTGTCACGTTGTTTAATATACTTTCTGACAATATTGTGTATCAAATATCAATTAATAGTGACAAATATTAATTTTAAAATATTGAAAAATCAATATTTGCCCCATGTTGTCAAGTTCCCTGTAAAACAATATTGTTTAAGGAATATTTATCAAATCAAATAAACATTAATTTTACAATATTGAAAAGTTTATATTAACGTCACATTGTTTATTACACTTTCTGACAATATTGTGTATCAAATATCGATTAATAATGACAAATATTAATTTTAAAATATTGAAAAATTAATATGTACTCCATGTTGTTCAGTTCTCTGTAAAACAATATTGTTTAAGGAATCTTTGTCAATATAAATAAACATTGATTTTATAATATTGAAAAGTTTATATTTATATCACCCTGTAATTAATGTTTTTGGCAATATTGCACTACAAATAACGATCGATAGTGACGAATATTAATTTTAAAATATTCAAACATTAATATTACCACATATCTATACAATAATACCTATTACACTTATCTGTACAATAATGTTGTTTAAGAAATATTCTTTAGTACCGGCAAATCTGATTATATTATCAATTTATGTTTGCTTAGTAGCGGTTGTAGCTATCTGTAAAAAATTATAATTTTTCGTAAGGTACATCTATGTAAGGAAGCATATGAAAAGTTCAATACCTATTAAAGTACCTATTTGTGTCCTAAAATAGACAGAATAACTTAGATAAGCAGGGCAAACCAAAATAATATTTCATTATTTTTGAGCATGTGTGTTTTATTTTATTCAAATCAAATCAAATTATTGACAAAGTATGAAATTTGCTTGTTGTTAACTTTTTTCTATTAATATTACGAGTCGTTTATTCTACTAAATTGAATAAAGAATAAAGATACTGGAGCGTTTCAACTTCTAACATCGTCGTTGCCTGTTGCTATCCAAACGAGGCGCACGTGCGTATACAGTTGTTTGTTTGCTTCTGCTGCACTGTAAAAAGTAAGGGTAAATTCACAATGCATTTACATTAAATATTGATGTAAATTTGATGGACATTTTTACATAAAATCTGTAAATATAATAATTTCGGAAAACATAGTGTAAAAACACTGAAATGTGTATTTTTACATACGTATTACAGAAATAAATGTGATTATACATATTTATACGTATAAAATTCACATAATTCCTTAAATTGACAGCTAATTTTACATTAAATAATCATGCTATTTTACAGTATTTCTCCACTTCACTTGTAACTTTACAACCTATATTGCTGGCAACAAGTAACCCATTTTAACTACCGGAATTTTGTAGTATTCCTTTTTACAGTGTGTGGTCTGGTCAGAGACGAGTGACGAGTGGTTTTTTGCATTGCATTGATGCATTGTTACATCGTTTATGTCTGTTGTGAAGTGAAATGAAAAGAAATGGTGTGAATTTAAAAAAGGTAAGTTAACTAATACATTTTATTTCTCATTAATAATAATAATTACTTAGTAGGTATAAGTATATATTTATTTCTTCTGGATCAGTGATTTAAAACGTTTTATTAGCTTTCTTATTGCGTTTTCGGTTATTCATGCAAATGATAATTATATTTTTCGGTTTATAAAAACATCATAGGTAACATTATAATGTAAATTACAGCAAAGTATTTAGATTTTGTTTGTTATACAGTACAAGATTTTTTTTACTATACTTATTTAATATAATATGCTCCTTTCATTATTAACTTATAATTAATGAATTTTCTGTAGGTACCTATATGGTTGTTTATTGTATCATTCATTGCGTATTTTAATTTCTAACATTTCGTGTATGGTTCGTGGTACGTCGGTTTAGTATTTTTATGTTTTTGATGCTATACCTAGTTACCTAGTGGAGTGGTATTAAAATTTGTAGGGAATTGTTTTACAATAGCGATTTTCTTGCTGGAACTTGTCGGAAACATTACAAGGAATATGTAGTAAAAAGTTTTGGAGTAAATAATCTTAGTCCCGCAAGACAATTGCTTAAACGCAAAAGGATGGAATGTTGAAAATTGTGTATTTTTGCATTTTTTTCTTAAATAGAATCGCCGATTGTTTAACACTTTCGTACTGCGGCCCTAAAAAAAACCATTTAGCCATGTGCGGAATATATAATTATATTGGCAATGAGTTCGGTAATGAGTTTATATTCTTTTTTTGTTGGTTTTTACCAAATTTCAAGTCAATATCTTAAACGGTTCCGGAGAAATCGTACGCACAAAAAAGTTAGAACGACGGACAGAAAATTTTTTCGTTTCGTTTCTTAAAATTTCGTCAAAATAGTTGCATTATTGTTTAAGTTATCATCAGTTGTTTAAGAATGGCTGCTCTTTATTGTTTTTATTTATTGCAACTTAATAAATTAACCAAAAAAGGTTCGAATAAATCTAGTTTTCTTCGAAATTTTATTATGCACGAACTCTTTTTTTATTCATTGCGGTACGAGCTATAGGTATACAACCAGAGTATTTAAGAAAAAGTACGAAAAAACACAATTTTACACATCCTTTTGTTTAAACAAATGACTTACGGGACTAAGATTTATTACAAAACTTTTTGCTATACACCTTCCCAACAAACACAAAAGATCGGCCCATCACTGGACCAGAAATGAAACTTCTGGCCCTGTGATGGCCCACTGAAGGGCCGACCTTTTGTGTTTGTAGGGTTGTGTTGTTTCTGACAAGTTTTCCAGCAAAAAAGTTGCTATTGTAAGTCAATAAATCCTTATTATGTGATTTAGACTCTTATTAGTTTTACTCCACTATTAAAGTTTATTTTCTAATGTACAGGGTTATTCATTATATTGTAGAGTTGTGTATACAGGGTGCGCCACTTAAAACTCCCCAGACGCGTAACTTTTTTATTTTTGAAGAGATGTCCATGTTGGGCACATCAAATTGTAGACATTTTTAAAGCCATTAAACATGCATACAGACAATTTAAAAAAATAAAATTTTTGCAATTTCCCATTTAGTACTTACATTTTAATATAGTTTGTTTTTAAAAATATTTATTTCTTTTGTTTCTTGTTGCTGTTTTGTTACGTTGAATATTGTTTGTGATATGTCTTTTATAGATAAAGCATTATTATTATTAGCACAAATTATTATTTACATTCTTTTCAAAGTTATTTTAAAAAAAATCAGTTTGGAATCGGAAAGAGTTTTAAATTGTTTTCTCTAAAACAAAAAAAAATTCGAATATGACGTAATAACATAAATTGAAGATAATTTAAACCTCTATGAGAAAACATTAACGCAGTCCATGTACAGGGTGAGGTAAAAAAATGTTCAAGGAAATTAAGTTTTCTTCACAATTTTTTCAAATTTCTTTTTTAAATCTACAAATATCTACAATTCGATGTGCCCAACATGGTTGTCGCTTAAAAAATAAGAAAGTTACAAGCCTGGGGAGTTCTAAGTGGCATAGGTCACGTGATATAACAATGAAGATATAACACATTTTGAACAAAACGTTCACTAGCTCTAAGACTACTATAAGAACAGTTATTTTTTAACATACATTTTAGTAGTCTAAAAAAATTTATAGGTTGTGCAGTACATAGTAGGGTGGGCCGAAAAATACGAAAATTTGAATTAGCAGATGGGCTAGTTACTAATTTATTACTATGTATCTAAAACTAATTCGGGTACATTTTTAGCCAAATCGGTGAATATCTAGCCGGGCCCCCGCGGCATTGAAAATGAAAGAAAGGGCCTATCTTTCGATTTTTAACGTTTTTTAAATTGACATTTGAACGTTTTTTTTTTTGACTTTTTATTAATGTCTAAACGCGTGTAGCAAAAATTTTCCGAAAAAAAATATTTTTCAGTTTCAGGGAAATTAGAAATTGTATACAGAAAACCTTATTTTTGTCGAATTCTACGTTTTAGTGACAAATTTCTAATTTCTCTGGAACTGAAAAACATTTTATTCAAAAAACTTTTGTTACACGCGTTTAGACATTAATAGTCATAAAAAAATTTCAAATATCCATTAGAAATATGTTAAAAATCGAAAAATTGACCTTTTCTTTCATTTTCAAGGCCATGGGGGCCCGACTAGATATTAACCAATTTGGCTAAAAATTTACCCAAATTTGTTTTTTGGCCCACCCCAGCACACAGAGCCCTTTAGTAATGTACGTTTCTGTTTCAGAAAATGTCTAGCTGGGGTGTGGTGGTGTGGGAGAAGGGGGTCTGCAACTATTTTCGGACTTCGAGGAGAGTCCCAAATCATGATAATTTGTACTTGTGGCCAAAGGTGTCAAAATCAAAAATTGTTAAAATTATTGATTGATGCGAACAACCAACACATATAGACAACTATGAAGAGGCATCTTCATCATGCAAAGCTACTGTTACCGATATTGAGAGTGCTAAGGCACTCATAGAGAAACTTCAGTTTACTTCTAATTTGTCCTCCGATGATGTAGCAGATGGTCCTGTAAGAAGTACAAATAACACTGTTCCTAATACTGCTTCATTGTCTACATGTGGTAGGTATTATTTATTAGTATTGACTAGTACTACAAATATTTTTATGAAAGTTCTACTAAAAAATTTAAACACTACTTTCTTTAAAACATTTTTTTTGGGAGAAAGTTTATTTGTTTACAGATTATTTACGTCTTTTTTTTAATAAATGTAAGTCGAATAAATCCATTATTGTAATGTTTTTATATGACTTTTACTTACGATTTGCTTATAGACGTAGTTTAAGATTTAATTTAAACATAACTTAATTCGTATTTTTTTTTTAGATTGCGCATCAGAATTTCCAAAACTATTAAAATCTGTAGGATTAATGCAATTCGAAATGAAAGAGATTAAAAACATTCTTATTGATATCTAAAACAATCTGAAGCTTTTAACAGTAACCCCTGTTGGAGAAAACAAAAAGAAGCAGTTAAAATTCCTTTGGAAAATGAAGAACTGAGCAAATTCGAAGATATAAAAAATGAGGATATTTACAATGAAGCGGTAAGTAATAGTATTTTTGTTTTTGGTATTATCATTTCATTTTATATTTTAGTAGTGAAATATTTCTAATTGGGCAAAAAAATTTAAATTATAATTTTGTATGTTCATATGTGAAAAGACAATAAGGTTCATTATTAACGAATTTTCCTGACCATTAAAATAAAAAGCCTTATTTACGTTTATTTATAATCATTTTCAGACAAATACTTATTTCATGTTTTTTTTTTTTTTTGTTAAATTCAAAATTTAAAAACGAATAGTGAGAACTAGGTTCTTGATTTTTCCAAAAACACAATTCATATTAAGTTTAAAATTTCATATTTTTAAGAAGTTTAACTAACTGTGATTATTTTAGGTAAAAATTATGTCATTCATTGGGGGAAGTAATTTAAAAAAAAAACGTTCATGGTATCTGAAAAGATTATTAAATAGAGAACTTAGTTTAAAGTATTCATCGTTAGGAAGAAAAGGAAAGAAGAATTTTTTAAAACTACTTAGCTGCCAGATAGTGATAGGAGGTAAATAAAATAAAATATGTTTTTTTTTTAAATGTTTGAATGATTGGGAGAAATCAAATATTCTCGAATTCATTTTTTGTAAAATGAAAACAAAATCAGGGTGCAATTGAGCATTAAGCTTGTAATTTTGCAGAGCGAGGAAAACTTTTGCTTTCTGTTTATTCTATGGGTAAAAATACCAAACAGAATATGATCTTTAAAATGGTCCTAGAATTAATATTTTAATACCTTCGATTATATGATTTTATTTTAATTTTTTTTTTATAATTAAATATGTGTTGTAATAATGAACATACCTACATTTGTTCATTATTAATAAGCACACAACTTGTAAATAAAACAAAAATCGTAGAATCTTTATAATTATCATATTTGGTTTCGAACACATGCAATAACAAAAAATGCAAATATTATATACTGTTCCCTGGTTCATTCACATTGTATGTAATTGTTGAACATTCTATTGGATACTCCTCACAGCTCTTTTGAAAACAATAATTTTTTGGTATAATTGCTATATTTTAACTTTCAATCATTGCCCATTGCCCATTGGTTGGCAAGACAGTCGTTGGTACACTATCCCAACATTTTTGTTTCTGTAGAATCATATCAAAGCTTGCAAATTTCCTCAGATCTATTATTTAATTAAAATGTAACTTTTTAGTTACTTTTCAGTTTTTTCCAAAGACAATATATTGAGTCCTTCCCTGCTAACTCTAACTTACCATCCTAATTTGAAATAAATCGGACTTTTCGTTTTTTAATTATTGTGTTTAAAAAAAGTAATAAACGGACATTTTGAGAACTATTCGGAATTCGATAAATAACGCAATAATATGAAATTTTTTTGGTTTGGTTTTATGATCAGTAGAAAAAATCTAATTGCAGTTTCAATTTTATTCTTAAAACTTTGACGCAAGCCTCATTTTAACGGTTTAAAACAATTTTTAGATGCTGTTCGTATAGGATACCGGCGACTGAAGCTGAAATAATGTCAGACATAAGTACTTGTCTGGCTTCTTCAGCTGACAGGGATGGGAGCAGACAGTCACGATGCATATATGATAAGGAGAATAAGGTAATGTGATATTTTTAATCATTGGTTAAAAATCATCTTCTAAAATCTAATTTAATATTACAGTGATGTGGAACTAGAAATTGGAAAGAAAACATGCGGGTAACACATACTTTATTTTAGAAAAATATAATATATAAGTCTACTTTTGAATGCGTTGTTGTAAATTTGTATCCTGTAGTTGTGCAGTTTAGTTAGTTGTGATTTTTAAAAAGACACTTAACTCGTAGTAAATTTTTTTTATACGTGGTTGCGAAATGTTTGGCCGTAAATTTGTATCCTCTGTAGTTGTGAAGTTTAATTAGCTGTGGTTTTTGAAAATACACTTAACTCGCAGTAATTTTTTTTACATATGTGGTTGCTCTAGTCAATGGGCATATAGTTTATTTTATCTTTTTAAAAATTGGACTTTGTGAGTTTGTCGCCATTAAGTTGGGACGTGATAAATAATTTTTTCAAATTATTTAATTTTTTTTTTTAACCACATATACGAGGTGTTTACTGCCTTAAGTTCAGTTTACTTTTTATACTACACACGTAAACAAATTTCAAGCATTCATTTGGATTTAGTATATAATTTAGCTATTTTGAATTAGTTAATATTTTCTTTTGTTTGTCACTGAATTTTTCTGTTTACAAGATGATTAATAAATGGTACATTTTATCTTAAAAGTTATTTCTTTTTAGTTTAATTGTTTGTGTCTGTCTAATTATGAGGCTTTTTCACAGTAGTCGGTTTTGTGATTAACAAGGGTAGTTTTTTATAAATTTTACTGCGGATGGCGTCCTTTTTATTAAGATTATATTTTTACTCCCTTTTTAATCAGGAAACGAACTAGATGGACAAATGCCTGTGAAACTATTTGTTTCTACCTAACAGCTTCGCCATTTCCTAGAATGTAAGCAATTTTATTTTCAAAAAAACTTTCTCCACCATCATACAAGTTCGATGGTACATATTATTGTACTGTCACCAATATTGCATAAACATGCAAAATTTCAAACAGATATGACAATTAGAATTGAGTGAAGTCAGTTGTAAGATTTGATTGCTGGGATAGTTATGAAAATAAACTTTAATAAAATCTTATTGTGAATCAATCGGGATTCAACACAGCCAAGGATTTTCCAAAAAGTGTATGAAGCGTAAGTATTTTTTCTTATATTCTCTTTTCCAAGTTTATTTAATAAATCTTTCATGTATATGTGTACTGACTATAAATAAAAATTCAATTGTATCCGATGCATGTCGAAACTTATGTGATAATTTAAATAATAAATAATTAATTTAAATAATAAAATTTTATTATTTTAGTAATAAAGATTTTATTATTCAAATGATCACATAAGTTTCGACATGCATCGGATACAATTGAATTTTTATTTATAGTCAGCATATATTGATATGTATAGTTATATATATATTGATAAGTATAGTTATACATATATGAATACATATATGTATACCTATACTTATTAGGGTGGAGATTAATTTTGGAAAATTAAAATTTCTTAGGCTGCTCCCGCTAGATTTCTTTAAAATATTTAAAAAAACCTGTGCAAAATTTGAACCAGTTTCGGCAATATCAACCTGTGCCACCGAGAGGTTGATGTTTAAATGGGAATTAACATGGACTTTACACATTTTTAAGCACTTAAGGCATAACTTTTTTTATTTTCTACTGTTTGACTCTGGACACAAATCTGATGTGAAAAAGACGATAATTGACAGCTGTTATCTATCAAAAGTTTTTTAGCATCAGGTGTTCAGCGATCCCCAAAAACCGTAAGTAGTATACAAATGTTAGAGACAAAACAATAGAAAATAATAAAAATTATGCCTCAGGTGGCTAACAATGGGAGGAACCCATGTTAATTCTTATTTAAGCTTCATCTCTTCGGTGGCACGGTACAGGTTAAAGTTGTCTAAGCTGGCGCAAATTTTGCACAGCCTATTTTTTAAATAATTTAAAGAAGCTAGCGACCGAAGAAATTGTAACTTTTCTAAATTACTGGCTGACTATAAATAAAAATTCAATTGTATCCGACGCATTTTGAAACAAGCTGTCAATTATCGTATTTTTCGCATCAGATTTGTGTCCAGAGTCAAACAGTAGAAAATAAAAAAAGTTATGCCTTAAGTGCTTAAAAATGCTCAAGGTCCATGTTAATTCTCATTTAAACCTCAACCTCTCTGTGGCACGGGTTAATATTGCCTAAATTGGCTCAAATTTTGCACAGCTTTTTTTTAGTATTTTAAAGAAATCTAGCGGGAGCGGCCTAAGAAATTTTAATTTTCCAAAATTAATCTCCACCCTAATAAGTATAGGTATACATATATGTATTCATATATGTATAACTATACTTATCAACATATGTATAACTATACATATCAATATATGTATAGCTATACTTATCAATATATATATAACTATACGTATCAATATACATATAACTATACGTAACAATATATGTATAACTATATATACCAATATGGTTATGTTGATATTATAAAATATTTACGGTGAATAATATTTAATATATACATTAAATATTGCATAATATTGTTTTTAAAATATTCAGCAATATTGTTCTCCTGATATCGTGCCAATATATCATTTTAATATTTGCCAATATAGTATTGCACTTGTTGATCAATATATATATATATGTATATGTACAACTATATATATCCATATATGTGTAACTGTACCTATATTATACCTACATATATTTATATATGTATGTATTTGAATGAATAATATTTAATATATAAATTAAATATTGCATAATATTGTTTTAACAATATTCAGCACTCAGCACTATTATTCTTCGATATCGTACCAATATAGTATTGCACTACTGGTTAAATATAGATATTTTGAAATTTAGCAATATTTAAATTTAACATTACCAGATATTGTTTTATCAATATTGAACCAATATAAATTTATCACTCTTAGGCGGGCCCAAAATTTTGGGCCAGATTGTATATTCAATGTTGGGAAATATAGTTTTCAATATTTGACACATATTTAAATAAAATATTGTATGATATAGTTTTTCAATATTTATGTAATATAGTTAACCTATATAGTAGACACTTACCGCTTTCCTAAAAAGAAAGTTGTAGAAACTGTAAATTTTCAAAACTTTCATTCAAACACTTCAACCACCTAACGCACGCTAGCTGTTCCAGTAAAATAAATTGCTCTGCAAATAAACTAAATGTTTTCTTCATGAATATACAATCGCTAAATAATAAATGTGGTGAACTGGAATGTTACCTAAAGTGCTCAAATACATCTTTTCAAGTACTGTGTTTTTGTGAACATTTCTTAAATAAGGATCAAATTGACAGTATAAAAATTGAAAACTACAATGTGGCTTCCGCTTATGCTAGGTTAAATCATATTCATGGTGGCACAATGATATTTTGTGAAAACGGTCTGCAATATAAAGAAAGATTTGACATAACAAAATACTCTAATGAAATTAATTGTGAAATTTCTGCTATTGAACTTTTGAGGGAAAATACCGTCATAATTACAATATATAGATCTCCTAATGGTGACTTTGACACCTTCTGTGATATTTTTACTCAAATTTTGGAACTTTTGTTTAATTCTGATAAAATTGTAATCATAAATGGTGATTTTAATTTAAAATTTAACACTGACGAATTAAATACAAGAAAACTGTTAGACTTGACAATTTCTTATGGTTACGACCAAACTATTTTTCAAAATACCAGACTTGGCAACTGCATAGATAACATATTTATAAACTTCTCAGGATTAACTGACTATGAAACGGATGTTTTTGATCCAAAGATGTCTGATCACAGAGCTTTGGCGATACGAGTTGATGTGGGTGGCAAACCCATTGAGGTCAATGTGACTAATCATTATAGACCAATAACTCAGAAAGGTCTAAGTACTATGTTAAATTTATTAGAAAATCAAAACTGGCACTTTATGGATGATAATGATGACTGTGACAACATAGTTAATAAATTTATGGAGATTTTGTTAAAATGCTTACATTGCTCATTTCCAATTGTTAAGAAAACGAAACATAAAAATAAAAATGTATCTTGGTTTACTGATAAATTAAGAAATATGCGGAATACACTAAATATGCTTATCGATTTAAATGAAATTTACAATTCTCCAACTTTACCACAAAAAATAAGGGATTATAGGAGTGAGTATAGACGTGAAATAAATTTAGCTAAAAGAAATGCAAATAATAACTATGTTTTAAAGTCTGGAAATCCAGTAAAATCCATGTGGGACATAGTCAATGATAACAGAAAACTTAAAAAAGTATCCTTATCAAACACCCCTAATCTAGACGCAGACGTTCTCAATGGCTTTTTCACTGATATTGCCGCAGAAATTATAAAAAATCTACCTAAACCAAAAGCTCATACTTCGGCTAATGACTTTATAGTCTCCTCAAACATAATGAAACCAAATCTAATGTTCAGTTTCAGATCGGTAACTTGTTGTGAAGTAAGTGAAGCTATTGATATGATAAAGCCTAAAGACAGTAAAGACTGTTTTGACATGAATGCCAAAATCATTAAATTTGTAAAACATGTGTTAATTTACCCATTAACAAAACTTTTTAACTTATGTATATATAATGGAATATATCCCAGTTCGTTTAAAGTCATTAAAGTTAGTCCTATATTTAAACAAGGCTCTGCCGATGATCCAAATAATTATAGACCTATATCATTGATTCCTATACTATCAAAAGTTTTTGAATACTTACTAAAAAACCAAATCACCGATTATTTTCAGTCAAATAGTTTGATAAATCCAAATCAATTTGGATTTCAACAAGGGAAGTCAACTACCCTCACCATAAATAGCCTAGTTGAGAACATAGTCAAGGGCTTTGAATCAGGAATGTTTGTAGGCTCATTCTTCTGTGATTTAAGTAAGGCCTTTGACTGTGTATCTCATGAAATACTACTCAACAAATTAGAGTATTATGGATTTTCACCAAATGCCATTTATTTGATGACAAGTTATCTGTCTGAGCGGTATCAAAAAACTTTTTATAACAATAAATATTCAGAGCCTCGAAAAATTGAATACGGGGTACCTCAGGGTTCACTGCTTGGTCCAATATTGTTCTTAATCTATATTAACGATTTACCAACTATTGGACCTGGCAGTGAATGTGACTATGTGTTGTTTGCCGATGATGCTACAATCATAAATGTCGATACAAATTATGAAACTCTCTCCCAAACGATGGCAAAATCAAAGGATGATGCAGAACAATGGTTCCTATGTAATTCTTTAAATCTAAATGATGATAAAACTGAGAAAATGGTTTTCAGCTTAAGGCATCAAACTATCAATAATCCTATTAAAGTAAAATTTCTGGGCGTCATGTTGGATCCTACACTAAAATGGGACCAACATGTTGATTATACATGTAATAAATTATCTAAACATCTTTATTTGCTAAAATCTTTAACCCAAATAACTACACGCGAGATAACTTTGATGACTTATCATGCTCTGATCCATTCCACTTTAAGCTACGCAATACTTGTATGGGGACACTCTGCCCACAGTGAAAGGGTCTTTAATATTCAAAGGAAAGCTATAAGGCTGGTACTAGGATTAGAATGTAGGGCAGATGTTAAAGAACATTTTAAAAACCTTGGTATATTAACTACACCAAGTCTATATATTTATCAAAGCCTAATTTACGTTAAAACAAACATTCATAAATATACTAATGTATCCGAAATCCATAATCACAATACTCGTACAAACTCCAACATATATATCAAATATTTAAGGCTAAAAAAATCAAGAAATAGCGTAGATTATTATGGTCCACTATTTTATAATAAATTACCTCCTTACCTAAAAATGTTGTCATTAAATTTATTTAAAATAAAAGTTAAATCAATCTTAGTAGCTTCGGCATTTTATAGTTTGAATGAATTCTTAGAGAGTGATTTGTAGTCAACCATTCTCTGTGCAGTTGTCAATTCTGACATCCTATATTGCTATATTATGATTAACTAGACAAGTAGATATTTCCCTTTTGTAGATGTTTTTTATATATTTTTAATGTTGTATTGTATGTTTTAATAATTATTTGTAATATTTATTGAATTTTATGTAAACTTTTGACTTGTGTAATGATTATTTTTTTCAAATGCACCAATAAATTCTATTCTATTCTATTCTATATTGAGTCAATATTTCAAAATGTTCACATTTTTTATTGACCCAATATTGGTTATTCAACATTGAGCCAACATATTCACAATATTCAGCCAATATTGGCTCAATATTAGTGTTCTACCTGGGTTTTCTTTCCCGGTATGTTTGGTCCTTTCCCAATTTGTTCATGATCCTCTTGATTGTTGTTTTCCACGTGTAACATGGTCTCCCTATTTTTAGTTTGCTGTTTGATTGATTGATTTACCAATGTGCGGTAGGCACTTCTGCCACTCCCAAGGATTATATAGCTGGGCCTGCTACGTCCACGCTGGGTTGGACTAGGGTCATGCTTGTTGCCAGCAGCGAGTGCCACATGGCGCACGGTAAAGGAATGTGGGATGGGAGGTGTAGGTATTTGTGAGATGTGTTACTGTTGTAGAACTCTCCAAAATCGTTCTAAGTTGAAGACATAATCAAAATTCGACTTAGGCAAAAATTTCATTTAAAGACATTTTTGGGAGTCTGCAGAGGCGCAGATCAGTCCATAAGGACCGTTTTGGGTTCTATAAGGCGTTGGAAATGACCAGGTGAAAATTCGAAGAAACACCGAATTTTCACTTAGGAAAAATGTTTTTGGTTCAGAATATGAGAGTAGAAGTATATAATGACAAAGATTTATGAATAATATACTTTTTCAAAGGTACCATAAATTGGACTTTGAAAAATAATATTTTTGGAAGGGCGTCAAAATTTGGCCCAGGAATCGATTTATCGAAAGTACGTCAAAGTTTCACTTGCAGACTAAATTTTCAAAACTACGCTGAAATTTGGCTTGAAAATCGATTTTTCAAAAGTACGCCAAAATTTCACCCGCGGATTAACTTTTCAAAAGTACCTTGAAATTTGGCTCGAAAATCGATTTTTCAAAAGTACGCCAAAATTTCACCCGCAGATTAGTTTTTCAAAAGTACCTTGAAATTTGGCTTGAAAATCGATTTTTCAAAAGTACGCCAAAATTTCACCCGCGGATTAACTTTTCAAAAGTACCTTGAAATTTGGCTCGAAAATCGATTTTTCAAAAGTACGCCAAAATTTCACCCGCAGATTAGTTTTTCAAAAGTACCTTGAAATTTGGCTCGAAAATCGATTTTTCAGAAGTACGCTAAAATTGGTCTTAAAATGGATTTTTCAAAAGTACCACAAAGTCAGTTTAAAAAGTACCACGAAAATATACTTTAAATTATTTTTTATTTTTTATTCCTCAACCAAAGACATTGACCTTTGAGGTACGGTCATTGAAAGCCCAATTCTAAAGTATGAGCATAAAATTTTAACGATGCACTGCATCCAAAAGGCAAAATAGAAGATTTTGTCAAAGCCGGCGTAGTGCCGATAAGCAAAAATTGATAAAAATCAATGCACATGTACAAGGCCGGTTTCTCGCATGGAAAGAGTTTGGATTGACTCAGCGGCTCGCAATTTGGTCGAGCGCGTTGAGTGGTCCAGACAAAGCGATGGTAGAAAAGCCAATAACGGGGCTTTTCAAATGACAAAGTTATAGAGGAAAACGCCTTGTGCATAAAAATCCAAAAATTCAATTTTGCCTAAAAGTCGCTCGAAGGTGAGACGCTGCCAAATCGATAATATTAATCGACTGTGATAAGGGTTAGTAAGTCGTGGACTGATCGAACGCCACTCAACTTATGCAGTAATAAGTCCTCTGAATGTGTTTGAGTACGTGAATCTCCATGATACAAGAACTTTAAAGCTAAGTAGTCTCTAGCGAAACTAAATTCATTTAGTAAAACTTTTTTAAGTTAATTTCAGTCAGCCTTAATTATTCATTTACCCAGAGTCTGAAATGATTCAAAAAGCTCACATTTTGATTCTGAGAAGGTACGTATGAATCTTTTCTACCTAATCGATCGTTAGCGTGAGCGCTCTCGCTTGTATGGTCTGAAAGTCACTACCTTGATTGGGGAAGGCACGATTCTTATCTTGAGAATTTTGTATAACCAATTCTGTTAAATAAACGGATTCTTTGAACTAATATTTCTTAATTGATCTTGAGGCCTGTTGACGGTCTATAATCCCTGGAACTTTCGTATAGAAAACCGGATGTGTCGAGTTAATTCGTATTAACGTTCGACCTTCTGGTTGCTTTACGGAGGTTTGAGAGGGATTTTTTTATGCGTTTTTTGAGAAATATATTCCGTTATTAATGGACCAAAACGTGATTTTCGCGTACCAAAACTAATCCCTCCGCAGAGAAATTCTTCGGCTGGGATTTTTTTATGCAAAAATTCAGGAAATTAAGAGGTGCCTAAACCCCTAACGAGGGAATTCAGGTCCAGAGAGAGCGTAGTTTCCGATCTGTGGTAGTGCCGCCTTGGTCCCATTACTCGGCTACCGAAGTGCATCTTATCTCGAACCCGCCTGGGAGGTAGAAGAACGGGGTAATACGCGACTGGCGCCCCCTGAGAAATAAATTGGTGTCGCGTCATTTTGACGCCCGGTAGTGCGTTCTTCTACATTACCACGTTGTATCGTGAGGGAGCGTTTAAGCTCCCTTTTTTGTGTTTTTGGTTCGCCTTCTTTTTCTGAGTCTTCTGATTCCTCGGTTTCCAATGCTGGGTTGGATTTGGGTCGTGCTTATTGTCAGCAGCGAGAGCCACATGACGCATGGTACAGGAGTGTGGGGTGGGTAACGTAGTTGTTTTTGAAATGCGTTGCCGCATTGTGTTCGTGATGTTCATGCTCCTCTTTTTTGCGTTTCTGCTTCTACAGATTGTCTTCTTCTTCTTCTGAGTCTTCTGATTCTTTAGTTTCTGCTTCTGGTAGAGTATATGTCTCTAGGTATATGTGAAATGTGTGGCCGCATTGTGTCATACTGTGGAATGTTTGTGCTCCTTTTTGTATTTCTGCTTCTACAAATCTTCTTCTTCTTCTAAGTCTTCTGATTCCTGGGTTTCTGGTTCTGGTAGAGTACATATCACTGCGATTTCTTTGTGGAATTCATTTTATTTTTCTCCTTTGCTTTTCTTTCCCAATATGTTTGGTAGTTTGTTCATGATCCTCTCGGTTGTTGTTTTCCAAGTGTAACCTGGTCTTCCTGTTTTTAGTGTAGAATTTAATGTAGAATTTTTCACTTACACACGAGCACAATTTGACTTGATAATTTACCTAGGAAAATATTATGAAATTAGATTTTCAACACTATATTATAACACCCACAGCGCAAAGAACATGCAATATCATAAAACACACTCCTATTAAACCAGACACCAACAAAAGTCAAAGATCAGCAGTCCCTAACTGTGATGCTTCTCTTCCTTTCCATTCTCTTCTCTTTTTGACTTGTTCTATTGCAATACCCAAAAACTGTACCTAGATCTGGATTATGTACGAAACCAATAACTACTCACAAAATCGTTAATCACACGTCCCGAGGTATGTATTACCCTTCAAACACCCATCACCCACATGACAGCTCAAAATTTGTTATCTCTATTATTTCCGTGCTTCCTGTTCACAGTCTCAATTGACGTGTTGTCGTCTTCTTGTTAGTTGTTGAGGTGAAAAGTTATGATTTCGCCCTCCTCTTGGTGTATATTATTATCCTCTTCAAGTTTGCTGTTGCTGTTATCGTCTCCTGCCCACCCCAGAAACCGTCTTTTCTCAGGTCTTCGATGAACGCCTCTGTCTTTTCCTTGTTGATGCTGTATTGATTTTAACAGGGTTCCGGTTCGGTGATGGATGCTAGCATGAACAGGGTGGAATAGTCTATGTTATTTTGTATATAGTCTGGTACTTGTTTTCGTTTATTTTTTGCTTTCTTTTCTTCCTCCAGTTTATCTCCACTGTTGCTGTGGTATGCCTCTTCTCATGTATGTGTTATCATTTCTTCTGTATTTCACCCCCCGCTTTAACGCCCCTGACTCGTTTCCCCGTTTCTGTGTCTACCATATGATCTTTCCTTCCTACGTTCTATCTTCGATCAATCATTCTTGTGTATAGATACCATTTGATCACAAAAAAATTAATTCTTTTTTGAGATAAGTGTCAAATAGATAAATACACTTAACTTTTACGAGTTTCCAAAAGTCAATTCACAAGTTATGGAATCTGCTTGGGTCGACCTGCAAAACACCTCTTTCCGGTGTTGTAACGTAAATTACTATTTTACAAATAGGAATTTTGTCCCACTCGCCTATGGTTCACTTTACACACAAATTGCATAAATACCTATTTGAAAATTACTCAAGACGTCTACCAAACTGCAAAGTATCAAATATTTTGAATTTGATGGATAGGGGGAAAGGACTGGAATTCAAAGGAAAGTGTGGAAAACATTAATTAATTATTGTGGCAGCCCCTCCTACATTATACAAGGAAAAATTTCTTGTAGAAATTATTTACGGGTCAAATGACAGATTGACTGTACTATAATACGTCTAGACGAATCTATGTTTTAATATTGAAAATGTTTTTAGTTTCCTATATGGGGCCTGAATTCGTGAAAAGTTTATGTTGCATTTGCAGCATGACGTAGACAAGGTTACTATAGTTATAGGTTACCTGGTAACGGCTGATTGCAGCATGATGTAGACAATGTTACTAAAGCTATAGGTTACCTGGTAACTGCTAAAAATGTAACTTCATAATTTTCAATGTCACCTCTGGTTGCATCTTTGCGAAAGACTGTGAATTTTTATTTAACTTTTTGTATTTTTATATTTAAAAAAATGCAAAGCATTTTTTAAGAAAGCGTTGTAGCATGTAACTATGGTTTATTTATTGTAACAAAAAATATTATTATGTTACTTAACGTATAAATATTAATAAATATTATTTTTAAATAAATCTGCTTCATATTCTCATTACTATTAAAAAAAAAAGGAAAATATATTTTCAAAAGTTTTATTTGTTCTTAATATAGAAAAGTCAACTTAAGCATCAAAATGGGAATTCTCTGGCTGCAGCAATTTTATTATATTAATTTGTTCCAGGTATAATAACAAGTGGCATGAGAAGTTTTGGATTAAATCTGTCCATTGCTTCTTTTAAAATTTAAACAATTCTTGTTCTGCTATTTTCCTTATCATCTGTGTATAAAATTATAAATAAAACTAGATATATCAAAAAACATTTTGATAATTTGTTAATTTGTACAAAAATAAAAACCACTAAAAATTACCTTTTTTGGATACTACAAAAACAAATTCTGTCTGTATTTCGGTCTGTCTGTCGTAACTTTTTTTGTGCGCACGATTACTCTAGAACCGTTTAAAATATTGTAAGTAAGTAAGTAAGTAAGTTGAAATTTAGTGTATGTAAGTCTTTTAACGAGATCTGGAACTAGATTATATTTTCATCTTACTCCATTGCAGGGTTGGGGGGTGAATTGGGGTAAATGGCGGTAAAGAGGTAAATGAAGTAGGTATGAGTTCATAAAATTGGTATTTAGTATATACAAGAGAAGCTTTTGTCTCAAAAAAAAAATTGGCATTAGCCACCCCCATTACTACCCCCACCCCATTATAAAAGGGGGTGAAAAAATGTGATTTAGTGTGTGTACAAGAACCAAGGCCTCAAAATATTTTTTTATTTCATCCATCCCCACTACCACCCCCCTATAACTACCCCAGCCCCACTACCGATGTGGGATACATATACATATACTTTACAATGGTGTTAAGAAAAAACATTGTATCTTCATTTAAACCGTTTTTTTGAAGTTTGTTAATAATTTTCAAAATTATAATTACAAACAAATTCAAGTAACTCTATGGATTTTTTATCTAACCAAAAATGGCAAATGAATTATGAAAATTGATAAAATATATCTAACCTTTTTCATTAAAAAAAAAAACCGCTGCAAAAGGAATCACTACTTCCACATCCAGAATTTACATCCAAGTCTTTCAAAAATAAAGAAATTTATATATGGAAATAATTGTTTATGGAACTTTAGTAATATAATAATTGAAATTGTCTACCCCAAAAATCCAGAAAACGATATCCCACCTCGGTAGTGAGGTGGGGGTGGTAGTGGGGTGGATAAAGTAAAAAAATATTTTGAGGTTCTTGGTTTTTGTACACACATTAAATTACAATTTCTTTCACCCCCTTAAATAACGGGGTAGAGGTGTTAACGGGGGGAGGTGTTTAATGCCAGAAATTTTTTTGAGGCCTTATAGCTTGTCTTGTATATACTAAATACCAATTTTATGGACTCTTAACTGCTTGATTCATTTATTTACCCGCATTTACCCCCAACCCTTTAACGGAATAAGATGAAAGTATAATTTGGTTCCAGATCACGTTAAAATACATACGAGTACCAAATTTCAAGTCAATATCTTAAACGGTTGCAGAGTAATCGTGCACACAAAATAAGTTACAGACAGACCGACAGATAGACATTTTTTGCTCAAACTTAAAACCTCGACGTTTCATGACATTCTAAGCTGATTTGAACAATAAAAATTTTCAAATTTTTTTTTGTCGTTACTATACTTCCACTGGATGTGGAAGTAATAATGATCTAATTGCATTTGGGGCCGAGATACGTTAGTTTTTGCATCTCAGTTGCTTATAAATAAGCAAATCGATGTTTCTTAAAATTTAAACTGGTTATTATTCAATACTTATATTTTTGCCTCAGCTAGTTGAAAATAATCCAGAAGTACAGACGTCCGAAAGTCAGATCTTCCGCGATTATGTTAGAGATTCGATAATAACCAAATGGGTATAAATGATATATTATGGTTTTAAAAATCAGACCTTAGTCATCAAATAACCTAGTATGTAAGACATAAATAATGAAGTTTTGTTGGACTTGGAGGACTAGCGGTTTTTATTCCAACATGCGGACGTCTCGGATTTAAATCTAGATCGCAATTTTTTTTTATTGTATCAGTAATATTAAAAATTTTAAAAAGCTGTATACATGTACATAAGGATAGATGTTCAGGTTAGATTGGTTTTCCCTTTTCGCGACAAGAATTAAGGAAGTTACAAAAAAAATTGAAAATGTGCGATATGTTCTCAAAGCCTTATACGATGTAATTTTAAAAATTGTAGTTTTGGATTATTTTCAAATAGCAGAGACAATATAAGCATTGGAGAACAACCAGTCTTATAAGTGACCTAAACGTAAAAACTAACGTATCTCGGCTCCAACTGCAAGTAGATTAAATTTTTTAGAAAAACGTTAAATATTCCATATTTCCTTTTTGTTTGTTTGTTGTTTTTGGTTTGATAAAAAAATTCACAGCTATTCGAATTTGTTTATAACTCTTATTTTAAAATTTATAAACAAGTTTAAAAAAAAAAAACGGTTTAAATAAAGATACAACTTTTTCTCTTAATACACTGTAAAAACCTACATTTTGAAAAACTGGTCCTCCTTAAACAATAAGAGATGGAAATTTCGAAACTTTTATTGGTTTTGGCCATTGGATAAATATTTTGCGCTAAAATTTGGCATGAAGGTTTAGTTCAATAAAGGGCACAGTTTCACCAACTTTCGTTAAAATAGATGCATTATTATGTTATATTTCTTGAATTCTAAAGAAATGCAATTTTTTGTGGTTTTTATTTTTTTTTTTAAATTAACAAATCATAAAGTTTTTTTCGTAAGCTTAGTCTCATTCAAAGTTTTATTGCGAAAAACTTGGTATTTTTATTTTTGAGATACAATTACTAGGACCGGAGATAAAAGGAAAATAGCAGAAAATTTCAATGTTGAAAAATAAATTGTTAAAATTTTACAAGAAGCTATGGACAGATTTAATCCGAAAGTGCACATAGCACCTGTTATTAAACGTAAAACCAATTAAAACAATAAAATTGGACCAAATTGCACCAATAGTGATAAATGACTAAAAGCTGATTACCGACTTAATAAGCCTGCAGGATATGCTAGAGTCTTATTCTATAGTTCAAATCTTAATAAAATATATCCACTACGTACAGCGTTGCCAGTATAATGAGGCAGACACGCACTATAAGTATAAGGAGGCGATACAACTGGCCGATACATACCATATATACACGGGCATTCGTTTTCGCCTCCACTTTTTCGATTTCGCCTCCGATTTCGGAGGCGTAGCACATACGGGTATTTGAATGATCTACGCGGCCAAAAATATTTCTTGGTCTTTATCTGTTCTAAACAATATTACTGAATAAAACAAAGCTCTTAGTGTTTGGTTCAAGCGTATTTAATGTAAAAAAAAGTAACAGAAAAAATGCTAACATTCGTCAGACAAAATATTTTCATATTCACGTTCGAACAAGTGTTTTCGGGTCACACATCTTACTCCCGAGGGACCTTGTGAACCTAAAACAAAAATACATTCTTTTAAAATGCATAAGACTTTATATACAAATTTTTTTAAATGAATCTACCCTAATAAAAAAGTACCCTAATAGCACTTATCCGCGGCTAATTTTTTGATTAGTCACTGCTAAAGACTTCAAACTTTCAACTGTATTAAAGAGTACAGCTAGATCTAACTTGGAAGTATAACAAATACTAAAACCTAACCTTAAAATTATAAAAATAATCGAAATTATATTATAGTTAGTGCATTTTTACCTGCCATATCAAAACCCATCACTATCACTTCCGAGATAAAAGTAGAATTAAAAATATTCACTTTTAAAATTTATGAATTCACATAAACGCCGAAAACAGACACATACACCAACCAAGATGATCACAATCCGACTTACCCTGTATAGGCGGAGTGCACGGCAGAGAAGTGGAAGGGGCCGGGTATTATTCTCGGACTAGTCTCCTATCCCAACTAGCCGTTTGCTTTTTACGCTATTCCATTTTGAAAAATTGACTTATGACCGCGGCCGTTGGTACTCTTATATTCGGAGGCATATCTATGTGTTAGGCATGTATATATATATATATATATATATATATATATATATATATATACATGCATTTAGTACTCATACACCTCCGAATGTTATATGGTTAGGTGGTGTTTGCCTCCGATTTTACGCGTTCGCCTCCGATTTCGGAGGCGGAGACGTTTTGTGTTGTTTTCATCGCGAATGTCTTGATAATTAGTAAATTCATGACTCATTATTATCAATAATGATCAGCTTTATTGGTGCGCATATAAGATTATGACAAAAAGGGAAGAAATAGAGAGATAGAAGCATTTAACGACACTTTTTTTGGAGGCGGAAAATACCTATAAACATATGTAAACATACACCATAGTCCACTACATTTTTTACCAGGTGGCGCTGCTGTTTTAAACACTTGATGTATATAGGTATTAAATGCTTCCTTACAATAAAGTAGCGATATCGCCTCCTAAACTTGGCAACATAGTGTAACGATCTATTTGATCATTACAACAATAATGCTATATGCGAAGCACTCAGCAAGCTAGTAGGTTCTTTCATTGTAAATTGGGTTGCGTATCTGCGGACAGGTCGTTCTCATCGAGAATTATTAATTTAATTTTAGACCAATACGCACACCTCATTAAACATGGTAATGGTTAATTGGGTTGCCTATGCGATATATAAGCCAAAGTCACAGCGCTCTGCTGTAGTAATTACCGACTAGACATGAACCTTTTTTTTGAAGTAGGAGCCTTTATTAGGATAAAAGAGGAGGAATATATATCTTCTATCGGACATGCTGGAATGGGAATGCGATAGCGGAAAAGGGTATCGTGTTAGCCATTTTACTTTGTAATGTGACCTAGTAAAGTTTTAACGGGTGTATACAGTTTGTTCGATTGTGCCATATTATTGTGGGATTTTCTCGTTAAAACTATAAAACTTCATGTTTCCATTTGTTTGGAGTTGCCGTGTGGCATATTTTGTGGAGTATTTTGGAAACTGTAACTCTTTATAGAGGATTTGATTTGCTAGGCCATATTCCCTCATTTATTGAGCCACACCACCATAGGCCTTGGCTTGAACCAAAAGGTTCATTTGTTTGGGAAGGAAACCCTCGAAAGAGGTAAGTCTTAGTTTTTACTCCTGCTCTGGCTATTACGTAACAAGCTATTTATTTTAGGGTTTTAGCATTCGGTTTTAGTATTTGGTTAGTACTTAGTTTTAGTACTTGAGTTTAGTATACCGTTGGAGTATCAGATTGTATGTACAGTTTGGGTGTACATGTTAGTACTTGGATCGTTACGTATGCCACGACGACCTATTTTCAACCCTTAGCTCCGTGTATTTTTCTGGTGTCGAAAGAAGCCTATTAGTACCATAATTTCTACCTGTTTCTACCTGGAGTGTTCATAATTCTGGATATACCCGAGGATTTCGCATCCTCTAGGGATCACAAGCTTCAGATAAGATTGCATGCTTTTTATTTTATGGTTAAATTATGATTGTTTAAATTATTTAAATGACTAAAACTGACTACCTTAAGTTCTGGTAAATTAAATAATTAATTGTAAATTACACTACATTACATAAAGTGTAAACTTTACGTGCGCACGTACGGTAACTTTTTATTGCCTTTTTATTTAAGTATTTTACGATATATTGCTCACGCAAATTGTATGTGATACAGTACTCGCACATAACATTGATTTTTGTGTCATGTCGTTTAAAATATCTATTACAAGGAAAACATATCAAGTATATAATCACGTTATTTGAATATCTTTCATATTTTACTGTTATTTGCCAATAGTTAGTAAATAAATGTCTTAAATTTTGATGTTGACTTATTCATGATAAAAGTATGCATTTCTAAGAAGTTATCGATTCTTGAACAAGAAATTCACGGAGCCTAGGTGTCAAGGTAATCATTTTTTGCATAATTGTTACAGCTCCTTTTTTGTGTAAATTAGTTGACTGAGTTTGCCACTTACATATATTTATATATATATTTTTTTGGAACGGATTCCTCTAACAACAGGGGCTTTTCTAGTTTAAGGCGGAGTGGGAATAAACTAGTGGCGCCCTCAATTTCTTTTTTTTTAACCCACCCTACTCTCTGATTGAGCTCGGGTAATATTTTTTTTTTTTGCCGCGCTATCACTCATCCGGGTCCAATTAGGTGGCATTGCACGAAAAGCGCGTCGCAAATTTGGCGCCCAACGTGGGGCCTGACGACGTCGACGCCATAGACGCCACCGACGCATTTTAGCGTCACGACGCCTACCGACGTCTGTCATCGATTTTGTCAATTTTTCATAATTTTGTTAGTTTTATTGTCTGTAACAGATTATTAACAGTTTTTGGTAATTTTAGCGTCACGACGCCCACCGACGCTTGGCGTCGAATTGGTAATTTTGCTATATAGGTACTAGGCAGACCGCGTGCAATAAATAATTAGGTAATTTAGTCATTTTAGCGTCACGACGCTGACCGACGCTTGGCGTCGTTTTGTAATTATAGTCAGATTTTGGCATTTTTGATGCCCAAAGTAATTATTTTTGGTTGTTAAATTATTTAGGCATTCCGACGCCGACCGACGCTTGGCGTCGCTTTGTAATTATAGTCGAATTTTGGTATTTTTGATTCCCAAAACAATTATTTCTAGTTTTTAAAATTTGTAGCGTCTCGACGCCGACCGACGCTTGGCGTCGTTTTATAAATATAGTCGAATTTCGTTAATTTTGATGCCCAAAACCATTATTTTAGTTTTTTAACATTTTTTCGCGTCCCGACGCCTACCGACGCCCGGCGTCGAAATTGAGTTTTTGCTAGTGTATTACTATATCTCGACTTATAAACACATTCCAAGTGTTTATACATTTGCATCGGTCGATGCTCAGCGTCGCCGAGCACTTTTAGTGTTATTTAGTTACGATTGTTGATTATTTCTGTGGATTTATCAAAGATTAGTCGAAGTGGAGGTTATTGGTCACACAGACGCCTACCGACGCTTGGCGTCGTTTATGAGGTACTGCTACAATTAGCTGATTTTAGCATTTTTAGAGGTAGTTTAGGTCATCGAATCAATTTTGTGTACTCGACGCCTACCGACGCCTGACGTCGTTTAGGTAAAATCACTATTTGATAGTAGAATTTTGATTTTTTTTCTGTTTCTTTGGTGGTAAGCGTTCTCTTTATCTTGGTAACAATGAGCTCGAAAATAAAATTAGATGTAAATCGTCTATCTAAAGAGGAGTTGATTTATGAATTAAGAGTACGTGGTCTAGGTGACGGAAGTGACTTAACTGTTGCGGAACTTAGGACTATTTTACGTAATGCACTTCAACTTGAGAAAACTTCTCTCGCGATTAAGAGTCCTGCGTATGCGTACACTTTTGCACAAGATATGCAAGTACTGTCGGAGAGTCTAGAGAACATCGATAGACTTATAACAGAATTTTCCGGGACAGAGAATGATAGTCAATTTAAAGGTATAGTCTCCAAAATTGCTCATTCATTAGGTCGCGTTAATAGGTCCAATCCAAAGGAAGAGGCCGAAAAGACCCAGAGGGCTGACATGAGGCGTCAATTACTTTTAGCATTCGACAAACTCAAGGTAAAGGTTAAAAGCAGCCGTAAAGACTCCACTGTTTTAGATTTATCAGTATTACGGCACAATGTAGTTCCACCTGATGCTCACAGTTCCGCAGTAGAATCGGACGTGGGGTCATCTAGTGATGATGATGTGACAGTCCGAATCAAACCAGTTCCTGTTCGAGATTGGGGTCTAAAGTTTACGGGTAAGAAAGGCGAGATGTCTTTCAGTACTTTTATGGAACGCGTAGAGGAAAGGAGGCGTTCTAGGGGTATTTCTCGCGCATTATTATTTAGGGACGCGGTAGATTTATTTGAAGGTGACGCATATACTTGGTACAATATGGTCAAAGAATGGGCGACGGACTGGGAGTCATTGGTTGAGTTGATGAAAGAACAATTTTTGCCAGTCAATTTTGATCGTGATCTTTTCGAGGAAATTAAGCGTAGAACTCAGGGTGATCATGAAAGTATTGGGTTATACATTGCCAGTATGAAAGGTTTGTTTAATAAAATGAAACAACCAATGTCCGAAAAAGTTCAGTTTGAGATTATATCAGAGAGGATAGATCCATATTATCAACCATTTATAGCTTTTGAACAAATATCGTCAATTACTGAGTTATTATCTGCGTGTCGCAAACTTGACGCTAAAAGGGAAATCGCTAAATCTTTTACACCTCCTCCTCCTAAAAGTAAAAGTTTAATACCGGAGTTAGCTTACGCTTCTACATCTCGTAGTTCCGATTCTGTAAATAATAGGGAAATGACCAATAGAATTAGCGAAGTGTCTGGGGACAGTAATTGCAGACCACAGAAGAATAATGGTAAATCGGTTCCGGACAAAGTTTGTTGGAATTGTAGTCGTTCCGGTCATCTTTCTACGAGATGTCCTAATCCTCAAGGACGTTATTGTTATTCGTGCGGTTTTCGGAATGTTACGGTACGTACATGTCCGAAGTGTAACAAGAGACAGGGAAACGGTCAGGCGAGACATTAGTAAGTGACCGGCTTATGTCTCGAAACCAAAATTCGGTCGAAAATGTATCACCACTTAGTCATGTGTTAGATTATGTTTTAGCTCACGTTACGGGCGACGAGAGACCCTATGTTACTGTATCTATTTTTGGAAAATCTTTTATGGGTTTATTAGATTCGGGCGCTAGCCGAACAATTATAGGCGATAAGGGCTGGAAGGCGTTAAGAAGTATTGGATTACTGAATTTAGAAAAATCTGACCTTAAGTCTGTTACTGTAGCTAACGGTACGAGCTGCAACTGCGTTGGTATTTTGCGTGTACCCGTTAGGTTAAAAGACGTAGAGAAAATTATAGACATTCTTGTGGTACCGGAATTAAACCAAACACTAATTCTAGGTATAGATTTTTGGATGCGTATGGGCATTGTCCCAAATTTAGGTTCGAATGAATGGAAATTTTCTCTATCGGATTGTGCAACCATTGATGCGGTCGAAGCATTGAATCCGCGTAGCGCTTTGACTCAAGAAGAATGTAAAGTTTTAGATAAACTTATCGACGAGACTTTTGAGAAAATGGGTGACACATTGGGCTGCACTAACATTGTAGAACATAAGATTGAGGTACTGGATGGCGTTCAACCTATCAAGCAACGTTTTTACCCAGTCTCACCAACTCTTATGAATTGCATCGATTCTGAACTTCAGGAAATGTTACAGAAAGGTGTAATTGAACCTTCTAGTAGTCCTTGGAGTAGTCCCATAGTTATGGTACGCAAGAAGGATAACTCCTACCGATTTTGCGTTGACTATCGGAAATTGAATCGTGTGACGAAGCGGGATGCTTATCCCCTCCCTTTTGTTACCAATATTCTAGACAAGTTAAGGGATGCACGTTATTTATCGAGTTTAGATATCAAGTCCGCCTACTGGCAGATATCAGTGGAAAAGGAGTCACGCCCCTATACTGCATTCACTGTGCCTGGGCGAGGACTTTTTCAATTTAGGCGACTGCCCTTCGGTCTCCACACTGCACCTGCAACATGGCAACGCTTGATTGATCGCGTTCTTGGAGCTGACCTGGAACCATTTGTGTTCGTCTATCTCGACGATATAGTCGTGGTTACCCAAACGTTCCAAAAGCACATAGAAATCCTTTCGGAGGTATTTTCCCGGTTAATTTCTGCAGGGCTCACGTTAGGTAAAGAGAAGTGTAATTTCTGTCGACCGGAGTTACGCTACTTGGGGTATGTAGTAGATGTTAATGGGCTACATGTAGATCCCGAGAAAGTTAATGCCATATTACAAATTCCAACTCCTACTAAAGTCTCTGAGGTACGAAGTGTTATAGGTACTGCATCATGGTATCGCAGATTCATACCAAATTTTTCGACTATGATACAGCCGTTAACGGAATTATTGCGGAAAAATGTAAAATTTAAGTGGACTTCTCGACAAGAAGAAGCTCTAAAGTCAATTAAGGAACATTTAATATCTGCGCCTGTATTATCTTGCCCCAATTTTGAATTGCCTTTCGTCATACAGACCGATGCAAGCGCATACGGGATCGGTAGTATATTAACTCAGAACCACCCAGATCTCGGTGAGAGAGTTGTATGTTATTTGTCAAGGTCATTGACCAAACAAGAAAGGAAGTATTCGACAACCGAGCGGGAATGTTTAGCCGTGCTCTGGAGTATTGAAAAGCTACGTCCATATATCGAAGGCACTCACTTTACAGTCGTAACTGATCATTGGTCTTTGTGTTGGTTAAATAATTTGAAGGACCCGACTGGTCGACTGGCAAGGTGGGCGATTAGACTACAGCAATATAGTTTTGATTTAGTACATCGTAAAGGTAAAGATCATGTAGTTCCCGATATGTTGTCTCGATCAGTTCCTATTTTAGATGAGGTTGTTGGTGAAATTTGTGAAGCAGATGTAGAGAGTACCGCAAGTACAGACCACTGGTATATAAAAATGCGGGATAAAGTTCAGACTAATCCTTTACGTTTTCCATCTTGGCGTGTTGTGGGTTCGATTTTGTATAAGTATGTAGAACATAATAATTTTCCCGGCTTATCAAGCGATGAAGCTAAGTGGAAACGTGTTATTCCAAAAAATGAACGTAAAACAATTCTACTTAAGTGTCACGATGATCCGTGCGCTGGTCACTCTGGGATATTTAAAACTTTTGAGCGAGTTTCTCAGCATTATTACTGGCCTAAGATGAAGGCGGATATAACTAAATATGTTCGTAGTTGCATCATTTGTTGTAAGAATAAACCCGAGCAGAAGAAACCTGCTGGTTTACTTGCACCCCACCGTGTGGTAGATAGGCCGTTTCAGGTAGTTTCATGTGATCTAATTGGGCCACTACCTAGGTCCAACCGCGGATTCAAATTTATTTTAGTAATAGTTGATAGTTTTAGTAAATTTAGTATAGTTACACCCTTACGAAATGCGACTTCAAGGTTGATAGGTGCTGCATTGGAGGAACATTTGTTATTGTTATTTGGTCAACCGGACGTTATATTGTGCGATAACGGTAGTCAGTTTAAAAGCAGAGAGTTCCGTAAACTGCTTGAATCTTATGGGATCAAACAAGTTTTCACTCCGAATTACCATCCTCAGGCAAACCCTACGGAGAGAACAAACAAAACTCTTGGAACAATGATTAGATGTTATATAACTGACAATCACCGGGAGTGGGACAAAAATTTATCGAAAGTAGCTTGCGCGATTCGTACCCAAGTTCATGAGTCCATCAGACGTACACCATATTTCGTGGTATTTGGTCGTGAGATGCCTTCTAATATACAGCCTAAAGACGATATTCAGCCGATTAGTTTCGATGTTGACAAAAATGAGTTAACTCGTGATAGGAGTAAAGCCTTTCAGAAACTGTATGACGAAATTAAGGTTCGTTTGAAGAAAGCATCCGAAAAGAATAAACGCTACTATGATTTACGTCATCGCGATGTTACGTATGAAGTGGGTTCCCAAGTTTATAGGAAAAATTTTGAATTATCTGATGCAGCCAAATTCTTTTCCTCGAAGTTGGCTCCTAAATATGTAGGTCCATATATCGTAGCCAAGAAGTTGTCACCTTGGACGTACGAATTAAAAGATCAGAAAGGCAAGTATGGAGGAGTTTGGCATGCCAAAGACCTTAAACCAACCGTCGAATAGATATAATAGGCCAACAACGCAAACTACTACAGTTGCGCGACTCACACTTGTGGATTTTCTCAATTATTTCTTTTGGTAAACTAGTATTTAGGTATTATTAAGTTAACGATAAGAATTTTCTTTTTCTGGTTGTATTTCTTTTTTTTTTAGTTAACTTTTCGATGGTGTATTTATTGTCATGAAAATTTCTACGAAATTTTCTAGGAGGTTCAGGTGGAATTTGTAACGATCTATTTGATCATTACAACAATAATGCTATATGCGAAGCACTCAGCAAGCTAGTAGGTTCTTTCATTGTAAATTGGGTTGCGTATCTGCGGACAGGTCGTTCTCATCGAGAATTATTAATTTAATTTTAGACCAATACGCACACCTCATTAAACATGGTAATGGTTAATTGGGTTGCCTATGCGATATATAAGCCAAAGTCACAGCGCTCTGCTGTAGTAATTACCGACTAGACATGAACCTTTTTTTTGAAGTAGGAGCCTTTATTAGGATAAAAGAGGAGGAATATATATCTTCTATCGGACATGCTGGAATGGGAATGCGATAGCGGAAAAGGGTATCGTGTTAGCCATTTTACTTTGTAATGTGACCTAGTAAAGTTTTAACGGGTGTATACAGTTTGTTCGATTGTGCCATATTATTGTGGGATTTTCTCGTTAAAACTATAAAACTTCATGTTTCCATTTGTTTGGAGTTGCCGTGTGGCATATTTTGTGGAGTATTTTGGAAACTGTAACTCTTTATAGAGGATTTGATTTGCTAGGCCATATTCCCTCATTTATTGAGCCACACCACCATAGGCCTTGGCTTGAACCAAAAGGTTCATTTGTTTGGGAAGGAAACCCTCGAAAGAGGTAAGTCTTAGTTTTTACTCCTGCTCTGGCTATTACGTAACAAGCTATTTATTTTAGGGTTTTAGCATTCGGTTTTAGTATTTGGTTAGTACTTAGTTTTAGTACTTGAGTTTAGTATACCGTTGGAGTATCAGATTGTATGTACAGTTTGGGTGTACATGTTAGTACTTGGATCGTTACGTATGCCACGACGACCTATTTTCAACCCTTAGCTCCGTGTATTTTTCTGGTGTCGAAAGAAGCCTATTAGTACCATAATTTCTACCTGTTTCTACCTGGAGTGTTCATAATTCTGGATATACCCGAGGATTTCGCATCCTCTAGGGATCACAAGCTTCAGATAAGATTGCATGCTTTTTATTTTATGGTTAAATTATGATTGTTTAAATTATTTAAATGACTAAAACTGACTACCTTAAGTTCTGGTAAATTAAATAATTAATTGTAAATTACACTACATTACATAAAGTGTAAGCTTTACGTGCGCACGTACGGTAACTTTTTATTGCCTTTTTATTTAAGTATTTTACGATATATTGCTCACGCAAATTGTATGTGATACAGTACTCGCACATAACATTGATTTTTGTGTCATGTCGTTTAAAATATCTATTACAAGGAAAACATATCAAGTATATAATCACGTTATTTGAATATCTTTCATATTTTACTGTTATTTGCCAATAGTTAGTAAATAAATGTCTTAAATTTTGATGTTGACTTATTCATGATAAAAGTATGCATTTCTAAGAAGTTATCGATTCTTGAACAAGAAATTCACGGAGCCTAGGTGTCAAGGTAATCATTTTTTGCATAATTGTTACAGCTCCTTTTTTGTGTAAATTAGTTGACTGAGTTTGCCACTTACATATATTTATATATATATTTTTTTGGAACGGATTCCTCTAACAACAGGGGCTTTTCTAGTTTAAGGCGGAGTGGGAATAAACTAGTGGCGCCCTCAATTTCTTTTTTTTTAACCCACCCTACTCTCTGATTGAGCTCGGGTAATATTTTTTTTTTTTGCCGCGCTATCACTCATCCGGGTCCAATTAGGTGGCATTGCACGAAAAGCGCGTCGCAATAGTAAAGAGGCATACTATTCCTAAATACATCTATAGATATGGTAACTAAAATTATCTTACTAAAAATATAAATAACTTTTATACACAGAAATAATACTTTCTAGAGATCAATGGGTTTTTAAATTTTTTCAATTTGGGAATAAAAAACGTTTATTTTGTTCAGAAACAAATATTTTTGTACCCCTTTATAGCTTAGAGCAAATTAAAAAAGGTATTTAACAGAACACGAACATTCCTTAACGTAACTAGTTGCCCTTAATCCACTATTTGTCACTGCTGCTGGCCTTATATAGTAAAAGTAAAAAAAAAATTAGAAGACGATTTTTATTGGGGGGGGGGGGGGGGGGGGGGGGGCTAAAAAGCAGATAATAAAAGAATAATAATAACACAGGCCAACATTTAGTTTAAAAAAATACACAGGACTTTACCTAGGTACCCAGGGGTTTTTGGGGTCGCTGATTCCGATGCCGAGGTCGGTTAAGCTATATCACGTCAGGTTCAAGGACATCTAAAGGTCAAACTAAGAAAAGGTGGTTGAAAAAATCTGAGAAAATTTACACATAGGTTTTTGGGGTCGCTGAGTCCGAATTCGGTGTTCGCTTACCCTCAAAAGGCATCCGGAGGTCATTTCAAGGTTAATTTGAGAAAAACGGAGAGGAAGCTGTTAAAAAATCTGAAAAAATTTACATATAGGGTTTTTGGGTCGCTGAGTCTGTATCCGATGCCGGTTGACCTCTATCACGTCAGTTTCAAGGTCACTTGAAGGTCAAACTAAGTAAAGGTGATTGAAAAAATCTGAAAAAATTTACGCATAGGTTTTTGGGATCGGTGAGTCCGAATCCGGTGTTCGTTTACCCTTAAAAGGCATCCGGAGATCATTTCAAGGTTAGTTTGAGAAAAACAGAGGAGAAGCTGTCAAAAAATCTGGAAAAACTTATATATAGGTTTTTTGAGTCGCTGAGTCTGCATTCGATGTCGGTTGACCTCTATCACGTCAGTTTCAAGGTCATTTGATGGTTAAAGTAAGAAAAGGTGGTTGAAAGAATCTGAAAAAATTCACACAGGTTTTTCGGGTCGCTGAGTCCGAATCCATTGTTCGCTTACCCTTAAAAAAAGAGGCATCCAGAGGTCATTTCAAGGTCATTCTGAGGTCATTTCAAGCCGGCATTCGTCCGCCAGCTTTAGCTGCATATGAAGATTCTTCGGCTATCTCAGTGCAAATATATTTAACTCAATGAATCACCTACCTATTTTCTTCTGTGAAAGGATGGCCTTTAGGTATAGTTGCAGAAGCAGAGCGAACATGCAAGTAAAGAGTACCACGGGCGTTGGCTTCACTCACTTGGAGCTCAATCAGTGCTGGTTTTGCCTATAAGCTGAGTAAACGCCAGCTTAGGGCCTCGCATTTAGGGGGCCTCAGAACTCAGATTTCATACGCAGATATGCACGTTTATTTTATTAGAAGAGAAAGCTTCAACGAAAAACATACCTAGAGCTTAGGGCCTCCGGTTACCTAAAACCGGCCCTGAGCTCAATCCTGTCAGGGTCAAAGTAATTTAATGGTTTCCTGAGTTAGACAAACTGACAAGGAGGCAGACAGACTGTCAGATAGAAACATTTAGTCATTCAGTCAGACAGAATTACTGACAGAAAGGCAGGATGTCAAATAGATGGACAGAGAGAAAATGCAGGCGGATGATAAATACAGACTAACAAGCAAACAAACAGGTGTGCAGGTATAAGGGCAGACAGATAAACAGACAATAAGTAGGCAGGTGAGCATTCGTATAAATTTTTTCTAATTTTTTTCACCTCCTATTCTTACTTTAACCTTCAAATGACCTTGGACATGAGGTGATAAAGGTCAACCGACATCGGATTCGGACTCAGAGACCCCCCAAGAGCCTAGGTGTGAATTTTTTTAGATTTTTTCAAAAAGCTTTTCTTAGGTTGACCTTCAAATGACCTTGAACCTGACGTGATAGAGCTTAACCGACCTCGGCAACGGAATCAGCGACCTCAAAACCCCTGGGTACCTAGGTAGAGTCCGGTGTATTTTTTCAAACTGAATGTTGACCAGTGTAATCTTCCACCTTCCAAAGATATTTTAAAAACCTAGATTATTCTGGAGCAAAAATGTAAATATTTCCCTCTAGCAAGAAATAAAAATGTTTTAAAAAGCATTCGAGACCAAAACTCTAGAATATATTTGTTGGTTAATCATAAATTTTGCTATACTAATTAATGATAGTTTGTTGGAGTCATCTCAAATGCTTTTCAAAAATTTTTAAACAATTCAAAAATTTTTCTCTTGCTGGAGGGAAATATTTACATTTTTGCTCCAAAATGATTAAGTTTTGAACATTTTACTTCTTTAAGTATATCATCTCTTTGAAATATTTTATATTATTTTCTGCTTTTCTGCATTCCGTTGGTTCCAAGTTTTCTCCTCGTCAAACATGAATTTGGAGAAATACTCTGTAAGAATGTTGACGTAATGCCTCGGATGTTGCTGGCAGTCTTCGTAGAATCCCGGTAGTACTAGATTGGCGGACTAACTTATTGAAGATAATAAATCTTTGATGATTCAAAGATGTAATTTTTTTTTTCGTTGAGCTACGGTTGTTGAATATACGGACAACCTCTTCGAGATCTTTTCTTTTATTGACGCATTCCACCGTTTGCACTTTTCCTTAACCAAAGAAAGCTGAAGTGTTATCGCATCCACTGAACGTGTGGCCATACAGCTTTTTAAAACTTCCGAGGACTGCAAGTCACGAGAACTGTAATCTTTATTTTTTAATTATCTCTGAGCCTCTCTTAAGAAACGGATATCTTTATCTTCAGGTGCGAGAGCGATAATCAATGCGAGAAGATCAATATCTTGTCCGAGGATGACCACTGTATCGTTTCCATGAGATTCGTTTAAGGCGGTTTGAACTATGAGTACGTCAACGTCGTCTACAGCAGTAATTGTTTTGATTCCCTCGTTTTTAAATCTCCCCACCAATTGCGAAATAAACCGTTCCTTTTTGTGAGATTGTTTATCATTTTATTTTGCGTTTCAGTCAGTGGCGTGTTCTCATGAAAAACAATTTCCAGTGAAATGCGTTTCAAAAGACGCTGCCGTCTTTCGATGCTCTTCATACTGCAGTCAGCATATCCGTCAAACACTACAGTCACTTTTTGGCCGTAATGTTTACGAATAAAGCTGCTTCGGCCATACTACACGATGCATCAAATTGCCGCCATCAACAATGAACTGGCAATCGGAAAAATCTATTGGCCTCTCTCGTACAGCATTGAAAATATCATACAGACGATTTCTTAATTTTCCTCATTAACCCTTTCTTATTGGAGAGAAGAAGTGGAATTGAAGCAAGCTCAGAGTTGAAATATGACTCCAAATCTTCTTTTGTGTGAACAGTACAGATTATCCTCTAATATAATTGCAAAGAAGGGGAAAATACATAAACTACTTGCGACAAAACCCTCTATATATGCATCTAATAGAGAAAATTCTGCTCAATAAATTCATTCCTGAGCATTTTTCTCGTTAAAGTAACCGGTTTTAAGATATTCGGAGTCAAACTTGGAATAGGATGGATTTTTACCCCTGCGCCCCAAACTACGCCTCTGTTCGGACGCTGTTAGCGCGAAATAGGTGAGGATAAGCTACAAGGTTAATAGTACATTTTTTATGCAGAATTTAACATGACGATTTTTTTATTTCCTATACTTTTTTCTCTTTCGACGAACGGTTTACAAGATAAAAGTGAAAAACCAGCGTTAAGTCCCCGTAATATGGCCGAAGCAGCTCTATTCATAATCATTACGGACGTTTCACCCCTAAATTGTGGGGAACTATTCGGGTATCTATTTCGAACCCTATCTAGATTACGCATCCCAAATATTATTACTTTATAAATTATTTCTTCTAAAATATCTAATTTACGTGGACTAATACGTAACAATTGTGTTACAAAAAACCGCTGCACAAGGAATCACTACTTCCACATCCAGATTCTCTATCCAAGTCACTCACACAACGGAAAAACTTTGTATGTGAAAATAATTGTTTATGGAACTTTAATAATATAATATTTGAAATCCTCAACCCCAAAAATCCATAAAACCACATCGGTAGTGGGGTGGGGGAGGTGATAGGGGGGTGGATGAAGTAAAAAAATATTTTGAGGTTTCTGGTTCCTGTACATACATTAAATCGCAATTTTTTTTCATCCCCTTTAATAAGGAGGTGGGGGTGATAATGAGGGTGGCTAATGCCAAAAATTTTTTTGAAACCTTAGCTTCTCTTGTATATACCAAATACCAATTTCATGGACTCTTACCTGCTTGATTTACCCATTTACCCCAAATTTACCCCAATTTACCCCCAACCCTTCGGCGGAGATGAAAATATATTCTAGTTCTAGATCTCATTAAAGTACATATGTGTACCAAATTTCAAGTCAATATCTTAAACGGTTCCAGAGTAAACGTGCGCACAAAAAAAAAGTTATAGACAGACAGACCGACAGACAGAATTTTTTTTTCGCTCAAACTTAAAATCTCGACGTTTCATGACATTTTAAGCCTATTTGGAAAATAAAAATTTTTTAAAATTTTTTTGTCGTCACTATACATCCAGTGGACGCGGAAGTAATTGAACTGATTCAGTGATGTATTTTGAAAAGCATTTTAAATAGTAATAATAATTCCCTTAAGAACATATTTTGAATTACATATATTATTCTACAATAGATATTTAGCGTGAACGGTTCATTTTAAAACAGATAATCGCACATTATCGGGTAAAACACCAATGTAATCTGATAGAGTATAACTTACACAATATGAATCATCATAATAACAAACGCACACGATTGCATAGCGCAACTAATTGCGCAAGCGCTAGAGCATTTTACACTATAGAAGTCTGGCAACCTCGAAGGAGGCAAAGTCTACCGTTATATATAACAGTTTTAAATACATTGAGTCAGAGAGGTACTATTTATATAACGAGGTGTAAACATACCAATCGTATGAACAAAAAAGTGTATGTAAAAAAAGATAAAAATCCTTTCCCCTCTCCGCGTGCCCTTGGTAAGTGAAATTTGGCGGTTATGTATATGTAAACAGAACTAATCTATCTATATTATTTCTAGTGGAGGTGCGGGCGCCACAAATTTGTAAGGAGGCGGACACGATACAAATGCACATATATATATATATATATATATATATATATATATATATATATATATATATATATTGGTTTGGCTATACTTTCCAGACCCGGTCGACTTCACAGGCGACCTCAGACCCACAAGAAATATTGGTTGTACCGACCTAAAACTTAGCGTTGTATGCTTATTTCTCATTGGACATATCGAGCACACCGAGAGGGGAATCAAATTTTTATAAAAAAGAAAATATATTGTTTCTTATACGTTTCCAGGACCATGTCATTTTGCCGCATTTACAAATCATTTTATACAAATTCTGTTAAAATGCCGACCATACAGTGTTGCCATATTTAACTAACCAATAAGATACTTGTTTAATCCATCTCTCCTTGAATTCTATGTGATTCCCGCGAAAATTTGTAACATTTCATTGCCTTAGTGTTAGAGTAGTGGTGTGCTGCTATTTTAAAATGGTGAAAAGAACTTCTAAACAAAAAACTTGAGTGAAGATGTGGTTTAATAGATTATAAGACAATACAATATTATCAGATATATAAGTAGTGAAACTAAATGGCCAGGCAGAGAATGCCGTGAAAACATTTAAAAACAAAATCAAAGCAGCTTTATTAGACGAAGCAAATAAACACGAGAAGCTTTCTACTCTAGTTTCCAGATTTCTACTCTCTTATAGAAACACTGTTCATAAGACAAGGGAAACCCCCGCAAAAATAATGTTTGGAAGGACGGTTCCTGAAAATGAGATTTGACCTAAAAAATCGAGAAGAAAGTATACCAACAAAGGTAACGGAGAACATCCAGAAAGCACAGGAGAAACAAAAAAAATAACTATAGTGCAAGAAGAGCTCGGAAATTTGCAGTGGGGGAAGGAGTAATGATTAGAGATTTCCGGAAAGCGAACGTAAAATCATGGATGTTGGCTAAAATAACAAAGAAAATAGGCAAATCAACATACCTATGTCAGGTTGAGGATACTGGGACTACTTGGAAAAGGCACGACAACCAAATCGTAAGCACTCCAATATTTCTATATTTGTTTCTTAACGCACTGCCTATGAAAGAAACGCGTACAAGTTATTTATAAATGTTTAATCATTTTCGGCTCTGTCTACCTCCCTTATGACTCGCCAACACCACCACCCTCAACTGAACTTGAGGAGTTGGTTCAATTTTGTACTGACAGACGGTTGCATCTCATTATAGGATGTGATGCCAAGGCTCACCACATTTGCTGGGGCAGCACAGGGGTCAATCCTAGAGGCAGCAGTCTACTACTTACTTAGTGTACTTGTACACTACCGATTTAGAAATAATAAATCGGGGTAATGCGCCCACCTTCGTCATTCAACGAAGGCAGGAGGTCATTGATATCATGCTGGGATCCAGACTTGCGATCCCACTGATAAAAAATTGGAATGTATCGGCGGAACCTTCTTTATCGGACCACCGTCACATTAGATTCAAACTGGACTTAGCTCCCTCCTCAGAGGAGAGCTGGTACAGGAATCCCAGAGAGACCGACTGGGACGCCTATAGGCGAGCCCTCTCGAGCAAACTAACGAGGGTTATTATACCCAGGAATATAGAGGATATAGAATCCTCCACCAAGCTTCTTAATGGAGCGATCACTGCCTCATATGAGAGCAGTTGTCCTCTTAAAAGAAGAAAGGAAAGGGAAAACGTTCCCTGGTGGAACAGGGAGCTCCAAAACATACGCAAAGAGACACGCAGGCTCTTCAATAGGGCAATGCATACTCAGCATCCAGAGGACTGGGACAGCTACAAACAGTCCCAGCGCCTCTACAAAAGTTACATTCGTAACAGCAAGAGGGCAGCCTGGAAGGACTTCTGTGAAAGCATAGAAGATCTTCCAGAAGCCGCAAGGCTCTGCAAAGCCCTCAAAAAAGACAGTCCATCACGACTAGAGAATTTGAGGCTTCCCTCTGGTAGACTAACAACTACCACTGAGGAGTGCCTCAAGTATCTACTAAAAACTCATTTCCCTGAATCCGTTGAGGAGACGGAGGAAATGCCAGCCCCTCGGCCTCCCCGCGCTGCTGTCACGGCAGCGGATTGGAGGACGGCCTCAAGGGTGGTAACAGAGTCAAGTGGGCTATTTCCACCTTTGAACCATTCAAAAGCCCAGTACTGGATGGAGTGTTTCCGGCACTTCTCCAGGAAGGGCTGGAGACACTCAAACGTCCGGTCTATCACTTGCTGAGAACCTGTCTGGCCATCGGGTATATTCCCTTACCCTGGAGGGCCGTCAAAGTTGTTTTCATACCTAAAGCAGGACGTACATCGTACGATACTGCCAAATCCTACAGAGCAATCAGCCTTACATCCTTCCTGCTCAAAACATTAGAGAGGTTGGTTGAAAGATTTGTTAAAGACGGGGCACTGACCTTAGCGCCTCTGCATCCGTCGCAACACGCTTACCAGGCCGGGAAGTCAGTGGAGACGGCCCTTCACCCGATCGTTTCCAGGATCGAGAAGGCGCTGCACCACAAGGAACTTGCGGCCGAAGCCGGCTTCACTGGGCCCACTGCCCTATGACTTTCTCGTTTAAATCTCCAACCACGAATCCTTCTAGAATCTCCAGTTGTCTTGCGAGTCTCCTCTCTTTTATATCAGAGTGGGAGAACGACGCGTAAATTTTAAGTATTGACTAAGTTAGGCCAATCATAAGCCCGGATTTTCGCTACTCCTTATATGGGATAAGAACTCGAGCTAATATCGCCTTTATTGGCAAGCGGTTTTATTTACGAATACGAAGTTTGACTCAGAGTCGGCTCAAAAGGGTTTCAGGAAATACGGAATTATAAAATAAAGACTAAAAATTATAAATCAGTATCAATTATCAATACTAAATTTATTTTAAATGGCGGTCATTTTTTTTGACCTGTTACAACGGTGTATGCAAAAACAACATATGTTTTGATGTGACTGAAAAATAAATAAGTATTAATGAAAAAGTTATTACTTTTGTATACTTACCAGCGATAAAGTGTGGATCGAGGTAACTTTTTTATTTTTCAAAATAACTGCATACAGTAAGCGAGTAAGCTGTAACTAATGTAATGAGGAAGTTTTTTTATTTGGCGCGTTTTTTCATAAAAATATTAAGTGAGAAAAAGGCCGTGTAACATGAATCATTCAGAGACAGACAGCAGTAATTCCGAAACTGACAGTGGAGATTCGGATAGTAACCCAAAAAAGAAAATTTTGGGTAATTTGTACACATTTTTTATAATTAATTACGTTACATTGTATTTTAAAGTTTAAAAGTGATATATACCAATTTCTTACTTCAAGAAAAATTCGTCTCTGAAAAATATATTTGGTTCTGGTATTTGATTGCGGCCCATCTAAAATGTACGGCGTTGTGATTGTTTATCAACTTTTGCTATTTTCAATGATATTTTGCAAACGTCGTACGGTATCTAATGACCATTAAGGGTCGCGTAAATCGCATGAATAACGTTGTTTATAATTTATTATTTGTGGCATATTCATGATTTCTTAGTTTGTTGGGTATTTTGCCACTGTAAAAATATTTAAAAATTTTGATGAAATAAACCTCTGCACCAAAAGAATCAGATAGAGGCTGGTTTTTATACTTCTATTACAAAATGTCACACCTAAAAATATAAACTGAAACAAAATTGTTAAATGATAAATTGACAAATTAAAACGAAGGCAGTTGACGTTTCGGAAAACAGTTCTTTTTCCGTTATCAAAACTTTCACTTTTGAGAATGTCAAATAATAATAATAATAATAATAATAATAACCTTTATTCAATAATACCATAAAACGGTGTAGAACAAGTCAAAAAGAACATGAAATCTTGGTAAGTAAAAATTGGTATGAACATTACAATTACATACAAAAAAAAAGTGTTTAAAATAGTACATTTAAATTATATAAAATAATAGTACATTTAAATAAAAACATTAATTTACAATGACGAATCAAAATGATGGGTAAAATATTCTGAAACACAGTAAAATGACTTTTCACATAAATAAGTTTTCAGCTATACTTTAAAATTTTTTCTTGATAGGTTCTGATATTCTTGTGGTATTTTGTTGTAAACTTTTATCACCTGCGTTACTATATTACGCTGTACTTGGGTGAAATTCGTTTGGGGCTGACGTAACACTGATCTTGCCCAAACCTCTAGTATTAAACATGTGGCTGGTTTCATATCTGCTAAATAATTCTTGGTAATGTTCTTTGACGAAACATGCACATTCATATATATACAAACATGGCACGGTATGTTTTTCTCTTTAAATATTTGACTACAGGTCTCTCTTCTTTTTAGGTGGAAAATACTTCTCACACAAGATTTTTGGAGTTTGAAAATTCTAGATGAGTCAACAGAGTTTCCCCAAAAAATGATTCCATATTTTATTCTGGAGTTTACATACGAATAATATGCCGATAATGCTGCTGCTTGATTTACGGAATTTGCTATGACACGTAACGCATACGTAAATGAACTTATTTTGCTAGCGAGATAATGTACGTGTTCTTTCCAATTTAATTGTGAGTCAATTTCAATACCTAGGAACTTAGTGTGCTGAGTGGTCGTAAGGGTTTGGTTGTCATAAGTTAATGTAAAAGGATCTTCTGCCCTTAAGGTAACTTTCATTAGGTGCATTTTTTTAATATTGTTCTTCAGGTTATTCCCTATGTACCAATTATCCATTGTCTTAATTGCACTATTGATTTCTGTTTTTAACTCTTCCTTAGATTTAGCCCTTATGATAAGCGAGTTATCATCTGCAAAGAGATTTATTACGTGACTAACAATATTGGGTAAATCGTTTGTATATAATAAAAATAAAATTGGACCCAAAATGGAACCTTGTGGGACTCCTTTTCTGGGTATTTCCCAATCAGATTTAATTTCCATTCCTGCATCCATTACCATTACACACTGCCTTCTGTTGTTTAGATATGGTTTTAGAATATGGTAAATATTTCCTCTAAACCCCATTATTTCTAGCTTTTCTAAGAGTGTTATGTGATCAACACTGTCAAAAGCTTTTGACAGATCCATAAATAAAGAAACAACTTTTTCCTTATGGCTTATCGCTTCCAAAATCTCACATATCGCAATATACACTGCTCTTATAGTTGTTCTTCCCTTAATGTAAGCACTCTGCATTTCTGTAAGTATTTTATTTCTCCCTATAAAATCTAGCATCCTGTTTAGTAATGCCTTTTCAAAAATTTTCGCTATTACTGAGATGAGAGTTATTGGTCTATAATTTGAGATTTCTTCCTTACTACCTTTTTTATGTATCGGCTTAACAACACTTTTCTTTAGTTCTTCGGGGAAAATTCCTTTTTGAAAGCATATATTTATTATTTGTGAGAGTGGTTGTGAGAGCTCTAGTGCACAAAGCTTAATCAATTTAGTTGGTATTTCATCTGCTCCCACAGCTGCCGTGTCTTTTAGTGCATGTATTATGTTAAAGATTTCTGTAGGAGTTGTATCATACAGAAACATAGTGCGGTCATTCTTGGAAACATGGTCAAACGTTTTTTGGTTATTTACATTGATATCTTCACATATATTTATGGAGTAGCTGTTTACATCATCTAAAATTTCTTTTTTGGTTTTATTGTATTGATGTCCTAGGTTTCCAATTTCAAATTTTTCATTTTTTTCTTTTCCAGTGATTTCCTTTACCAGATCCCAGGTTGCTTTGATTTTATTATTTGAATTGATGATGTAATTTGAGTATGTTTCTTTCTTGGCATCATTAATTAATATTTTAAGTTCCCTACAGAATTGCTTATACGTTTCTTTTGTTATTTTTCCTGATAACATTTCATCATACATTTGACGTTTTATTTTGCTTCTCATTTTTATTTCAGATTTTATCCAAGTTTTATGTTCGTGTGTGTTAGCGTTATACATTTTCTTGGGATACACTTCATCCAGACTATCTTTAATTGTGGTTACAAGCATTGTTGTGCTGGTATTTGGATCTGCCTCAACAATTATCTGGTTCCAATCAATATTTTTGATGTGCTCTTTAAATAAGTGACTTTTATCCTCTGTGATAAGTCTTTTCATTACTTTTTCGTTTTTATATTTATGTATATAATTCACAGGGATACTGGTGTGTAAACCAAAATGGTCACTAAATCCATTCTTATCCACGCTACTTTCACAGTTTGGCACATTTAAAAATACATTATCAATTGTTTTTCTTGATATTCTTGTTGGTTTATCAGTGGTGGGTGTTAGGTTGATCCTTGAAAGTTTTCACATCTTTTTCAAATGGGGTTGTAGGTCTAAATTAAAGTCTCCACAAACGGCTATAATGTGTTTTGTATATTTATTAGTTATGGAGATTAACATATCCTCAAGAGTGTTTATAAATTCATCCATATTGGAGGTAATTGGAGGGCGATAAATGTTAATAACAATAAGTTTTGGATTTAGAATTTCTATTGCACTGCATTCAATTACTAATTCTATACTTTTTTGTTTCAGGTAATCCAGTTCCTTGTACTGCAAGTTTTTTTGGACAAATACGCATGTGTCCTTGCAAAGGATGAAGCCAATTTATAGTCTTTTAGTTTAAGTCGATCTTCTTCACTATTCTTAGCCCAAGTTTCTGTAGCAGCTATCACACTAATATTGTACTCAAAGTTGTCAATATATATAGATAGTTCATCTATTTTATTTGTAATACATTGTAAATTTTGGTAAAAAATATTAAACGAATTCTTTGTTATACTTTTTTGTGTCTTTATTTTGATTGTTGTGCTAAAAAAGGATTTTGAGCTGTAGCTTATTGCAACTTCATTGTGCAAAAGTTTTTTTCTTCTAGATAAGTTGGTATTTAAAAATCCTCTTGTGATTGTTTATTATACTTATTATACTTCATAAAATCAAATCTCTTGAATGACATACTTTTGGGCCAAGATGAAGGATTATATATGTCGTCTCTCAGATCCCAGTCGATTCCAAACATGAAACATTTATTTTGAGATACTTGAGTTGGTAGTTCTTTAATGCAAATATCTGCGTCTTTAAATTTCGGTTGATTTGTGATAAATTTTTTAATTCTCTCAGCTGTAATGTGTCTTTTAATTCTATACAAGTATAGCCAAACTTTTCTAGTAATTGCAAATTCACTGTCTTCATTCTCCCCATAGAATTTCTTAGCAGGTCTTCTAGATTTTTTACGATAAGTTACTATATTCATCCTCCTTTTTGTCACTTGATAGATTTATGATCTCATTCATTTTACATAACTGAGCCACCTCTAACTGTCTATGGCTAAGTTCTTTTTCAGCATCCTTGGACAGTTTGTTGTTTATGTAAATCCATAGTCACGTGAGACATTAAATTATATTTATTTTATTTTTACTTACTTCGTCTCTGAGGATCGGCAACCAGCTGGTACAGGAATCTATAGAATAATTAGAAACACATTTATCCTCATTTAACAAAATAATAGCGGATTCCTTAATTTAACATCAGATGAAAAACTTTCAATTACATCTTTAAGAAATGACGAAAGTATTAAAATTTTACCCGCTGATAAAGGCAATGCCACTGTAATTTTAGATACAGCTGTGTATAATACAAAGATTATGAACTTAATTAATCATGTGAATTATTCTAAATTAAATAATGATCCAACAAAATCTTTAGAAAGCAAAATATATAGGACTCTATTTAAATACAAAAATGAATTTACCGATTTTGAGCGAACGGTTCTAACTCCACATCATAGTAAACCTCCTCATTTTTATGGTTTACCAAAAATACATAAACCTTAAATTCCTCTTAGACCGATTGTGAGCTCAATTAATTCTCCATTTAGTAATCTCTCCAAATTTTTATTAAAAATCTTAAATCCTTTATCAGGTTCCTCTGAGTCTTATATTAAAAATAGCAAACATTTTTTGGAAAAACTATTTGAAAACAATTTTAATAAGAATCATCTAATGGTGAGTTTTGATGTAGTAAGCCTTTTTACAAATGTTCCGGTAGATAAAACATTAACAATAATTAAAAATAAATTGCAACATGATGGGAATTTGGCGAATAGAACTAAATTAAGCATAGAAACTATAATGGAATTACTTACTCTTTGCATTAAAAAGACATACTTTCAATTAAATAATGACTTCTATCAACAAAACTTTGGTATGGTCATGGGTTCTTCTTTATCTCCAATATTAAGTAATATTTTTATGGAAAATTTTGAAGAAAATAATATTAATAACTTAATTTATAAACCTATAATGTGGTGGAGATATGTTGATGATATTTTTGCATTATGGCCTTATAGCAAAAAACATTTAAATAATTTTTTAAATCAGATTAACGAAAAGGAATTAATTTCACAATATAAGTAGAGAATAATAATGAATTACTTTTCTTAGATATTTTAATTAAGAAGTTAGATAATAAATATGAAACCAGTGTTTATCGAAAACAAACACACACAAACAGATATTTGAATTTCAATTCAAATCAACATATTAGCGTTAAGAAAGGTGTTGTAAAATGTTTGTATGATAGGGCTAAAGTAATTTCTTCAAATTATGAAAGTTTAAGTAACGAGAAAAAATTTATTAAAACCATTCTATTGAATAATCATTATCCCGAGGGTTTTGTTGATAGCCAGATGGCAAACATTGAAAGTAGAGTAACCACTCAACATTTACAACCTGAATTTAGATCTTTAGCAGTAATTCCATACATACAAGGTTTATCGGATAAATTGCGAAAAATCGGAAATAGATTTTCTGTACGAACAGTTTTTCCAACAGGAGCCACATTAAGATCTGTTTTATCAAAGACTAAACTGGTGAATATTATTCAAAATTCCAAGGATTGTATTTATAGTGTTCCATGTGAGTGTGGTAAGCATTATTTATTTATTTATTTTATTTATTTCAAATTTGTACACTACAGAATTAAATAAAAATTCCAATTGGTACATAGTAACTTACGACTAATTAATTAAAACTATACCTAACCCACATATAATGTAGGTGAGTCATTTAGAACTTTCAACGTAAGGCTTGGTGAACACCGAGATTATGCTAGAAAGGGAGAATTTCAAAAATCAAAAATTTGTGAACATGCGTGGGATAACAATCATAGGATCCAGTGGGACTCCGCGAAAATTTTGGAAAAAGAAAGTAACTCAACTAAAAGAAAACTTAAGGAATCCGCTATTATTTTGTTAAATGATGATAAATGTGTTTCTAGTTATTCTATAGATTTCTGTACCAGCTGTTTGCCGATCCTCAGAGACGAAGTAAGTAAAAATAAAATAAATATAAATTAATGTCTCACGTGACTATGGAAAAACAAACAACAAACTGTCTGGTTTGACATTCTCAAAAGTGAAAGTTTTGATAACGGAAAAAGAACTATTTTCCGAAACGTCAACTGCCTTCGTTTTAATTTGTCAATTTATCATTTACAATTTTGTTTTAGTTTATATATTCTTAGGTGTGAGACATTTTGTAATAGAAGTATAAAAACCAGCCTCTGTCTGATCCTTTTGGCGCAAAGGTTTATTTCATCAAAATTTTTAAATATTTTTACAGTGGCAAAATACCCAACAAACTAAGAAATCGTGAATAACGTAATCTAGTGTCTAAAATCCCAACAATGAAAATGTATGGCATGGACACATTTGTATTCTTTTATAGTTAAGGAAAGGAAAAATGATGCAAAGTTGAAAATATTGTGGAAAATTGTATTAAAAAATAGAGGGTTTTTAACTTGCATAATTTTTAAAAAATTTCACTTGTTTTGAAATTTTCTAATTTTATTATTGTCTATTATTTTTTGTACGGCTACTAAATAAAATAAAAATTCTAACCTATATTACTCCAAAAAATAAATAGCCGTACAGTATCAAATAAACTTACCCTAGAAAACGTGAGATTTTCCCTTTCTCGGGGTTGATTTTTTTATTTACATTGATAATACCCATTCTTTTTAGAGGGGTCATTTTTTTTAAAGATTTTAAATGTCGCATAATATTTTGGAATTGATGCCGTACAGGATCAAATCACCACCCTTAATAGAGGTGTAGGAAAACGAAAATTATTCCTGTACTTCTGTCCCATTGTTTTTGTACGGCATTCTCTTTTTAAGAGTCACAGTCCAAATAAACGTAAGCCGTACAGGATCGTTTGAAAAATGAAACTCCGGTTACGATTTTCACTTTTCCGCGGCTTTCCCATGTCCCACCTAAAATGTACGGCATAGGGCTCAAAGTGATTTATTTCTGTAGAACTACAAAAATTATACCTTTTCAAGCGGTATCATATGACCCCCTAAAAATTTAGCATGGGCTTGTGGTCTATTAGAGTAATTAAAATTGCATTGTATAAGGTCTACAAAAGAGATGCCTTAGAAACATCTTAAATATGAAGCAGACAGATAGCTGTAGACTAATATTTATAGAAAAAGGAATTCTGACTATTACTAGTCAGTACATCTTAGAAGTGGTGATTTTTGTTTCAGAAAATAAAACATTATTTAATGACTGCAATAGAAGACATCCCTATAATACCAGAAATAAACATGAACTAATAGAACCAAATATCCCCAACTTCAATTATATTCAAAAAAATGTACAATCCTCCCTAATAAAAATATTTAATAAGCTCCCAAATGAAATTAAAACTCTCCCAGTGAAGAATCTGAAGCTACAATTAAAGAAAATTCTAATAAATAAAGCCTACTACGCAATAGACGAGTATTTTAATGATGGTGATATAAAATGTTTAAACTGAGTTCTAAATCAAATGTTTTACATTAGTTTTTAATAGTTTATGTTTATATACAGATATTTGTATCCTAAACTTTGCCCGTTTGTACAGACTGTATTATGTTCAGTTAAGTGTTTTGTTCTATACATTGTCATTTTTAAAATTTAGTAATTTTATGCGTTGACATTTTTAAAATTTAGTAATTTAGTAATAGGTACACATATGACATGTTCAACACCCACTGGGTATTTTGTAATGTTTTAACATTATACATTGAACTAATAAAGACTAATCTAATCTAATCTAAGTTTTAAACATTTACAACTTGATTGTGGAGGTGTGATGAGGTTAGGTACGCGCATGTGTAACATACAAATGTAATGTAGATAGGGAACATTCCTGGTAGTTGGTTCCGGTCTCTCGTAGAGTTCATAGGCACATGTGTATAGTTGATAATAAAGTGTGTTGTAAACGGAGACTTGAAGCATTTCATTTTATCGTTGAATGAAAAGTTATACCAAGAGGCGCAACCGTGTACTTGAAATCGTAGTCAGCGCGGGGTCTGATATAAAGTACGGCGCCACCGGCATTGTGGTCTAAGATCTTAGTCAGTTGCACAAACATCAGTTAAGTTGATGGCACTCGTATGGTTTACGTCGCGTGAATCGTCGCTTTTGATAAACAAGGAGATTTGTCTCTGCGCCAGAGACGGCTCTCATACAGACATAATATTTAACTGCAAACACCTACTGAAACATTCAGAAAAACGACGAAATGGTGAAATATTCATCATTGCCAGCTACATTGTATTTTTAAATTTAACCTAAAAACGGTAATGATTCTTACAAAAACATGTAATGCATACCTAGCAAATAAAAAATAATTTTGAATCAAATACATACCTTCCTGTTCTGTTTAGTGTGTGGCGTGTTTATTATGTTTATTTTCATAACAATTAAATATAAAAACCCAATGAGCTGCTGGCAACATAAAACATTTTTTTTCCAGTAAAATAAACCATTTTTATATAATATTAAATAATACATAACAAAGAAAATTAAGGATTAATGGCATAAAAGTTCCATGTACCATGTGCATCACAAATGCGCACAACGTGATAAAGTGAATTTTATTACTTTCACATCGAGTGGAAGTATAGTAATGGCAAAAAAATTAAAAAAAACTGTCATTGTTCAAATAGGCTTGAATGTCATGAGACGTCAAGATTTTAAATTTGAGCAAAAAAAATTTCTGTTTGCCCGTAACTTTTTTGTGCGCATGTTTACTCTGGAACCGTTAAAGATATTGACTTGAAATTTGATACACGTATGTATTTTAACGAGAACAGGAACTAGATTATATTTTCATCTTATTCCGTTGAAGGGTAAATTGGAATAAAGGGTGGTAAATAGGTAAATCAAGCAGGTAAGAGTCTATAAAATTGGTATTTAGTATATATATATATAAGAAAATGTAAGGTCTCAAAACATTACTCCCATTACCACCCCCACCCCACTATTAAAGGGGGGTGGAAAGGCCTCAACATATTTTTTACTTCATTTGCCCCCTCTACCTCCCCCTTCCACCACCCCCCATTACCGATGTGACATATCGTTTTATAGGTTTTTGGAGTAGGCGATTTCAAATATTATGTTATTAAAGTTTCATAAATAATTTTCACATAGTGGAGTGCAATTTTTTTCTTTGTGAGAGACTTGGATAGAAAACGTGGATGTGAAATTTTAAGGTTTATAAACAGGTTGCTAAATTGATACCAATGTTTCAAGGATAGATGAGGATACAGCAACGCGTCCTTGCGTGTGTATCTAGCTTCTACGATTTTCAATTAAAATACCATGCAACCTGTTCGGTGTTTCTATTATTTTCTTTATTCTTTAATAAGTGGGTAATTTCGAGTAGTATATAGATGCGCAGTGGATTTCCTTGAGTACTATGGATGCGCGGTGACTTTCCTCCAATACTATAGATGCGCAGTAGGTTACTCCAAGTAATATGGATGCGCAGTAGATTTCCTCGAATAAAATGGATGCGCAATGGGTTACCTTGAGCAGTATGGATGCGCAGTGGGTTTTCACGAGTAAAATAGATGCGCAGTAGGTTACCTCAAGTAGTATGGATGCGCATTGGGTTCCCTCGAGTAACATGGATGCGCAGTGGGTTACCTCGAGTAGTTTGGATGTGAAGTTGGTTATCTCGGGTGGTATGGCTGCGTAGTAGGTTTTCTCGAGTATAATGGATGCGCAGTGACTTTCCTTGAGTAGGTACTGTTGATGCGCAGTAGTTTACCTATACGGATACGTAGTGGGCTTCCTCGAGTAAAATGGATGCGCAGTGGGTTACCTCGAGCAGTATAGATGCGTTTCCTCAAAGAAAGTGCTTGAAGTAGATTATTTCCACCGTGTAGTCCATGGTGCATTATGATTGTTTATATTTTTGTCATGCCATTTTCTACGTATTGCTCCCACTTCTAGTATAAGTGTAGTAATTTTGAAAACATTTATTCAAATAGGCTTAGAATGTTATGACATGTCGAGATTTTAAGTTGAAGCAAAAAATAATGTCTATCGCGTCGGTCTGTGACGTTTTGGGTACACGATTACTCTGGAACCGTTTAAGATATTGACTTGAAAATTGGTACACATATGTATTTTAACGAGATCTGGAATTAAGTTATATTTTAATCTTATTCCGTTATAGGGTTGAGTGGTAAATTGGGATAAATGGGGGTAAATAGGTAAATTAAGCAAGTAAGAGTCCATAAAATTTGGTATATAAAAGAAGTTAAGGTCTTAGAAAAATTTTTGGCATTATCTACCCTCGTTTTCACCCCCACGCGATTATTAAATGGGGTGAAAAAAAAATTGTGATTTAGTGTGTACAGGAACCAAAGGCCTCAAAAAAATTTTCCACTTCATCCACCCGCGTATCACCTCCTACCACCACCCCAACCCCCACTATCGATGTGGCATATCGTTTTTTGGTTTTTAGGGTAGACGATTTTATTTAGAAAATTTCATAAACAATTATTTCCACAAGGTGGAGTGCAAATATAGTATTTTCGTTGTGAGAGACTTGGATAGGAAATCTGGATGTGGAAGTAGTGATTCCTTGGGCTGCGGTTTTCATTTTAAAATGTTAAAACCGCTGCCTAAGGAATCACTACTTCCACATCCTGATGTTCTATCCAAGTCGCTCATAACGAAAAATATTTTGATACTATATTTGCACTCTACTATGTGGGAATAATTGTTTATAGAACTTTAATTATATAATATTTGAAATCGCCTACCATAAAACTCATAAAGCGATATGCCACATCGGTAGTGGGGGTGGGGGTGGATGAAGTAAAAAAAAATTGTTTGAAGCCTTTGGTTCTTGTACACACACTAACTCACAATTTTATTTTTCCCTCCCTTTAATAATGAGAGCGATAATGGTTAATTTTTTTGAGACCTTGACTTCTCTTGTATTTACTAAATACCAATTTTTGTCGTTGTTATACTTTCACTGGAAGTAAAAGGCATATTGAAATTTTATGATGAAACTGTTATTTTTAAGATATCACAAAATTATCCATTTTGCACCTTTCTTAACCATCTTCACCCTAGTAAATTTTGAATATGTTTTAGATGACATTTTCCATTACTACTGCCACAAAAATATTACATGTTGCAATATTTTTCGGGTTTACACCATTCCTTTCTTTAATTCTGCTGAACTGTAATAACCAATTTGTACAAAAATATTTTTTTATCCTCTCCCAAATATATGCTACTGCAGTGATGGGTTCATTAAAAGTTATTTATTTGTTTATAGGTTTTCTCTGTAATTACTTTTTTTTAATAATTAAAACGAAAAAGCGATTTTATTGGGAAAAAGAGTAATAATTAGTAAACATAATAAAGTTTAATTAACTTAATTTGAATATCTGCGGAAAAACTGGTTAATTTTTTTTTTTTTATTACAAGCAGGTATTACTTTTCCGAGAGAAAAGTTTTCGAGGCGATAAAGTATCGCACAAATGGTACACTTCTGAAATCGCTTGTATTTATCTTCTAGTACTAGCAAAGAAAATATTTTAGTGCGATTTCATTGAGTTCGATGGTAACAGTATTTGTGAATATTTCAAGACCTCCCAATTTGCTTACACGATTATAAAAAAGTATATTGAAATTTCAAAGAAGGTATTTTTTGAGTTACACAGCAAGAACGGTAATGAGTATAACGAAAATGCACTTTTTATAAAGCATCGAATTTTGTACAAAAAAGTCCCTGAGAGCATATTTTTATCCATTATAGCTTACATGCCAAAGGCGTCCGAGCGCAAACCTCAAAGTAACTGTTTTTCGCGCTGTTCTCCAAGCAGCCCGTTAAAGCAGTTAAATATTATTTGTCCAATGAGAATTTGTGGTCAATTTTTTTATTTATGAATTTCTGATCGCTCTACACGATGGCTTCCTTCATTTTTCTTAAATATGCATTTTTTAATGCAAAAAACATTTAAAAAATCGTACATTTGGACTTTTCCACCCCTTGTAGGAAGTAATCGATTGATTTTAAAAAATGCTCTTTTAATGTGTCAGCGGAAATCGATTTAAAAAATAATATTTAAAAATTGTTATAAACAGTTTATAAAAAATGCATTCTAGTAGTCGATGAGGCTTAAAGATATAAAATCAAGCTCAATTTTCTTTCTTATGTAACGAAGTGTTTTTCTTAATAATAAAATGCAGTAAATTAACCTTATGCTTCGTTACTTGTCCCGTTTACCTGTCAAATTTACTTGCTTTAATTAATTGCAAGGATTTTCCTCACCCTCATCCGTGCAACTGAGGAACTCCCAAAGTAAAGAACCACGTTGTAGAATCCTATCTCATGTAAACTGTATTAAATCTCGCCGTGAGAAGATAGCGCGACATATCAACTTAATTTACAAAATTGTCACCAGTGTCGCTAGCCGTAATTCATTTCGGGAATATCGAAGTTAGTGAAAAGGCATTTTGGTCATTCCCGTATCAGCTCTTGTTAAGGTAAGATGCACTAATTTTATTAAGTGGGTAGCTCCGTGGCAAATTTGTCAGATCCCGTACATCCAACGATTAAGATTTTCCGACATGATTAAGTGTATTCAACTGCTAGTTTCAAGTAATTTCGTTTAAAATGCAGAAAATGCGATTGTTAATTTCCGATTTATCCAGATACTGTACTTATAATTTTTGTTAACGTCGGCATGTTATAGAGACAGACTGATAAATTCTCGAGATTTTGTCCTAAACAGTTATGTTCCGGTAAATTTTCTTAGGACGGAATCAAGAAAAAGAAACATAGTAGACATTTTTGAGAGAAAAACGGTAAACCGTTTTTTTTTTACCAGATTATTTTAACTTGTACCGTGTTTTTTTTCTGTTCAACGAGAAAAATAATGCTTGATAATTTACCGTATTTAGAATCTGTTTTCTACCTGCTTTAATTTAACCACGTTGTGTGGATATAAATTAAAAATAAAATACTGTATTCTGAAGAAGTTATGAAAATTTGTTATAATAATAATAATAATAATAATAATAATAATAATAATAATAATAATCACTTTATTCCTTAATACCAGACAGGCGTGGAACAAGTCAGAGGTTACAAAGTAGTGTATAACACAAATAATTAAAAATAATAAACATATAGTAAATACATAAGTATAACTCATTTCATTAAAATTAGACAATACCATAACATATTAAAACTTAAAATTTATAATTAAAAAAGTCAGATAAAGTGTAGAAAGCCTTATCGATTAAAAAACTATTTATTTTTTTTTTGAATACATTAAAAGGTAAGTTTTTGTAATTATTATAAAATAATACCTGACAATTTACCGTATTTAGAAACTGTTTTCATGCTAAAGTATTTTAACAATTACTACTCTTTATGAATAAACAATAAAATCCAGTATCCTGAGAAATTTATGAAATTTTGTCATAGTTCAAGAACTTGACGCGAAAATCTGACAATCCCGAAAATTAATTAGTTTTCATATGTTGCTACGTAACATAATCTGAAACCGTTCTGACAAATTTGCGTTTGGCTAATAAAGGCAGCACATCCCCCGCCAGGCGTTTGCCACCCCGAAAACCGCAGGCAAACCGCCAGATCGGAAGTAAAAGAACAAAGCCGTGTTCTTTAGCCGTACTTCCTGATTATTATAAAGAACAAAGTCGTGTTCTTTAATCGTTTCCTGATTATTATTTCGTGCATGCCTATATTGCTGTAAATAATTGCCTTGCTACCACCCCGAATTCTAGCACTGCCTGTTCTAACTTTTTTTATGCTATTTTATATATGTTTTTTGTATATACTGCCTGTTGTTACTTTGCATACTGCTTACCATTTTTTTTTGTTGCTTATCTACTGCTTAGCATCCTGTGGATTGCCCGCTTGCCACTAGTAACAAACCCGTTAAATAGTAACCTTAACATTTGCAACACCCCGATTAATCTGTCTTCTCCCAGCTTGATTAGTTAGTCACTTGATTAGTCTCTCCGTTTGATTAGTTAGTCGCTTGATTAGTCTCTCCGTTTTTTTAGTTATTCGCGACGTTTTACCTATTGTAAAATAAAATATCATAAGTTTTATCTGTGATAAACTCCTTATGAGTATTTGAGTACCTGAACATTTTTTTTACTATTGTTATTAAATTTATTATGTTTTAATAAACGTTGTTATTTACCGATTTTTGAGTTTTACTGTTTGAATGTGCCTGAAAATCTAATCTCAAATTTTGACCCCTGGACATTTCCGTTTCTTCACTGAGTTTATCCCAGCCCTACTGCAACAGGCTACGTGAGGAGGCTAATGTGGGACCTTTGCCCCATGTAAAAATTGTAAAGGTGGCGCCCGAGTGATACCGAAGTAGATCTCGGCGTCAAAGTGACGCTTCCACTCGTTTATGCGCTAGGCGACTGGAAGAAACCAAGTCACACTTAAAAAAATGTATTTATTGTTGACATATCATTTTGTTTTTTAAAGAACTGGACATCCTAACATTACCTAGTATTTATATTTTGGAATGTATAATGCATACAAAAAATAATTTAAGTAATACAATCAACTTTGAAAATATTCATAATCATGATACTAGACATAGTAATAATATTTGCTTAGATTTTCAGAGTTAACAGATCAAGAAATGGTTTAAACTATTATGGTCCAAAAGCATACAATTGTCTACGTTACCAAGTAAGGAATCTGACTCCAAACCAACTTAAAACTGTGTTAAAAAACTATCTCATTGGAAATGCCTTTTACACAATTGATGAGATTTTGTCCAATTTCAAAAATATTTAGTTGTTATGTGGGCCCCTCACGTAATCACTTAATCATGTACTGATTTCTGAACTATAATCATGTATCCAAGTTTTTAAAATTTTTTAAATTGTTTCTTTTTTATCTTACTCGACTTTTTAACTGTAAATGTGTTACACTTTAGTTGTTTTATATTGTAATTTTATTTCTAATGTTTCTGTTCATTGTATTGTATGTATTGACCTGTGTAAAATGTAATTTATAGCACCAATAAAGCTATCTATCTATCTATTTATCGCGTATAAACAATTAATATTAGGACCGAAAAATGCAATTTTTTTCCTTTTCATCGATTTTTATATAACTGGAACTTACCGCATATTTTTATTATTTAGTGTTTTTTTCTGTACAATTGTACATAGATTTCAATAACACAAAGAATGTTTAACTATTTTTTTATTTTATTTCAACATTTTTTTAATACTTGTAACTCCATTATTAATATTATGCATCGTATAAAAAACAGTTTTAAACAGAAGTTACTCATTATGTTTTGTGTAATTTAAATTTGACTATTAGCACCGCCATTTTTTTAATATTTTGTTTGTTAATTAAGTCGGCGCATGCCAGTGCCACTTGCAGAGTAGCGTAAAAAACAGTCATTTTTATACTTACACGTGAGCACCTGTAGCTCGAAAACTATAGTAGATAAGAATATGCCCTCGCGGATTTGTTTGTAGAAAATTCCATGCTGTACAAAAAAAGTGCGGTGCATTTTCGTATTTATTACCGTTCTTGCTACGCAAGCACTGAAAGATCAAAAACACCATCCTCGACATTTGCATATTCTTTTTTCTAATTATTTTAAAATATTGGGAGGTCTTAAACGTACTCATAAATACTATTCCATGGAGCTGAACCGAATAGCAAAATAAAATATTTTTAATTTATCACATTTTTATAAATTTCAGAAATTCAAAATTGCACAGAAATCTCAAAAAAAAAACATTTTTTGAACCCAAAATGGGTGTTTTATTGTGGAGCGTTACATATTTTAATCCGTATTCCGTACCTATTATTCGTTTACTATTCGGCCGCTTTTGTCTCGAGGACAAGGAACAATTTCGAACAAAACACGATTGTTACAGCGCACAACGTGGCGACTTAAAAGATGAAATGCGACAATAATTGGTAGTTAAAGGTTTCTCTTGTTTTTGAATTCTAAGTGAAACTAATGAAAGTATTATTTATCTGAGATTTTTGTTTGTAAGTTTTTATTAATAAATTTGTCCTAACAGTAGTAACTTGGAAATGTCTTTTATCAGGGTGGCAAGCAACTGTTTGCTACAGGTGCCAAATGCCTTGACGCCTGCACTGATGCGGTGGTCTACAACCTGCGCCGAGAATTATAACTTTTAATAAATATATTATGTACCCTCGTTTCTGCAAAATAACACCGGTGGCACCACAAGTCAACGAACAATATGTGGATAGGGACGTGCGGGAAGCGTGATGAGCGAGATGAACATATAGGAACCGTTTTGGCCGTATAGTTGCACATCTTATAGACTCTTCAATCAACGATTTTATTAACAATAAAGAACAGGTTCCTAGGTAGGAACATAACAGAGTTCATTGATATTATTAGTGTTAGTGTTTCTTAAAGAAAATGTCATGGTTTGGGTTTTATTTTCAACCAAGTTTAGACTATTGGCACGAAACCATTTCTTGATGTTAGCTTGGGAAGTATTGATATTTTCTGTTAAAGTATCTAATTGGTTGTGACTATTCAAAATCATAGCAACATCCGCGAATAGTATGATTGATAGTGTAGATATTTCATCGCAATTTGCTAAATCTTTGCTATATGTCAAAAATAGTACCAATACTACCAATTACCTATTATCGATATTGAAGTCAGTTAAAAACATGTTTGAATTCATTATTTGTTCATTTTTACACCGACCGCAATATTGATATTAGGTAATAAGGTTCAATTAATTGAGCGACGACATGGTGAAATTCTATTTCATAATTTTTACCTTTTGAAGGCCAATTTTCTTTTCATAGCTTCTTCACAATAAAAGAAAATATCTGTCATTTTGAATTGATCTATGCTTTAACATCAGGCTCATTATAAGAGAATCCTGAAATCTCTGTGTATCAAATTTCATGTAAATCTGTAAAAATATTGCAATTATGGCAGCCATATTGGATCTGCCATTCTGAACTCTTAACTTTTGACATCACATTCGGAATCAGCTACTCCTAAAATACCTAACTACCAATTTTAATGCAATATCGAGGAAATTTTACACTGGCGCCTTCGCCAAATTTGGAATTAAATAAAATCTTATTTCCAATTTTTGCTCACTTATATACTAGACTTAGGTTGATGAAATTATTATGGGATCACGGCCGAGCCATACTTTGCAGTTCGAGAAAGGTTTTATAGAAATCGCTTAAGCCAATCCAGTGTAATGGTTTAACATATAGAAAAAACATACTTACAGGTCAAATTGAAAACCTTTTTTTAAAAGCTGGTTAAAAGGAGTTATTTTTTGCCAGTTTTAATGTTTCAGAATTTTAGTATCTTTTGCTTTAATGATTAAACATTTATAAATTACTTGTACGCGTTTCTTTCATGGGCAGTGCGTTAAAAAACAAATATAGAAATATTGGAGTATATAGTCAATATTTCTAAAGTTTTGTTACACCATTAACTTCAGAAGTATCAATTTTCTTCATTTAGACTTTTTTATAATTAAGTACATTTAGTTATTGTTACACAGATACAAATATAATAGTAATAAGGAACGGCCAGCACCATAATTGCTAACGTCATTGTAGGAAAACTTATCACATCACCCAATGGATAATTAGTTGTTATAACCTCCCCTAACCATCCTACAAAGAAAACTTCCCTACAGAAATGCACCCAGGCTCAGGACTATATGTGTTTATTTTTTACTATGGTATTTAAAACGCAATGTGTACGATTTGGTGAAATAAATTTTAAATAATAACCACACTTATATTAGAGACTTTGCTGTTGGAACAATTTATTATTAATACATTTTTAGTTCGAACTAATAAAATTATTATTATGAATCTTACATTTAACTTACTTGAATAGAACAGGTCTTCCTTCGAGTCTTGCCATTGCTCTTGAAATTAAATCAGTTAGATCGGAATTATCCACATTTCTACAATAATTTTGTGTCCATCTGTATAACCTTTCTAAAGCTCCTTCCTATAAAAAATCAAAAATTAAGTAAATATGCATTTTACTAAAATATGTTATTTTATTGCCTTGCTTGAAAGACTATTACTGAACTGTCAAAATGATAATTCAAGCTTTGGCCATTCTGTGATCACTGTTATCAGGGAACCCTCGGTACGTTCAGGTCCTATGTTATTACCCATATAGCAAAAGGAGATTCTTAACAAGTACATATAGTCGAGTCAAAAAAATCGTCAAAAGCTCTTAATTCTCAGCAACAGCTCCGATTTTGATCTTTCTTTTTTTTTTAAATGTGTCTTTTTTAATATTATTCACAACCAGAAACATCCCAAGTAGCGCAAATAATTATTTATATTGTTTAAACTTAAAATAATAACAATATTTACAAAAAAATATATTTAAAATTTTTTTTTTCGCGATATTTATACAACATTGAGTTGTTTTTATTGAACATTTAAGTTAAAAACAGGGTTGATAATTATTTATATTGTTTAAACAATAATAACAACTTTTACAGGAAAAATCTATTTTTTTATGTTTTTTCCCAATATTCATGGAAAAGTTAATTTAGTCCAGTGTTTGAAGGTTTTTCGCTCAGAATTCTTTCAGATAAAACCGACTGACATGAAATTTGGACAGTAATTAGGGAATGGCTCAAGGAATAAAAGTTCTATAGTGCCGATGTGTGCTTTTACCCTGGGGGTGAATGCCACCTCTTCTTGGAAAATTATTATGTTCAAAGTAACTGCAGAAATCGATAGAGGAATGAATTCTAAGCAATAAATGTTCTATAAAATTTTTTCGATGAGTCAATACTCTTTCAGTTATTCTTGATTGAAAATGTTGATTTTTCACCTAAAAAATGCATGTTTTAGAACGATTTTTCACTAATAACTCGAAAACTTTAATTTCTATAGATGCAATACAAACTGAATTATGGCTCATTGAAGGTAACTTTTTGTTCGCCGAAAACTGAATTCGATCCTTTCAATGTTAAATAGGGGAAAAACGGAAAGTTTTTGGAGGAAAACATATAAGGCATTTTTAAAAGTAATTGAAAAAGACCTTTAAAATGAACTTTGGTAAAAGTCGTTAGCATAAAAACTAACGGAGTTATGATGAAAATAAAATGGTTGTCTCTTTTTTTCGGAGAAAAAATCAACAATGAAACCAATGGCTTCACCGCAAGAATTGAAATTGAACGTAATCCACTTACAATTTACTTTATTTAAGTACTAACAATAAGTTCTAGAAGTTTGACCGGTTTAGGATGCCTATTTTTGAAAAAATCCGTTTAAAACTATTTTAAACCTGGTAGCAGCATAGATTAGATTAGATTACTCTGAAGGAGCTGGCGATTGGCCTTTTTCCACTGCGACCTATAAGGTCTATTGTAGTACTCCCTTTTTGTGCCTTAGAGCTCCTTATCCAAACATGGTCTTCCTAGATTTCGAGTCTGTTGATAAGGACCCCCAGGTACGGTTATCAGCCTCTGTCTTTCTCTCGCCGAGCCTCAGTCCAGTCAGGCTTTTGCAGCTCAGCATATGGACTGAGATCTCCTACGAGAACTTGAGTCACCAATCCAAGAGCCGGACGCGACCGACGTTGCTTAATTTCGCCTATCGAGTGCCGGCGCCCAGATCGGAGGCCGCACAGAGAGCTGTTGGGTAGCAGCATAAAGGTTTATCTTAGTTGAGGGAGAGGGTGCTTATCGTTGCGGGTTGGGGGTGTTAAGGTGTTGTATAGTAGTAGGAGGAGCTTAGGGTGCAGTTTGTTCAAAAGAAATATGATTTTCAAGTTCAAAAACATCTAAGAATGTGTACTAATGTAAACTGGTTCTTTAATAATAATAAATAAAATAGTAATAATAAATTTATTGATTTAAAAGACCAATACAGGTATAAAATAAGTTGACAGAATTTTTACACAAACTACATAAAAAAATTATAAAAGAAAAGATACATTAACATGTCTATCAAATACATAAAACATTTTACAAAGGGAAAGAGGTCAAATTGAGAAAAATTCATCTAACGTATAATGCCTTGAAGAAGGTATTTTTTTCAGTGACTTTTTGAAAATGAAGTAGGTAGGCTGTTCCTTCACAAATGTTAGAATTTTGTTGTAGATTCTGATGCCAGTACTTAGTGCCCCTCTTAGAGTTAACTATTTTGGGGTGTATAGAGTTGATCCCGGTTTCTTGTATTGTAATTATGTATATCACTTTGACGAGAAATGTTATATTTACATTTGAATATATAACAGGCAACTTCTTGAATGTAGAGGCAGCATAGGGGAAGTATATTTAGCTGTACAAATAAGTTTCGACATGATTCTCTTTGGCTTTTATTTAAAATAGCACGTATGCATCTTTTTTGAATTAAAAATAATTTTTTTGCTGCTGGGGATGTACCCCACAATATAATTCCATATAGAAGGCGAGATTGTATCCCTGCGAAATAAAATTTTTTTATTACTTCTATATCAAGTAGATTCCGCATACATCTTATTTGGTATATTTTGCTATTTAATTTTTTTATTTCTCCGCATATGTGACTATCCCATTCAAGGGTATCACTTAGTGTTATCCGTAAAAATTTTACGGTATTATTTCTGTTTATATCCATATCACCTGTTTATATCCATATAACCACGGTTATGTTTTCTACCTTTTTCTGCTTAGTATGAAACAATAGATATTCAGTTTTACTAGAGTTCAAATATAACATACTTTTGGAGAACCATTTTGCTATTTTATCCATTAGGTGTTTACAGGCTGACTGATTAAGTTCAGGAGATTCCCTTGAAATTAATATGGATAAGGCATCAGCATAGATAGTTATTTTATATTCCGATAAATATTTTGCGATATCGGCCACATAAAGAGAAAATAACGTGGGCGCAAGAACACTTCCCTGAGGTACTCCTACATCCACACTTGCACAGGTAGAGCAGCGTTTGCTGGTGCTCCCTTCTTCACTGTTAGATATTTCGACATATTGTTTTCTATTTTAAAGATAAGATGTGAACCAGTGGTGTGCATTGCCTCTAATGCCTAGCGTCCAGAGCTTGTGAAGTAATCGGGCATGAGGAACACAGTCAAATGCTTTGCTCAAATCGCAATACACACCTACTGGGCACCTTCTCTTGTCTAGCTCATCAACAAAGTCGACGAATTGAAGAAGACACTCGCAGCCTTGCAAGTTTACAATCCCATAGCTGAGACACAACAAATTCGAGAGCAAACCACTTTGGTAAATTCTGTGCCAATGGTTGAAAAATTCAGTTTCGATAAAGCCGACTGGCTCCAATGGATCGATCGCACACTACAAGAGGTACAGAGTGGTCTCAAAAATAAATCTAGCAAGCAGATGAAAAATTTCAAGTAACAAATTTGCTTCTACAAATGGGACCAGAAGTGGATAAGTTATTAGAGAAATTACAGAGGAAAGAAAACAGTGTGTTGACGCATGAAGAAGCGAAAAATTTGTTCAATAATCATTTTGAAACCAAGCGAAATATAATTTATGAAAGGGCTAAGTTCAATTTAAGAAACCAAATGGAGAATGAAACAGGTCAGGAGTATATTGACAGCCTAATATTTCTATCTAAAAAGTGTAATTATGGAACGTTGGTAGATGAACTCATTAGAGATAGACTGGTAGTTGGGATAAAAGACCACAAATTATCTGAACAATTGCAACTAGATGATAAATTAACATTAGAAAAAGCGATTGAAAAGTCATCCAGACGGAAACAGTAAAAGAACAAAATAAAGAAATCAGAGAAAAACTACTCGCTAGCGGAAAAATAGACAAAGTTACACCAATGAAGAACAAAAATAGAAATGCTCAAGAAAATAGGCCAAGAATCAACAAGCAAGCAAGAAAATGAAAAAAAGAAAAGTAGTAGATGTAGAGCTGTACCAGTACATAGATTTAAGGAGTGTCCAGCGGTAAAATAAAAATGTAAACGTTGCAAAATAAAAGGGCACTATTCTACTATGTGCAGAACAAGAATCGTCAAAGAAATAAATGCAAGTGATTCTAGTTCTAGCAAAGAAGAATCTAGTTCAGCATTACAGAAATAAAAAATATCCAAAGCATTTCAAAACCCTGGTTGGTAAATATTAAAATTATGTATAAACATGTACAATTTAAAGTTGATAGTGGTGCAGACGAAACTGTTATTACCACTAAAACCTACAAAAAGTTGGTAAAATGTGGAGAAGTCAAATTGAAAAGTACAAATACGAGATTGATAGGACCTGGAGAGAGAAACGAATTAAAAGTTAAAGGATCCATCAAGATCCCAGTTAAATGGAATGACAAAGAAACAGTCATAAAAATGTTTGTAGTAAAAACTTCAGAAAATTTATTGGGAAGACCATCATTGGAAGCATTAAAAATTTTATAATTTAATGACAAAAACGAAGACAAAAATATTCAAGAAATTAAAATAAATGAATAACGTTTAATAACCAAAGAAGAGGTTAAAGGAAAATTTCCTGAATTGTTTGAAGAACTTGGACAAGTTAAAAATTTCGAGTATGTTATTAAACTCAAAGAAGGAACTGAACCAGTAGCAGTACAGACCCCTTGAAGAGTAGCTTTACCGCTTTTAGAAACTGTCCGAGAAGAATTGAATGATATGGTTAGAAAAGATGTTACAACTGAGATCAACGAAGCAACAGAATGGTGTTCGCATATGGTAGTAGTAACCAAAGGAAAAGGGGTTCGACCAGTTAAACAAGTTTGTAGTACGAGAAAGATATCTATTTCCTACGGTAGAAGAAACCTTCAAAATTCTTGCTATTTTTCAAAACTAGACTGTTCAAAAGGGTTCTGGCAGTTAAAACTTCAGAAAAATAGTCAAAAATACACAACATTTATTACACCTTTCGGAAGATTTATGTACAAAAGATTACAAGTGGACCGGAGGTTTTCCAGAAACTGTTAAAAAAATATAATTTTTGAAGAAGGGTTAAATGATTTTGTTTTGATGCATGCAGATGACATTCTAGTAAAAGGTTCGACAATCTTAGAACATAACAAAAACCTAATGAAAGTTCTATCGACTCTGAAGAAAAACAAAAGTGAGGTTAGAAAATTCTTAGGAATGTATACATATTTTTCCAAATTTATCAGTAATGCATCTACTAAATCACAAGTAATTAGAGAACTGAGAAAAATGAACTTAATTGGAACCAGGCACACCAAGAATGTTTCGAAAATTTGAAGCGAGAAATAACAACAGCACCAGTTTTAGCAAATTACCAGACTAATCGAGAGACCCATATTAGTGCTGATTCTAGCTCATATGGTTTAGGCAGTGTCCTGGAACAGCTACAAGATAATAAAACATGGAGACCAATATATTTTTGTTCTAAAATTTTGAGTGAAGCAGAGAAAAGATATGCTCAAATAGAAAAAGAGACTTCGGTGTTAAAGTGGCTTTCAGAACGACTACAACAGTACCTAATTGGACAAACATATACTATGAGAACAGATCATAAACCATTATTAGGAATATTAACTGACAAACCTATCGAACAACAAGATTACAACGATTTCGAATGCGACTCATGAAATTTAACTATAAAGTAGAATACGTTCCTGGAAAAGAATTTTATGCCCCAGACGCATTGTCAAGAAGCTCTCTAGAAGAAGGTATGGAGGATCAAGATGTAATTATGGAAGAAAAAATAAGTCTTATGAATTCAGTACAGAGAGAGATGAAAATATTGTCAAATTATAGTACGGAAGAAATTAAAATTGCACAAGATCAAGATAAAACATTAGAAAAACTAAAATCGTACATCATTAACGGTTGGCCATCTAAACAAAATTGTATGGTTGACTGTCTTCAATATTATAAGTTTAGAAAGGATATTTCAATAGACGATGACATTATAACCTATCAAGACAGAATCATAATACCAGAAGCATGGAGAAAAACATGTATAAAAGACATACATGCAGGTCATTTTGGTTATGTAAAATGTAAAGCAAGAGCTAAGGAGACCATTTGATGGCCCTCGATTAATAATTATATTGAAGAAGAGATTAAAAGCTGTGAAAAATGCCTGAAAAATTCAAAACCTATGGTAGAACCAATGCTTTCCTTAGATATCCCATTTTTTACCCTGGAAAACAATTGGAACAGACCTAATGGAATTAAATGGAAAAACATGTTTAGTGATCCAAGACTATTATACCCGATGACCTGAAGTATTTGAGTTAAAGGATCTTAAATCAAAGACGGTGATTGATTGTCTAAAAGAAACATTTTCAAGATACGGAATACCAAGAATTGTGAGATCTAATAACGGAAGACAATTCGACAGTTTGGAATTTAAAAATTTTTCAGGTGAATATAAATTTAAATGGGTGTCAAGCAGTCCGAAATACCCACAGTCAAATGGACAAGCGGAGAATGCTGTAAAATTATTAAAGAAAATCATGAAGAAAAGCGAAGATCCATTTAAAGGGTTACTTGCTTATAGAAATACAATACTCGTCTGTGGAGCATCTCCGGCACAACTGATGGGGAGAACGCTTAGAGAAAATTTACCAGTCAAAGAGGATAAATTAAAACCTCCTTTTCCAGACCATAAACAAATTAAACAAAAATTATAAAAAGAAAAAGAGATACAGAAGAAAAATTATGACAACATACACAAAGCATACAAAGAACTAAAAGAGTTAGAGACAGGTACAAGATTATGGATAGTTACAGAAAATAAGGAAGGGATAGTAACAAAGAAACGAGATGAGCCCCGATTATATGAAATCCAGACTGATTCTGGAGTGATAAAAAGGAATAGAAGACATTTGCAACCTCTGTCGGAAAGTGAAGTAGTAAGTAATAAAGAGAAAAAGAAAGTCGAAGAAAATAATAATAAAACACAAGAAAAAGATGACAGAATGGCAGTACAGAAGACAAGTGAAAACAAAATTGAAAAAGACAGAATAGGGAAAGAAAAGTGCCTAGTTACCTAAAAGACTGTGATGTGAATTTTGTGTTTATTAATAATTACTTGCTTTTTGTTATAGTATAAGAAAGGAAGATGTAGAATAAGCTTAAAGGCAAACTGGGCTTTAGGGCATTGAATGGTGGGAAAAGGTTAATGGCATATTGTAAAGTTAGACAATAAAAGTTTATAAGATTAATACTTTAATAATCATTAATTAAACATACCATCATACAAAACAGATAGGTACTACTTTTGCTAGTTTTAAGCTCTCTGGGACTATCCCAGATTCGAGAGAGCAGTTGACAAGATGGGTTATGGGTTTTAATATATATTTGCTAAATTCTTTTATGATATTGCCTGGCATATCATCGGGTCCTGCAGACGATTTATTTTTTAACTTAGAAAAAATTTTCAACCTCCTCTGAAAAAGGAAGTACTACCATAGAATGCGGATTACTATCTAAGACATCATTGTAATTAATATTATTTACCTCTGTAATATTTTGTACAACAGCCTTTGGCGCATTGATAAAAAAAATATTGAAAATAATCACCATTTTATTTGGTGACTTTATTAGCTCATTATTATGTATTATTTCTAGATTTCATGAATTAGCACTCTTTTTGTTTTGAGGTTTGTTAATTATTGACCAGGAAGATTTGCTTTTATTTGATGAATTTTGGATAATGTTATTAAAGTGACATTTTTTACTATTTTCTACCAGATTTTTATGTTCAGATTTTCTTATCTTATATAGAGGATGGAGATTTGGATACTGCTTTTGAATTATGTATAGGTAGATCCCTTAGTCGAGTGCTTGATAAACTTACTTCAGGAGAAACCCAAGCTTTTTCTTTACATTTCATTGAAGTTTTTGTAATTGGAAATGAGTTGTTAAAATGAGCCAATAGAGTATTCATAAACTCCTCAAATTTGTTTATGTTATCAGCATCGTAAACTTTTTCCCACGTTTCTATTTTAAGTCTGTTTTCAAAAAGTGTTTTGTTTTTTTTTGTTATATATTCTATGAGACCTGAAGTGTGCTTTTGTCGAATCTAGTAGATTACAAACTGACTCGGCTGACACGACAACCATTTTGTGGTCAGATAGAGGAGTGTCGGATACACATGCTGTAGCATCTATATTTGCAAAAATATTAACAATTTTAGTGTTGCTGTAACTCATGTATTGTCATGTATAATACTATGTAGCCCATACTGAGTGGTTATATCAGTGATCTCGTCTCTTTCAGAGGAGGAAACGCTAAAACCTATGTTGAAGTCTCCCGTGACCCATATACGTGAATCTACTGTACAACTGTTGTTAAGCAACTGTTGAAATTTTTCTAAAAATACTTGGAAATTACCTGTAGTGATCTATATAAAGATACTAATTTAATGGTGTTAATTTTCCATTCGCATGCACAAAATTCAAAGTCTTTTTCTATATTTAGTTCACTGAAGTTAATGGGATATGTTTCAAGGCCTTTCTTTGCCCATATTGCAGTACCCCCACCTTGGTATATGGAATGACTAAAATGACTAACTATATTGTAACCTAGCAATGACAGACTACCTACTTCACCTTCACGAAGCCATGACTGTAACAGAAATAAATAGGGGATTGTTTAATTTGTGAATTTCTACTTCTAGAATATTTTGCTTATTTCTAATACTCTGAATATTTAAATATAACATAAACTTTGTATCATTGATACTGCCTCCTGCTTCATTTATGAGCATATTATTTTGAACGGCAGCATTTATAAAAAAAATCGTCATTTGTGTTTTCACTTTCCTTGTATGCATGATATCGTTTAAAGTCAAATCTTTTAAAGCCAACTCCCCTGGGCCAGAAACTAGCACTGTAGAAGTTGTCTTTATGTTGAAATTCAGCACTCACCATAAAGCACTTGAGTCGGTTATTTTCAGAGTTTAGTTCCTTAACTACAATTTCTTCTTCGGTATCTTCTGGTTTTCCTAATTTTCTAATTTCCTAAAAATTTAAGGGGGTACATGGAGGGGGGAGGGTTGGTTTTGTTTGGGGTGGAATAGATTAGATATTAAATACATATGATAAAAAAAATTTTTCGAAATTTTTTGACCAAAAATAAAAAGGGCCGAAAACCGGCCTTATAGGCCCTCCTCTTTGAAATGATTTTTGACATTTCTTAAAAAATTTTCATTTTTTCACAACAATTCAAAGACTAAAGAAGATATGTAAAAATGCTAGAGTACAAATTTTAAAAGCCAGTAGATACTGCACAATATTACTGTAAGGAGCTGCTAAAGAGGTACAAATAGAGTTAAAAAATTTTTAAATATATTTTTTTGTAAATATTGTTATTATTGTTTAAATAATATAAATAATTATTTGCGCCACTTGGGATGTTTCTGATTTTGAATAATATTAAAAAAAACACATTTAAAAAAAATAATGATCAAAATCGGAGCTGTTGCTGAGAATTAAGAAGTGAAAACCTTCGTTGACTCATATAATATCACTTTCCTCTAAGTATATGGGATGTACAGTATATGCAAATAAGATTCAAATTGTCTGCAAAATAGATGTCATTCGTCTCACCCCTGCGGATACTATATATGTATTTAGCAGATACCTATGAATAAAATATATTAAATTTGGGTACATTACATATGTATTATGTAATCTCATATGCACTGCTTATACAATATCGGAAAGTGTTCAATTCGGTACGTCAATAAGAGCAAGTGAGAGCGAAGCAAACAATGATGTACTGTCGTGCGCAAAAAAAAATGGGACAAGTCTTATAACGTATTTTTGCTAACATCTAGTTGTGTACATCCAACTTTAATTTTTGTGACACTGTCAGTTATTTGTCAAAATTCATTGCAAGTGTGCAAATAGAGACAGATTTACATTAGAAAAAAATAATTGTTCTATTTTTTTTTTGTGCACGACAGTACATTAAGAGGCGTGTTACACTTTGCTCTGCTAGGGTACTGGTGTCTACCAGTACCTTTATTGTGGGTGGTCGGTTAAGTCATTGAAATTATGCAATCCCAAAAGCAAAACTTTCCGATACTGTATGGGGACATGTGGCTATAACGGCAAGAATATTTGCGCTACAGAGACAGGCCATAAGAATAATAAATGGACTAAAATATCGGGATGAGTGTGAACTTAGTTTTGCTAAATTCAATATTTTAACAGTACCTTGTTTATTTAACAAGAAAAAACAAAATATTCAACTGAATTTCCACAGACTTACAAAGACAAGAAACGGAGCCAATTATTATGGTCCTAAAGCATTTAACCTCATCCTCAATAAAATCAAAGAACTTCCTACTACAGCATTTAAAAAAGTTATAAAAGGTTACCTCAACAGAAAAGCATTTTATTCCATTGATGACTATTACAGCAACGATTTCTGTGATATGAACGTATAATTATTGGCTTTTACTCAGAGCTGGGTAGTATTCGAATACATCTGTATTCGAATACAGTATTCGGATACTTTTTCTGTATCCGAAAGCTGTATTCGAATACTTTCTTAAAATTGTATCCTTTATCTGTATCCGACACAAATTAATAAAGTATCCGTTATTCGAATACATTAGGCGAGTAAAGTAAAGTATTTATTTAGCAACTGCTATTTATAAAAAATACAATGACTGATAAAAGTATTCGAATACAAATAAAAGTATCCGAATACACCGAAAGTATCCGAATACACTAAAAGTATCCGAATACAACAAAAGTATCCGAATACAATAAAAGTATTCGGATACTGAAAATATCCGAGTACCACAAAAGATATATTATATACATATTAAATATTATTTTCTAGTCATTCTTCATAAAAAGGTTTAAATATATTCTGAAAAGTCCTTTTCGCTATAGTTGGAATGTCGATATAACGTACAGAGTTGTTAAAAATTACGAAAAGTTGAAATTGTTACAAGAGTAAAGTACCAGTTTTTCAAGTAAAAGTTGAAAGTATTATAGGAAAAGTTGTTCCTAATGTTGAGATAGAAGTTCTGATATGAAATTTGAAAGCTTATCTCAATTTTTTTTGGCATCTTTAAGATTAAAGTAATTTTGCAAAGTTAACCAAAATAGCAAAGTGGCTAATTTATTTGATAACATGAACAGTTTAAAAGTGACTGTTTTGTGATTATTTTATTCAACAAATTAATAAATCATCCACTTTCTTTAGTTACTTTTGCAAAATTAATTTAATCTTGGTGCCAAAAAAACTAGATTTAATTTAAATCTCATATCTGAACTTCTATCGACATTAGGAACAATTCTTCCCATAAGAATTTAAACTTTTGCTTCAATTCCAACAACTGGTATTTTATTCTCTGGTATTTTTTAACACCTTGTACGTTATATCAACGTTCTAACTATAGTTAAAGTAGTTAAGTATTTTTCAGTATAAGCAAAACTTTCTATATAGTTCGTCGGAATTAGCATTTTTGGTCGATATTTTTAGTGCAGCAATGTGACCTATACCAAATTCGCGTTTTTTCGCCTTTTTTCATATTTTACTCCAAAACTATGCATTTTAGGGAAAATATTCAAGAGACAAAAATTACAGAGCAGAAAATTTCCAATCGACATGCTGTGAGATTTTCCTTTAGTGGTAGGTTTTCCCGCGTGAGCACGCTGAGCATGCTTTTGCACTTTTGCACTTTTCTTCTGTATTTTGATCACAAACGATGCATTTTTATGAAAAATGACGACAGGTAAAAATTTATAAAAAAAAAATTAATAAAAAAAAATAAAAAAAAAAGTTTTATCGCTACAAAATTTTCCGCTCATCAACTTTTGCCTGTTGTTATTTTTCATAAAATGCATCGTTTGTGCTCAAAATGCAGAAAAAAGGGCAAAAGCATATATATACATACATGCACCAGCGTGCTCACGCGGGAAAACCAACTACTAAAGGAAAATTTCAAATACTCATGTCGATGGGAAATTTTCCGCTCTACAATTTTTGTCTCTTGAATATTTTCCTTAAAATGTATAGTTTTAGAGTAAAACGTGAAAAAACGTGAAAAAACGTGAAAAAACGCGAAAAATGATGACTCTTCATATCACATGTTTTAGTTTTTGTTAAAATGTTGAATAATTTTTTTTTCTAGATGATTTTTTGCACTTAATAGTACCTACATTGTGTATCTAGTAGTAAAAGCAATACATTCCCAGACGACGATATAAATTGTTGGCCGAAGCTTTAAGCCGAGGCCAACAAGCATTGAAGTCCGGGAATGTGCTTTTAGTACGAAGTACACATACTATTTTATCTGAAATCGCAATCAATATTATTATATATTAAAGAATTTTTATTGTTTTGAAAAAACTCAGAGATTCAGTGCTTATTATTTACTGTCTAAAATATATATATATAAATTATATTTGTCCATAGTTATATGTTATCTTGTTTTTAGTAACACTCTGACAATATCTATATTTATGTAAATAAGTGACAGAAATTAAAATCTGTGTCTATCTATCTATATGTATAAAAAACAGTCCGAGAAAGTTACTTCGCCGGCCTAGTTGGGAAAGTAACTTTTATATATAGAAAACAGTCCAAGAAAATTACTTTTTCTGAAATCGATCGGCAATGTCTACATTTTCGGCGCGATTTCAGATCGAAAAATGCACAATTCCAATATTTTAGTCCGTTGCTAAGAAACCATCAGAAAACAGACCGGAAAAGATCCGTTGCCAAGCAACGATCAACAAAACCGTACGGGAATGTTACTTTCCCGGCCTAGGCCGGGAATGTAACATTCCCGTACGGTTTTTTATGTATATTTTAGACAGTAAATAAATACACGCAAACAAACCAACTCACATTAAAATTGCATTTATTAGTAAGCAGTTAGATTTTAATGAATAAATGCTTTGCATTAATACAAATTCTTTAAGTTATAATAATATTGATTACGATTTCAGAAAAAATAGTATGTGTACTTCGGTGTGAAAGCACATTCCTGGACTTCGATGCTTGCAATTTGCATTGTCGTCCGGGAATGTATTGCTTTCACACCTAAATACACAATATACTATTCCCAGCTTAGGCCGGGAAAAAGTAAAAGTAACTTTCCCAGACTGTTTTCTGATATTTGCTTAGCAACGGACTAAAATACCAGAATGGAGTATTTTTGGAATCTAAAATTGCGCCGAGAAAGTATACATTATACTTAATGAATAATAGAGTGAGATCACAGAGCTGCCAGACCTACGTCATTTTAGCAAAGCTAATATTTTGACAACAAATAGTGTAATATCTAGTTAAGAACGTATGCGTATTTGCTAGTTTGAGGCCCTTTTGCAGAAAACAGGTATAAAAGGTACATAAAAATTTTATTCAGTACGGTAAAGTATGATAGCTGGATTATTTTACACGTGACACGCTAACTACATGGTGTAAGCGTCAACCTCCGGAACTTAAAGTTCGATCCCTGAGCGTTCTCAGTTTTTTTTTTCAAATATACGTACTAAGAAAAAAAGTTATGGCCAAAAATAATAAATATTTCCCTATCGGTTGTCTTTTTCTTGGTAATCGCCACTTTAAGTTAATATTTGTTGAAAAAAAAAGCTGAGAACACTCAGGGATCGAACCTTGGACCTTAAGATCCGGAGATTGACGCTTACACCACGTCGTTAGTGTGTCACGTGGAAAATAAACCAGCTATCATACTTTAACGTACTGAGTAAAATTTGTATGTACCTTTTGTACCTGCTTTCTGCAAAAGGGCCCCGCTTTCAAACTAGCAAATACGCATACGTTCTTAATTAGATATAATAATAATAATAATATTTATTCATTTCAGAAAACTACAAGGTGTAAGTTTAAGAAATTTTGTCACAAGTAGCTTATCTAATAAGAAAATTTTTAGATACTTATATAATTAAAAACAATTATAATATAAAAATAACAATAATTGATAAAAACTAATACATAAAACACATAAATATACATACATATATATATAAGTCATATACATTTAATGGTTTAGGTTTGACTTGCAGAAAAAGAAAAAAACTCTTAAGTGTTTGATAAGAATTCATCTATGGTGTAGCAATTTTTATTTAATAATAACGATTTTACAGCCGTTTTGAATTTATAAATTGTTGGTAAACTTTTTACATTTTCAGGTAAAGCATTGAAAAGCTTACATCCATTAAAAAAGAGACTTCTTTGATAAAGTGCTGTTTCGTGCTTATGTGGTATCAGCAGGTTTTTTTTCCTGGTGTTATGAAGATGTTGAGCTTTATTTTCAACAAAGGCTGCTTTATTTTTGTATACAAAACAGGAAATTTCATAAATATAAACCGATATCAGGGTTAGAATATTTAATGATTTAAAGGAATCTCTGCAAGATTCATTATAACCTAAATTTGCCATAATACGTACTGCTCGCTTTTGTAAAATAAAAATGCTGTGTGCATCCGGTGATAGACCCCAATGGACTATGGCATATTTAATGCTGGAGTGAAATGACGCAAAGTATAATTGCCTTATAATAGATGAACTGCACTGCTTTGATGTTAAAGCTAATGCATAGCATGCCTTAGATAATTTAGTACTGACATCTTGTATGTGGCTAGACCATTTAAGATGACAATCTATCCTTAACCCTAGCATTTTCGAGTTCAAAGAGTAATTGATATTAGTTTGGCCATCTAAGACTATGCCATCATTTACATTCAGATTAGATTTTAATGTTTTAAAAACTATAATTGCTGTCTTTTCATGGTTAATGCATAATTTGTTCTTCTCAGCCCAGTTGCTAATTTTGGCATACATTAAAATTGCACAGTTTTCCGCATCAGTCAGGTTATTACATCTGATTAAAATATTAGTATCATCTGCATATGATACTATAGAACATAATGGATGTTCTAAATAATTTAACATATCGTTAATAAAAATAATAAATAACGTTGGGCCCAATATGGATCCCTGAGGGACTCCTGTATTAACAGCAGCTAATGATGAAAGTGAGTCCTTAATTTTAACCTGCTGAACGCGGTTTGACAGATAGGAATTAAACCATTCATAAGCAACACCTCTAACTCCATATTTTTCTAATTTAGTTAATAGTAGAGAATGATCGACACAGTCAAACACTACAGAAATCTACAAATAGCCCCATGGCAACTTCTGATTTGTCTAGTGCACTCACTATTCCATTTACAAAATCACTGAGTGCCGAGTCTATACTTTTTTGTTTAGTAAACCCATGTTGACTTTGGGAGAGCACGTTGTTAATTGTAAGGAAACTTAAAAGCTGTATATTAATTGCAGATTCAAAGACCTTTGATACACTTGGCGATAGGCTGATTCCTCTATAGTTAATAACTAAGTTTGGGTCGCCCTTTTTGAAAAGAGGTACTACATTAGCTATTTTCAATTTTTCAGGATATATGCCTTGTTCTAATGACAGATTGATTATATAAGTGAGAGGATGTACTATATATATACCAATTGATTTTAATAAAGTGTTAGAAATCTCATCAACGCCAGAAGAATTCGAGTTTTTCAACTTGTTTATTAATTCTAGAACATCCTCTTCTGTTAGGGCCTTAAGAAATAATGAATTAGTAGAGGGCTGATAGTGATGATCTATATCCTTTGACATATTTGCTACTGCATTTTTAGCGGCAGATATAAAAAATTCGTTGAAGACCTCAGCACATTCATTAGGATTTAGAATTTTGCCATTATCCTTTATTTCGATCTGCAAGTTATTCTTTTTGGATTTACCTAGACTGTTATTTATTATATTCCACATGGCTTTACTTTTGTTTTTTGCTTTTGATACTAACTGATCATTTTTATTAATGTAAGCTGAAGATAATAATTGTCGATATTCATTATTAACGATTTTAAATTGTTCTTTAAACTGAGGATATTTTCTACTAAGATCAGCAAAAAGTTGAACTCTACTTCTGGCATCAATTATTTCTGGGCTTTTTATATTTACTTGTGGTCTATTAAATTTTTTATTATTAATTTTAGATATAGGAAAACAAATTTCGAAATAATATGAAATAGTGTCCATAAATGAATTAAAGGCAATATTACAACCTTGAGTGGCCCAAACCTCGTCCCAGCTTGTGTTTTTTAGATAAGTGCAAAAATTTGTGATATTGTTATCATTAAAAAAACGTTTGTAGTGAATCTCATTCTCTACTACTCTATCTAAGGAGGTTATAATTTGCTGTGCAAAGTGATCTGACAAATTATTTTTAATTATATTTGCCTCAGAGATCGCCCCTTTATCATTAACCATAATATTATCAATACATTTACTAGATGTAGTAGTAACTCGAGTCGGTTCATGAAAGGTTAAGCACATGTTATTGCAGTTTAAGATATTTAACAATTCACGTAGAACATGATTATTTACATTAAAATCGATATTAAAATAGCCACCTACTATTAAAAACTTATTACTATGTAAAAATATATCTAGAAGTTTACCAAACAGTTCAAGAAATATATTGAGATCACCATTTGGAGGTCGGTATACTACTATCACAACAATATCATAGTCTATAATTTCAACACAACATTCAAAAATATTAACCAATGATAAATCCTTACATTGATGTACATGTTTAAAATTAAAATTATTTCTACAAAAAATTGCCACTCCACCATGTTTTTGTTTAGATCGACAAAAAGAGGCAGAAGATATTACACTATCTGTTGTCAAAATATTAGCTTTGCTAAAATGACGTAGATCTGGCAGCTCAGGGATCTTGGACTATAATGTATACTACTACTATACATTCTTGACCGATTTCGGAAAAAAATAATTTTTTGTTGGTGGACTTTGTTTTGTTACAAAAAAAAAACAAATAAAATACCCTTATATTTATTTAAAAGAAACAGATAGCGTCTCGGACAGCTTTAAAGAAAACCGAATTTCATAAAATATTTTTTTCACAAACAAAAGAAAAGTATCCGGTATCCATATCTGAAAAAGTATTGGAATACAAGGTATTCGGATACTTTTTAAAACAAAAAGTATCATCTTGTCTCTGGTATTCGAACAGTGGCGGCTCGTCAGGGGAGGCAGGGGAGGCTGAGCCTCCCATATGGAAGAAACAGCGTATCTTCCAGTCTTCCAAAAATCTGTTGTACTACCTCAGAGGTGGTGGGGAAATGTACAAATTGTAATCATATTGCAAGTTAATTGTTTTTCAAAATATCAAGCCTCCCTTGCAGACAATATCACGAGCCGCCACTGTATTCGAATACATTTGATGTATCCGTATCCGGTATTCGAATACATTCTAACTGTATCCGACCCAGCTCTGCTTGTACTTTTAACTGCATTGTATTTTAAATATTTTAAATATTTCTTTCACATTGATTTTTCATATAGATTTTAAATACGTAATATTTTCTTATGTTACATGTAAAATGACGTATATTTTAAATAATAGCTAGTTTTATAGAAATTTTAATATGTATTGTTTGTGACATGTACATTGTGTTATGTTATCGTTAACAGTCATTATTTTGTGCTATAAACCATTTTATCATTGTATTTTGTACTTTGACATGTGTAAACACTTTGTGTATTTAACACCAATAAACTAATCTCATTCTTATTCCTATTCTTATTATATATATGTCCAAAATATATACGCACGTTTTTAAACTATTATATGCATATACTCGCATGTACATGCATAAAACATCCAGATATATGTACCCCGGATTTGCATTTGGAGGTATATATAGCATAAGGACATACTTGACAAGTACATATAAGGTATATTACGAGTAAACAGTCACCATTAGGCAGCTCTGAGAAATGTGAAGTCGTGCGTACTATTGATGTAACAGGTGAACTATTGATGTAACATCACTGTCGCAAACATTCAAAGAAATATTATGTTTTGATTGTATAAAATAAACACCGGGAGAGTATGCCCGAGTTATTAGGAATAATCGCAGGAGTAAGCCCAATGTAGTGCAATGGAGGGGCCTCACACTGGAGGAACCGCATTGTTGATCACGCCAGGTAAGTATGCTTTCTATTTGCCAATGTTGTCTATTCGATAAAGTTAGTTCGGTGTAAAGCTGCAGCTTGCTAATTAAATCGATGGTGGCATCTAGCGGATTATAGGTGTAACTTCCAATAGTTCAAACTAACAGCCATTATATACATACAAGTATGTCCTAACTATGTAGGTGGTAGGCATAAGCGGAATATATGCATGTTTGTATGTAGTAGGTATATACATATTAAATATATACACACAAGTATGTCTTAAGTATATACGTTTTAGGCATATACAAAATATATACTTGTTGGTATGTACTGGGTATGCACATATAAAACATATACATAATGGCAGGTCGTATGTATATACATAAAAAGATATTCATATACTAGTATATTGTAGGTATATGCAACAAAAATACATATGTGTACATTATAAGTAGATACAGAACAGAATATACCCTCCATGTATATTTTATAGATATACCATTCTAATACAGTATTTATTTTTCATATTATGCACCTAAACGGTATATACATATCATATCGAATGCTATATGTGTGAGCTGGCCCGTGAATGTCCATTATTAAAAACACATTGATCTTGGATCCTCGGCATATTCAGGTTTTGTGATATTATTCTGGCTCGTGTGGACCACTTGTGGACGTATTAAACTAATAGATTACTGGTCGCTTGCTAATTATGGATACGAATCACGGGGAAAGTGGTCATTTTGCTGTGTATACCGATGTAGGTAAAGTTTACTTATACTTCAGTCATTTTAGGCAAAAATATGGCTTCGGATCTAACAAAATATATCCTTCATTTTTTTTTAAATCAATTTATTTTGGTGTTTTAAAGAAAATATTAAAATTCGGCAACGAGATCACTATGGCATAAAAAATTATTCAAGGTCAAAATTCACAAAAAACGGTTTATTACGAATATCACGCTTTCTATGGCTCGGAGGCCAATTGAGGTTATTATGAAAATGAAAGATAATGAAATTCCGAAAATGATCTCTTCCATTTTTTATGTACACCGAATGGTTTAGGCATTGTACGTAAAAAATGAATAAAATATTTTTTGTTCAAAATTTGATTATCTTTCATTTTCATAATAACCTTAGTTAATATAATATATACAAGAAAAAAAATCCAATCAAAATGACTGTACTGTACAATAAAAATTTGTAAAATGTGCTTACACATAGGTATACAAATTTTGAACGAAAAATATTTTATTTATTTTTTACCGTTCATTGTACATAAAAAATGGAAGAGACAATTTTTGAGTGGAATTTCATCATCTTTCATTTTCATAATAACCTCAATTGGCCTCCGAGTCATAAAAAGCGTGATATTCGCAAAAACAGTTTTTTGCAAACTTTGACCTTGAATAATTTTTTATGCCGTAGTGATCTCGTTGCCGATTTTTAATACTTTCTTTAAAACACTAAAATAAATCAATTTAAAAAAAAAATGAAGGATATATTTTGTTAGATCAGAAAAGTCTAATTTCATTGGAGTATAATTATTCTCGGATAATTGCCAATGGGCATGTCTACAGAAAAAATAATATACGTTAATATTAGTTAAAACCATACATTAGAGCCCCTAGTACTAAAATCAGAAATTTTTTTATTTAGAAATATTTTTATTTTGCAATTATTCGTAATAAAAATCACCTCATCGCAGTGATACTAAGAAACGTTTCCAAGGTAGACATGATGTCACCTCCTTGCAGGCACATCGACCTGTGTGTGTACTGCGGGCTTGTTTTTTTACTGAAAGACTAATGTAATACTATTGATCAACATGCTTTAGAACCCCTATATCCAAGATTTAAAGACATTTTGATTTGTCTTTGAATTACGGCCCCCTAAAATTATATTTTTCAAATATTAAATATTTAATAACTTTTAAATGAATTGTATTTTAAAAAAAAGTCATTCTTCATTTTCTTTTTAAATTCACTTTTTCTACAACTCAGCGTCATCTATACTTTCAGATTTCATAGGCCAAAAAATTTTCATTGAAAAATTACCAAACATTTTGAAATAAATGTAAATTATTCGTGCATTAGGAATTGCCGAATTTGAAAGCATGGATGACAGTGGGTGATAGGAAAAGTGATTTTAAATAGAAAATTATTTAATATTTGAAAAATATAATTTTAGGGGGCCGTAATTCGAAAATCATAAATCAAAATGTGTTTTTAAATTTTGGATATAGGGGCTCTAAAGCATGCTGATCAATAATATTACATTAGTCTTTCGATAAAAAAACAACGGGCCTGCATTACACACACAGGCTCGCGTGTCTGCAAAGAGGTGATGTCATATTTCTGGGAACATTTCTTAGCCTCGCTGCATTGGGGTCATTTCTATTATAAGTAACTGGCAAACTTTACAACTAAGTAGGTCATACCTAAGTAATCGAAGCCAATGTGTGATCGAAATAGATGAAAATAATGACATCTTGAAATCAAACCCAGTATTGATTCAAAGAGGCGTACTTCAAGGATCCATACTGGGCCCTCTATTATACATTTTGTATACTAACAGTTTACCCCCAATAATTGACAATATAGTTCAATATGCAGATGATACTTCTCTAATTATTAGTGAAGAAAATGAGGGAGACTTAGATAATAAAATATTTAATGCCATAGATACATTAGAACAATATTTTACACCACTTAATCTCAAGCTCAATACGGATAAAACACAGACAATCAATTTTTCTAACAAAACATTAAACAATGATATAGTGTTTTCAAATGGAAATACATCTCTGACCACTGTAAAGAACACTTCGTTTTTGGGAATAAAAATAGATTCGAGACCATATAGAATACTTATCAACCAATATGGAAAAATAGTGTTATGCCCTTAAAATTATATCACAAAACATCAGATGTGAAACTGCTTTTATTGCATACCGTTCTTACATATAATCCCGCATACAATATGGTATTATTTTCTGGGGAAACTCCTCAAATATATGTATGTCTCAGAAAATAAAACATTATTTAATGACTGCGATAGAAGACATCCCTAATAGAACCAAATATTTCCAACTTCAATTATATTCAAAAAAATGTACAATCCTCCCTAATAAAAACATTTAATAAGCTCCCAAATGAAATTAAAACTCTCCCAGTGGAAAAACTGAAGCTACAATTAAAAAACATTCTAATAAATAAAGCCTACTACGCAATAGATGAGTATTTTAATGATAGTGATATAAAATGTTTAAACTGAGTTCTAAATCAAATGTTTATATTAGTTTTTAATTATTTATGTTTATATACAGATATTTGTATCCTAAATTCTGTCCATTTGTGCAGAGTGTATTATGTTCATTGAAGTGTTTTGTTTTACACATTGTCATTTTTAAAATTTAGTAATTTAGTTATAGTTATACATATGACATGTTCAACACGCACTGGGTATTTTGTAATGTTTTAACATCTATATATTGAACTAATAAAGACTAATCTAATCTAATCAAAAAAAAAAAAAAAAAAATATATATATATATATATATATATATATATATATTTTATTGTTACATTTGTTTATAATACCGATAAATCTATCATTTCCAATTGAAATTAAAATGTTTTTATTCAATTCTATATTTTTTTATTTCCTTTTTCAAATTCATTCAAAAACATGGCAATGCAAGCATTACTAAAAGAAAATGACTTTACATCTTCGGTTGAAAACGTGATTGAAAGAATTACTGTATACTTTTTTCCATTAGTTCAGACTGGAAATTGGTCAAAAAAGGAGTCCTTCGGGGGTCCATTTTAGGCCCAATTTTATTTCTCCTCTATATAAATGATCTACCAAAAATCATTAAACACCTTGTAAACTGATTTGCTGATAATAATTCATTAGTTATTAGAGCAGAAACTAATGAGGAGTTAGATACTGAGATCTCAATATCAATTGACATTCTAAATGATTGGTATGCAACAAATAACCTACAACTTAATATAGACAATTTAAGAAGCATTTTTCATATAAAGAAAAGAGAAACATGTAGTGTGGTCTTTAAGGAAAAACATATACTTACACTTCCGTGTGTGTGTATATATACGAGTGTGCATGTCTTGTCAAGTGCAATTACAGTGATTTTTTTAACAAGTACAAAGTGGATCACACGTATGATACGCGAAATAATATGTTACGATTACCAAAGACAACTATAGCGACTATAGCGACTCACTCACTGGAAATCGAGAAGTTCCAAAAGCGAGAAGTTTCCATGGAGTCGCTAAGAAACAAAAAGGAAAACTCGATCCATAATGGAGAAGTTTCCATGGAGTCGCTAAGAAAAATAAAAACATTCGATATAAAAATAAAATATCAATGTACTTAAAAAATACCAAAATCATATAAAATATGAACATGTATTAATAACAAATATACGTATATTAACTTCCATTTTAATTTTATTTATAGCGATAACGCTATAAATTTGGTGACCCCGACGTGATCATTTTATGTCCAACGTGATAAATATATGCCAGAAGTGAAAATTTTATGTCCAACGTCATAAATATATGACAGAAGTGAAAATTTTATGTCCAACGTGATAAATATATACAAGAAGAGATTCAATATATCAACTACCGTTATAAATTGACCATTTTATGAAGAGAAGAATTTTCCAGATGAATTTTGAATAGAGGTTCCAAAGTTGAATAGATGTTCCTATAATTTATGGTAATTTCCTAATTCAATCAACTGAAGTTGTACATTACAAGTACTGTCATCTGTCGGTGAGTGAGTTAAAGTACATTTCCTTTTTTATCTGAGAGAGTAGTCAATCAATCAAACAATCACAATCGATTAGTTATGCAAAGACAACCTTCAGACGAGGATTTTTCTCAAACTCATTATGTCACCTCTGTCAAACTACCCCCATTCTGGAAATCAAAACCAGAAATTTGGTTTACCCAGATCGAATCACAGTTTTCTGTTGCAAAAATTGTCAATGACAAGAAAAAGTATGATCAGGTTATAGCTAATTTGCCATTAGATGTGATAGACAATATATACGATATAATATCTAATCCCCCGGAAACGGATCTCTTTATAAATTTAAAGAAAGTTTTAATTTCACGTTTATCATCGAGTGAGGAAAAACGTCTGAATGATCTGTTATCAGGTTCCCAAATGGGCGATCTGAAACCTTCAGATTTTTATAGATCCATGCTGAATATGGTTGGAGGATTCAGCATGGTTAGTCAAGATTTATTGATAAAGCTATGGAAAAGACGTTTGCCTCAAACAGTATATATTGCCATTACAGCTTCAGGGAAAACGGACACAAAAGAGATTCTAGATATTGCGGATCTGATCTGGGAGTCCTGTCAAAATTCAATGGTTGCATCGTACTCCAAAAATCCTCTTGACTCTGAGTCAACCCAGTTATCAGATTTAACTACCACTATCAAAAATTTTTCAATCACTTTCCATGATTCAATCAATCAAGTATTACAAAAACAAGAAATTTTTAATTCTCGATTAAACTCTTTAGAATCCAGACTTTCCAATCAATCCTTCGAGCCTCAACCTTCTACTTCATGCTGCAACAATTGCAAAAGTAGAAGCAATTCACAAACTCGTACCACTAATCGCAATTGTTCACCCAGCCGTAATAATGTTTCCAATAAATTTGATCGTACAGACAATACTATTTGTTACTACCATCAACTTTATGGTGCCAATGCCTATCGTTGTGGAGGTGAATGGTGCAAATTCAGTAAGAATTGTAAAAAATCTGATAATTCTCAAAGATGACTGAAGTTTGATAATTCTGTGACGTCTGATTTTGACATTTCTAACAGCAAACGTCGTCGACTTTTTATTTACGATAGATCTAACAACCTGAATTTCCTAATTGACACTGGTGCCGATTTATCTGTGGTGCCACGCAATGCTTTCACAGATTTAAAAAAGAATTTCGATACGATATTAACCGCGGCTAACGGTTCAACCATTTTTACATACGGTAAGAAATTGTTAAAAGTCAATCTAAACTTACGTAGATTATTTCCTTTCGTTTTCAATATAGCAGACGTTGACATACCGATAGTCGGAGCAGATTTCTTGTCTCATTTTGGTTTAGTTGTCGATCTTAAAGGAGCTCGAATAATTGATAACAAGACTAATTTGTCAGTTAATTGTTTTATTAAAAATAGTCCTTTAGACCATTGTAGATTAGATTCACTTAAATTATTTCCTTTGACAGATAAATATAACAAATTACTTTTACAATTTCCTAATTTAATTAGTTCCCCAGATTACAATTTACCTACTAAACATTCTATTGTACATCATATAGTTACTGAAGGTCATTTACCTTTTTCACGACCTCGTAGATTAGACAATCTTAAATTTAAAATAGCTCAAACAGAATTTAATAACATGGTAGAATTAGGTATCTGCAAACCATCATCTTCTCAAGTTTCCTCCACTCCATCTAGTGGCGAAAAAAGAGAATGACTGGAGACCTTGTGGAGATTATCGACAACTAAATACGATTACCATTCCAGACAGATATCCATTACCTCATATCCACGACTTTAGCTCTCAGTTGCACGGCTGCACTATTTTCTCCAAGATTGATTTAGTGCGAGCGTACCATCAGATACCTGTCGCTGAAAATGACGTTTATAAGACAGCTATAACAACTCCATTCGGACTGTTTGAATTTTCCCGCATGCCTTTTGGTCTACGCAATGCTGGTCAAACTTTCCAACGTTTTATGAATGAAGTACTTGTCAATTTACCTTTCGTTTTCGTCTATTTGGATGATATATTAATCGCAAGTCAATCAGATGTACAACATTTGGAACATTTGGAAAAGGTTTTCAAGAGATTAGACACATACGGAATTAACATTAAACCATCTAAATGTATCTTGGGAGTTGACAATTTAACCTTTTTAGGTCATCACATCTCTTCATCAGGTATTTTACCATCAACTGAGAGAGTCGAAGTCATTAATAATTTCCCTTTACCGACAACTCTCAAACAACTACAACGTTTCATAGGTATGGTGAATTTTTATCATCGTTTCATACCTCATTTTGCTGAAATATTACTTCCCCTATATTCTCTTTGTAATAGTTTATCTCATGATAAAATTACAAAGATAAATAGTTGGCCTGATCAATGTTTAGACGGATTTTCGAAAGCCAAAGACGCAATAAGTAATGCAGTAGTTTTAGCTCATCCTTGCAATAATGACGATACTATCTTATCTCTCTCAGTAGATTGTTCTAACCTTGCCATGGGTGCAGTTTTAGAGCAAAAAGATAATAAGGGATTTCTTGCTCCTTTAGCATTCTTTTCCCGTAAATTAACCACAGCACAAACCAATTATTCGATTTTTGACAAAGAACTTTTAGCATTATATACTGCAATTAAACATTTTAAGTTTATACTTGAAGGTCGCAAGTTTAATTGTTTTACAGATCACAAACCTTTAATCAACGCTTTATTCACAAAAGCAGAAAGATCTCCTCGTCAAATACGTCATTTAGAATACATAGCTCAATTTTCTTGTAAAATACAACATGTTAAAGGAAAACATAATGTAATAGCTGACAGCTTGTCACGTATTTACGACACTTCTTCCTTAAAACAAGATATTTTACCACTTCAACTTAAAAATTCTCCCTTCCTTAATGTTAACTTTGACCTAAAGTTGCTTAGTGAAGCTCAGGAGAAAGATTCAAATCTCAACTATTTATTGTCAGATAAATCATCACTAACTAAAACCAATTTCATTTTAAAAAAGATACAAATTCCAGATTCAAATGATTTTATTTGGTGTGATGTTTCTCGTGCAAAAGTCAGACCTTTTGTTCCACTTGTTTACAGACGAACGATATTCGATATTTTTCACAACTTATCTCATCCTGGTATTAAAGCCACTAGACTGTTGATTTCAAATAACTATTTTTGGCCGAAAATGAACACAGATTGCAATTTATGGTCAAAATCGTGCATTAACTGTCAAGCTGTCAAAGTCAGTCGACATACGCGAAGTGCTCTCGGGAACTTCACCATTCCGAAAATCAGATTCGACCACATCCACATAGATTTGGTAGGACCATTACCTCCATCCAAAGGTAACTCTTACATTCTTACGGTGATTGAACGATTCACTAGGTGGCCGGAAGCGTACCCTCTTCGCGACATCACAGCAGAAACAGTTGCGCGTACTTTATTTCAAAACTTTGTTTGTCGATTCGGTGTTCCCTTGTCAGTAACGACTGATCAAGGAGTACAATTCGAGTCAAGATTATTTAATGAACTTGCAAAGTTTTTAGGTTTTCATAGAATACGTACAACTCCATATCACCCAGAAGGCAACTCTTTAATTGAAAGATTTCATCGCTCACTTAAAACTTCCTTGTTAACTAGAGCCAATACATCACATTGGACAGATGAATTACCCATCATTTTATTAGCATTTAGGACAACTCCCAAGGAAGATCTGCAATGTTCACCTGCTGAACTCATATATGGTCAAACCCTTCGTTTACCTGGCGAATTTTTCGTTGAATCGTATAATTCCCCAGATATTCCTTATTTCATTGACAAATTACGCATTTATTTTAACAATTTAAAATTTGTTCCTCCAACTTCGCATGGCAATTACAAAACTTTTGTTAGTTCAGATCTTGCCTCTTGCGATTTTATTTTCGTTCGCATTGAACGTTTAAAATGTTCATTTACTCCTTTATATGAAGGACCGTTTAAAGTTTTATCTCGTTCAGATAAGTTATTTACCTTTAAGAAAGGAGACAAAGTCATAACTGTCAATATTGATAGGGTTAAACCGGCTTTTGTATTAGTTGACAGATGTGACACTTTGCCTACCCCGATTAAAAAAGTACGTTTTGCAATCGACACGTTGATTAATTGACTATTTTCTTTTTTAACGAGGGGGTGTATATAGCGACTATAGCGACTCACTCACTGGAAATCGAGAAGTTCCAAAAGCGAGAAGTTTCCATGGAGTCGCTAAGAAACAAAAAGGAAAACTCGATCCATAATGGAGAAGTTTCCATGGAGTCGCTAAGAAAAATAAAAACATTCGATATAAAAATAAAATATCAATGTACTTAAAAAATACCAAAATCATATAAAATATGAACATGTATTAATAACAAATATACGTATATTAACTTCCATTTTAATTTTATTTATAGCGATAACGCTATAACAACCTCTTCTTGTGTTCAAAGAAATGTTGAGTCGCAATTGATAAAAATTTACAACAATTTACCCAACGATTACAAAGACTTATCTGCTAAAGACTTTAAAAGAAAGCTTCACAATTTTTTAACCACTAAGGCATTTTACTCGATTGCTGAGTTTTTAAATTACAAATGTTAGTTCTCTAACTCTTATTTATCTATATGTTTGTTCCTACTTATTGGTATTATAATTATGTTTGTACTATACTATACTTAATTTGACATGTGTTTGATTTTCTTTTTATATAGAATGACGATTACTATTGTTATTATTAGGTCCTTTAAAAACGTGAAATAATTCCTAATCTTCGTACATATTCTGATTATGTTGTTTGAACTATGTCTCTCATATTTTAATTGTTAATATTAACCGCGATAATTGTATCGTAACCTGTTTCATATTCAGCTTTTGCTAATGTTGTTTATTTATTTATACTTTACATATTTATATACACTTAGATGTAGTCAAATTTTTCGTAAACACTATTTTTTATATCTCGTAATATTGCATTAACTTTCTATTTCTATTGACCTGTGTACATGCTGTAAAGTGTTTTAGCACCAATAAAAATTCTATTCTATTCTATTCCATTCTATTAGCTAATTTATTTGAAATTATACTACATTGTTTTATTTCATTATTATAACTAATAAGATTCAAAATTAATTCTAGGATTAATTCACAATTTAATTTTTTAACTATTTTATTTTTTCATTAATGGAAAGTTTTTTTTGGGTTTTAAAATGTTATTACAATGATTGTTATAATCTGAGTATTACTCAGCTTTGTTATGCAAACCATATTTTTGACACCCACAACTGGTTGATTTCAGATTTGGCAGTTCTTTACTTCCACAGGATGTTGTCTTAAAGGGTTCTTATTTGCCATCTCTGTAGGTACCACTGACAAATATTTATTACTTACATGCGATAAGATTTAAACACGTTTTTTTTTGCTACCAGTCATGGCAGACACAAGATTTTGTTGGTAATCACTTCACCTACATAAATAAGAAATATCAGGTAATTGACTTCTACCAGCAATTTGCAATTGGGTTGTTGCACTAAGTTAAAATTTTAAAAGAATCTGTGTTTAATAATAATATTTCTTCATAAGAAATCATTGGAAACATGTAAAAGTTGAAAATAAAGTCTTATAATATTACAATATCCATTTTAAAAATACATGCATTTAAAACGGAGGTGACAACATAACGGCAGTCTGCAGAGAAGTGCCAATTCTAGAAAAAAAAGTTTCAAATAAAAAAGTTATGTCCACCTTTTATCTTCGTTACTTCTCGATACACTTGGTATATATTTCGAAAGATAAAAAAGTTTCCCGCATGTTACATTTGAGAATGCAAATTTTCGACATAACCTTAGAAAAAAAAATAATGCTTTCTACACTTATTAAAATTTGACCTACCTATTAACCAGCGGCGGCTGGTGAAATTTCAATATTTTTTTTCTCGTCTGTGGCGCATGGGATCCATACAAAATTTGGGAAATAACATCTAGAAAAGCACTTCTCTAATGACCCCTAAAAAATTTTGAAAAAGCAGTTTGCGAAAAAATTTTTGAAAATTCGTTAGCCTCCCCTGGGTCTAGGGAATCCTGTTTATTTTTATTTTTTTTTGTCATATGCATTTGACTTTTCATAAAAATACAACAACAGATTTTGGAGTTTATGAAAATATTTTAAAAATAGAGAAGTGCTTCTCTAGATGCTATTTCCCAAATTTCGTATGGGTCCCATATGCGCCATAGACGAGACAAAAAATATTGAAATTTCACCAGCCGCCACTGATATTAACCCATTATGTTAACAAATATATAGTAATAACACGATAAAAATTTGTGAGTAATCCATCGTCCCGTTTTTGAGTTAGAGCGAGTTAAGCGGAAAAATAATTGTTATATATATCCAATACACATCTAAAACTAGAGAAATGCGCCGCGAAAACTCGTGACGGTGTTAAATAATTATTTATAATAAGTTTGATATTTGACGGAGGGTAGACTGATAAAATATTAAGATGGAAAAAAGATTTATATATCCGAATAATAAGGTCAGAAGTCCCTATCACTTTTCCTCCCTGTCCCGTTTTTGAGTTAGAGCGAGTTAAGCGGAAAAATAATTGTTATATATATCCAATACACACCTAAAACTAGAGAAATGCGCCGCGAAAACTCGTGACGGTGTTAAATAATTATTTATAATAAGTTTGATATTTGACGGAGGGTAGACTGATAAAATATTAAGATGGAAAAAAGATTTATATATCCGAATAATAAGGTCAGAAGTCCCTATCCCTTTTCCTTAACCCCTTATTCTCGCAAACGCATTATGCCCTCTCCCTCCCTTCCTATTGCTTGGATTGCGATATATTTTTTTTTCATATTAAAGATAAAAAAAATCTCGCTTACCTGTAAAAAAATTTCTCTTCTTCTCTTATTCCCGCAAACGCATTATGCCCCCTCCCTCCCTTCCTATTGCTTGGATTGCGATATATTTTTTTTTAATTAAAGATAAAAAAAATCTCGCTTACCTGTAAAAAAATTTCTCTTCTGAGCCCTTTCCTTCATACTCAAAAACGCATTTAAAAAAAAATGCAAAAGGTTTTTCCCCTCCCACAAGTTTGTTTATTTGAAAAAAATAAAAAAAATTATTCAATCAAATATTAGACATAATAACGAACAAATTCCATTTTGGTTTTTGAAAATCGCACGACAGGGAAAAAATTTCGAGGGGGTTGAATTTTCCTTTCCCTACCTCCCTCCCCTCCAATTGGCCCACCGCCGCAATCCTCCAGCTTCATCAATTCTTATCTATTTCACCTACCTCAAAAAAATCTCATCCCCCTAACTTCTTTTTTTCGTAAAAAAATTAAAGAATTACTTTTTTGTGTATTAGTGTTAGGGCAAAAAAACGAGTATTTTTAAAAAAGTTTTTCACGAAAAGTTACCGCCCGCTTCCGCGAGATCTTCAATTTTTAATTTTACTTTTTTTTCGTCAGGTCAATAATAACAAAGTTATCGTGGAAAAACGTGTTTTTGCGAATTCCTCCGCCACCCCGTGTGATTAAGCTGAACTAAGTTGATTACATGATAAAAGAGAACGCGTGTAACCGAGTTGTCCAAAAATTTTTTTTAAAAAAGTTGGTTTCATTTCAATACCAGATCCGCTCCCCGCTATAGTTTCCAGAACAATTTTGGAAATTTTGACAGTTTATTCTAACCAAAATGATTGAATTTTATTGAAATAATTTCCTTTTTAAACACAATATGAGATATTTCAACCACTTGAAAGAGATTTCTTTTTCCATTTGAAACATTTCTATGTAGCCTTTATGTTCCTAGCTTCTCATTTAACGTAGTTTCACGAACTTTATATTTTTCAGAATTTTAACTCTAATTTCTATTTTACATGTTATTTTGAATTGGTTTACCCATCTATTTATCTATTTAAATTAAACTACCTTATCTTCTATCACTACAAACATATGTAACATTTAACATAGCTATTTATTAATTATAAACCATTTTCTTTCCAGAAGTTACCATTTTGGTTTTTGGCTTGTGAAACCTTTACCGTGGCTTTGTACCTTCTGAAAAGTTTTAATAATGCTGCTAGGATGTCTTATCCTTCAATACAACGAGAAAACATGTAAGGTAATTAACTAATTATCCTGAAAAATATTGAAAACAGTAGCCTCAACACAAATGTGACATCAGCCAGTGTTTCTTACCATAAAAAGTTAACTAGAACATTAAATCCAGGGATTGCTATTGCTAGAGTTACATTTGGTAAGTGTCTTTGATTTCTCATTTAAGAAATTTAAATGCAATCACTAAATTTAATCATAACTTGCAATATTTGTCTTTGGTCATGTTTTATTTTGGAATTATTACTAAACCTTTTATAATAATTTTGTTATTGAAAGATCCATTTAGTTTACTTATTCTACATGTTTTCATTTCTTTAAGTTTAAATTACCATTCTAATTAAAAGTTCATGGTTAATTTCTTATATTTTTATGTTTTAGCTATGGAAAAACCGCACTATCCATACTAAAGAGTTTTCTCCACCACAAAGTTTTCTGGAGCAACTATTGTTTGTTTACTACCTCGAAACATGTCATCGATGGATTTTCTGCACTTTTCTTTCCTGTCGCACTTGCACAAAAGGAAATTTACCTTTCAGAGATTTTACAAGATTTCTTAAGTTTTAGTTTTACAATTTACTTATTAGCTATCTATAACTTTTCTTGTTATACTATTGTCATTCATGTTTAATGTAGTTAAGCTACACTGATTGTCTTTATTAGAAAAAGTAACTTATGAAAAATAGATGTTTCCTATTTTATATTTTTAAGTTATAAAATTGTTTTTTTATATGTCATTTTATCTTTTTGAGACTTGTGTCCCTTATTTAAAGGTGCGAATATTGTGTCTATATATATATATGTATATATATATATATATATATATATATATATATATATATATATATATATATATATATATATATATAGACATATGAAGCCTCAATACGAAGCCCAAAACAGTATATTCTGCCGCTTACTCGAAGCCCACAACACACATACGAAGCCCGCCTTCGGGCTTCGTAAAAATAAGCGTGTATAAAACCTAGACTATGTTATTCTCAACAAATCCCGCCAACTGGCAAAATTTCGCCCGGGCATCAAATTGCACCTCCTTTCTCTCAAAACATACGCGATGTAGTTCAACGAATTGATGTTCAGATGGCGCTACAGTTGTCGGTGTATAAGCGATATATACAGTGAATATATTTGACGCATTTTGCAATGCCCTATTTTATTCGATGCATTATACGAATCCCTAAGTCTTGGCAACACTGTACATCTGCTTGGTAAATATTATGCAGCCAACTAATATGTCTGTATCTGCAATATTTTTGCTGTGGCAATGATAATTTTTGGCTATGATAATTAAATATTTTATGTTAATTGTGTTTATCTAAATGGCTGGCTTAGAACCGGACCCGTAACTAAATAATATTTATATCTGCTATAAGATGGCAAAAAAACTGTTGTTATTTAACAAAAAATCTATTGATACATTTTACTTTTTTACTTCACTAAGATTATATAGACTGTCTTTCTTTTCCGTGCGTTCAGCAGCAAAAATCGTAATTATAAATATAATTAATTTGTGATTTTAAGTACACCTATACAGGGTATTAACTAAAATGTTGAGGATATTTCTAAGTAGATTCCTTGGCAAAAATTAAGGAAAGTTTCTAGTATTAACTTTTCCAAAATTAACCCTCCCTGGAAAGCTACCCCCTTTTAAAGGGGCGAGTCCAAATCTCCTCTACTTTATATTTGTTAAATATTTCCCACCTTCTTTGTTATTTCCGTTCATTTAGTTTACATTACTTTTAATCTGAATAATTTTGAGAGAAGGGTATTAAATACATATGGAAGAAAACGGCTTATTACTTCCACGTCCAGTGGAAGTATAGTAACGACAAAAAAATTTTTAAAAATTTTTATTGTCCAAATAGGCTTAAAATGTCATGAAACGTCGAGATTTTAAATTTGAGCGAAAAAAATTTCTGTCTGTCTGTCGGTCTGTCTGTCTGTAACTTTTTTTTGTGCGCACGTTTACTCTGGAACCGTTTAAGATATTGACTTGAAATTTGGAACACATATGTACTTTAACGAGATCTAGAACTAGATTATATTTTCATCTTGTTACGTCGAAGGGTTGGGGGGTAAATTGGGGTAAATTTGGGGTAAATGGGTAAATCAAGCAGGTAAGAGTCCATGAAATTGGTATTTAGTATATACAAGAGAAGCTGAGGTCTCAAAAAAATTTTTGGCATTAACCACCCCCATTACCACCCCCACCTCCTAATTAAAGAGGATGAAAAAAAAATGTGATTTAGTGCATGTACAGGAACCAGAAACCTCAAAATATTTTTTTACTTGATCCACCCCCCACTACCAACCCCTATCACCACCCCCACCCCACTACCGATGTGGGGTATCGTTTTATGGGTTTTTGGGATAGAGGATTTCAAATATTATATTATTAAAGTTCCATAAACAATTATTTCCACATACAAAGTTTTTTCGTTGTGAGTGACTTGGAACGAGAATCTGGATGTGGAAGTAGTGATTCCTTGGGCAGCGGTTTTTTTATGCATGTCAGGGTATTTTATTTTTTTTTAAGCAAGAAGCAAAAAGTTTTAAAATTTTCTGATGAAGTTATAAGCTGAGTTTCAACCGTTAATAACTGTTGAAAAGTCATAAAGGGTGGTTTATTTGATACATTTAAGGGATGCCACGGAGGATGAAAAGACTTTTGCATAAATATCGTATTGAGTAAAAACTATTGATAAAAGCTTGCACTATAATGAGTCTGAAAAAAATATTTCAAACATTATTTTAATGCACGCTTTACAGAAGGGCGTAATTATTCAGGAAAAGCTAATTTTAAAAAACTTCATATGAAAGATCCGACTTTATTTTTGTCAAGTAATCTAGTTACTTACTTAATATATGGTAGATATATATTATTCCGTAGTGTGGAAATAATAGTATATTAAGTATCATCAGAACGGTAACGGACGTTTACCGCCGGAGATTATAAGGTTCGCGATGCTTATACTGTTTTTGTACAATCGTATTAAATTGCACTTCAATTAAAATAATTTAATTTCTACTAAATAAACGAAAAGTCAAAAGTCACGTTTATATTTCGTGGCAAGTACAACTTGTCAAATAAGATATTTGTATTTTGACATTTCGTTTATTTACTAGAAATTAAATTATTTTAATGTCCTACAAGTCTGTTATTTTACAATAACCACCCTATTTTGAGATACGCTAAATGAAAAATAACGCCCTAGGGCGTTATGAATATCTATAACGCCCTAGGGCATTATAAAATTATAATACAACCCAAAACAAGCAAATTATGATAGCGTTATTGACAAACAAAATGCGTTGCTATGCAACGGCGGCGTTTACAAACAATTTTGATTTTTACTCTCTTTTAAATCAAATCGTTCTGAACATAATAGATGTCAAAATAATAAATCGTAAATGTCAAAAAAAAAAATTTGAATTAAATAACAGACTTGCAGGACATTAAACGTTGAAGGCACCACGGGTGTTATAGGATAATGACGCCCTCGGTCGACGTACACTCCCTCGGGCCAGAGGCCCTCGGGATTGTACACTGCCGACCTCGGTGCGTTATTATCCTTATAACACCCTTGGTACCTTAATAACTATAACTGAAGTGTAATTAAAAACAGTCGTGCAGAAAATAATGTTATTTTTTTTAATACATAGAAATGACCTTATCTTTTGTACTTATTTTTGTGAAATATCGGTAATATATATTATATTAATTTCACTTACCGGTAAGGAAATTACTTACCGACTTAGCAATCAGTAAATATAACCTGACGTCTTGGCAACAGATATTGTAAATAAACAAATAAGCCCGATCGTACAAAAAATAGATTTTTTTGAAATCGGAAAAAACCTCAAAATTGTCATTGAAGTGTTAGAGATAGTCACTAAAGTAATCAAACATTGTACGATTTCTTGTAGTTGGAGGAGGTGACAGGTAAACGTCAACATAAATTGTCCATTGCTTGTGACATAATTACATTACAAAAAATTATTGAGATTTGAAATTTAAATAATTGACATTTCTTAATGTCACTTAAAATTATTCATTAAATAGAGTTGATTAACCTTAATTTCACAATTTCAAGAAAAACTTAGTTATGCACCTTGGCACTAAAGTTTCTTTTTATCATTTATGTGGTTTATTTAACTAAATTCTACATCGTGATAAAATGTTTAACTTTAGTGCTTAGTTACATAAACAATTATTATCGCGTGTTTCCAAATAATTAATAAATTATACCTACCTATTTTATTTATTACTTTTTCCGTTCATCGTGTATTTGTAGCTTTGATAAATATATAAAAAATCGTTCATTAATAACCTCTATTAATAAATGATTTTCTATTAATATACGATTTTAGTTTAGGTAACTAAGGACATAATTGAAAACAGTTAATATGACAATTAATGTCAAAACTCTAATTGTCAAACGTATAAAACGCGTATGAAACTTTTATAATTAATAAAAGAGAAGCAGGTATCGCGCTATTCGGAATCGGTGCTATTGGCATATTTCTCCGATGTTACAAAAAGAGGCCTAATGAATTTGTAATTGTATTTTTGATATTTTTTAAATTCCATATGTGTTACCATAATTAAATAAATAAAGTAACACTTAGAATTCAATTTTGTGTCATAAAATAAAATTAGATTTTTTTCCTATTACTTCCACATCCAGTGAAAGTATAGTAACGACAAAAATTTTTTAAAAAATTTTTGTTGTTCAATAGGCTTAGAATGTCGAGATTTTAAGTTTGAGCGAAAAAAAAAATTCTGTCTGTCTGTCTGTAACTTTTTTTTGTGCGCACGTTTACTCAGGGACCGTTTGAGATATTGACTTGAAATTTGGTACACATATGTACTTTAACGAGATCTAGAACCAGATTATATTTTCATCTTGTTCCGTCGAAGGATTGGGGGGTAAATTGGGGTAAATTTGGGGTAAATAGGTAAATCAAGCAGGCAGGAGTCCATAAAATTGGTATTTAGTATATATAAGAGAAGCTAAGGTCTCAAAAAAAATTTTGACATTAGCCACCCCCATTACCACCCCCACCCTATTATTAAAGAAGTTGAAAAAAATTGTGATTTAGTGTGTGTACAAGAACCAGAAACCTCAAATTATTTTTTTACTTCATCCACCCCCCACTACCACCCCCTATCGCCACCCCCGCCCCACTACCGATGTGGGGTATCGTTTTATGGGTTTTTGGGGTAGAGGATTTCAAATATTATATTATTAAAGTACCATAAATAATTATTTCCACATACAAAATTTTTTCGTTGTGAGTGACTTGGATAGAAAATCTGGATGTGGAAGTAGTGATTCCTTGGGCAGCGGTTTTTTTTCCTAGATACAATCAACGGAAAATTTTTGTAACTTACTCGTGTGTTAATCGGCGATTAATAATCTCGACAAATAATGCGCTCGCTAGCGCTCGCACGTTAAAATGTCTCAATTTATCAATCGCTCTCATTAACATACTTGTTTGTTAAATAACTATTATCTTATAGGTGTGTATTGTCTCTAGATATATGGTGGAGTGAGGTGAGAACAAATAGCAAAATAGAACATGTACTTATTTTATTTTTAAATTTTTAATTAAGTTTATTTGAAAAAAAATTCTATTTGAAAGGAAATTGACAATATTTATTTTATATTTATTGCGGACAAGGAAAAGTGGTAGAAAACTTCATATTTGATTCTAGAAAGCCATTAAAAAAGTTTTCAGGGAAATTCATTCAAATCCAATCGATTTTCTAATAACTTTTTTTCACTATTAGTGGAGTGAAAATAAATTTTGAATGAAACTGTTTGGCTGCAGTAATTTTTGTTTTATGAATAATAACAAGTGCTATGAGCTGTTTTGGATTAAATCGGTCCATTGCTTCTTGTAATATTTTAACAATTTACCTATTTTTAAACACTGAAATTTGCTGTTATTTTCATTAGTATCTCCGGTCCTAGTAATCGTATCGTAAAAATAAAAATAGCGAATTATTCGCAATAAAATCTTGAATAAGGCTAGGCCTATGCAAAAACTAGATGATAGTTTGTTAATTAGTAAAAAAAATAAAAAACACCAAAAATTGCCTTTTTTGATAATAATTTAATAAAAATATAACATAATAATGCATCAATTTTAACGAAAGTCCGTGGAACTAAGCTTTTTATTGAACTAAACCTGTGCTAAATTTTAGCGCAAAATAAATATTTTTGAACAAAACTCAAACGGCTAAAAACCAATAATAATTTCGAAATTTTTATCGCTTGTTGTTTAAGTGCAGTGACTCGTGTGCGGTAAATTTTTGTTGAAAATGTAGGTTTTTACATGTATTTTCCAACAGTGTTAAGAAAAAAGAATACTCACTTAAACGGTTTTTGCTTGAAATTTATTTATTATTTTCAAAGTTACAGTTGTAAACAAATTCAAATAACTCTGGATTTTTATGAAACCAAAAGCGGGAAACAAATTATGAAAATAGATGAAATATCTAACATTTTTCTAAAGAAATTAATGATCTATTTGCATTTGGGGCCGTGAAACGTCAATTTTTGTGTTTAGGTCACTTATAAATAAACAAGTCGATATTTTTTCTAGAAATTTGGACTGATTGTTTTTCGATGCTTATATTTTTGTCTCCGCTGTTTGAAAATGAGTCAAAACTACAATTACTTCCACATCCAATGGATTGTTGAAATAGGCTTAGAATGTTATGAAACGTCGAGATTTTAAGTTTGAGCGGAAAAAAAATTTCTGTCTGTCGGTCTGTAACTTTTTTTTGTGCGCACGTTTACTCTGGAACCGTTTGAGATATTGACTTGAAGTTTGGTACACATATGTACTTTAACGAGATCTAGAACTAGATTATATTTTCATCTTGTTCCGTCGAAGGGTTGGGGGGTAAATTGGGGTAAATTTGGGGTAAATAGGTAAATCAAGCAGGTAAGAGCTCATAAAATTGTTATTTAGTATATACAAGAGAAGCTAAGGTCTCAAAAAAAACTTTGGCGTTAGCCACCCCCATTACCACCCCCACCCCATTATTAAAGGGGATGAAAAAAAATTGGGATTTAGTGTGTGTACAAGAACCAGAAACCTCAAAATATTTTTGTACTTTATCCACCCCCACTACTACCCCCTATCACCACCCCCACCCCACTACCGATGTGGGGTATCGTTTTATGGGTTTTTGGGGTAGAGGATTTCAAATATTATATTATCAGAGTTCCATAAACAATTATTTCCACATACAAAATTTTTCGTTGTGAGTGACTTGGATAGAAAATCTGGATGTGGAAGTAGTGATTCCTTGGGCAGCGGTTTTTTAAAATTACATCGAATAAAGCGGCTTTAAGATTATAACACACTTAGTCAATTTTTTTTTACTTTCTTATTCATTTTTGTCGCGGAAGGGAAAACAAACCTAACCTGAACAGTTATTCTTATGTCTATGTACACAGCTTTGTAACTTTTAATTTTACTGATACAATAAAAAAAAATCGCAGTTAGGATTTGAACCAGAGACGTTGCATCCAAAAAAAAAGTGTTGGTCGCCTTACACACTGAATTATCTTACGAGTGAAGTATGATCTGTAAAACCATAATATCACATTTAGACTATTTGGCGATTTTTGGATCTCTAACATAATCGCTAAAAGCCCGACTATCGGGCCTCTATCTTTTTTAACAATTGTGCTTCTGGATTGTTCTCAACTAGGTGAGACTAATATTATTGAAGAATAACCAGTCCAAATTTTAAGAACATATATCAATTTGCTTATTTATAAGCGACTGAGGCGCAAACACTGACGGATCTCGGCCCCAAATGCAAATAGATCATTATTTTTTTAAGAAATATTTCATCTATTTTCATAATTCGTTACCTGTTCTTGGTTTGATAAAAAAATCCAGTTATCTGAATATGTTTATACCTATAATTTTGAAAATTATAAACATATTTAAAAAAGGTTTAAATGAAGATAATATCATTGTAAAATAGATGTAAAAAACCTACATTTTGAAAAAAAAAATGTTCTACGAATCGAAGCACTTAAACAATAAGAGATTAAAATTTCGAAATCTTTTTTATTTTTAGCCGTTTGAATAAATATTTTATGCTAAAATTTGGCACGAAGGTTTAGTTCAATAAAGTGCACAGTTTCTCCAACTTTCGTTAAAATGGATGCATTATTACGTTATATTTCTTAAATTGTCAAAAAAGGCAATTTTTGGTGGTTTTTATTTTCTTACAAATTAACAAATTATCAGAAAGTATTTTCATAGCCACTCGCTATTTTTATTTTTGCGATACGATTATTAGGACCGAAGATAATAGGAAAAGAGCAGAAAATTTCAGCGTTGAAAAATAAATTGTTAAAAAATTTTTACGCTGGACCGATTTAATTAAAAACTTCTCGGTGGCACTTATTATATCTACGACAAATTAAAATAATAAAATTGCTGCAGCCAGAGAATTCCTTATTCACCTATTTTCTTACTTAATTTGACTTCACTTTATGTGATTTGAAATGTTAACATATTTAAAAACTAAATTAAATAACTAAAAAGTCAGAACGTGAAAAATTTATAATACTGTACATTACAGCAAATTGAGAAAGTATAAGTCACATATTTAAAATTACTAACTATAACAGCCCATTGTTGTGTCTGACCCACAGATGTTGGGGTAGGTCGACACTCTCTATCCAATTCCCGCTAAATTTAGGTACCTGTAAATGGTCAGTGCCACTTGTTTACGGAATGTTAAAATCCACTATTAAAGCATTTAGAAATATTGCCATATGGATCAAATTTCGTTTTTTACTTCCCTCGCTAACCGAAGGGAAGTAGGGTATTGTAATCGCAAAAAAATTACCCTCCGAGATTTCTTCGGATTTTCGCGTTTCAGACTATGCAGATTACGAAAATTAAAGCCATTTAATTCCATCAGTCTCTCTGTCTGTCGGTCTCGTGTCTGTCTGTTGGCGCTATATCTACAACTATATCTACAAGAGCCAGAAGTACTTATCTATTTCTAACAATACATGTGTACACATAACAATTATTGTAGTTTATAAGATATGTATTGTGGGGAAAATATTACAAAACCATTTGACGCAGAAGAAAAATATTTGGTCGTTAATTGACGCTACTGTCAAAGAACAGTGGACACCTGAAAAAATAATGAGGAAAAAATGTGACAAAAGACAGTTATATTTTGTGTGTAGTTAACACAACTGTCAGGGGAAAAATATGAAAAATGTACAGGGTGTTCACTCTAAGAAAATAATGAAAAAATGGATTGCGGACAATAATGTTTCTCATATAGTTAACACAACTGTCAAAGAAAAATATGAAAAAATATATAGGGTGGTCGCCCCAAAAATAATAATAAAAAATGAGATGAAGGACGATATTATTTCGCATGCAGATATCACAACACAACTGCCAAGTAAGAAAAATATGAAAATATACAGGGTTGTCACCTAAAAAAATTAATGAAAGAAGATGAGGCGGAGATTTCGCATGTAGATAACATAACTGTCAAAGAAGAAAAATATGAAAAATTTACAGGGTGGCCACTTTAAAAAATAAGAAACGACACAGTAAAATGATATTTGAAATGTAGTTGTCAGTCGCTATTGTCAGGAAAAAATCTGATATAATTTTTATAAGAAAAATATGCAGGGTCGTCATCCAACAGAAAAAAATAATTCATAAATAAGGGATGTCAATCAAAGGGGGAAGAAAATTTTAGTCCGTTCCAATATGGTAAAAAATTGACCGAGAAGTGATTTTTTTTAAGGTTTAGTGTTTTTTTGCTGCCCTTCAAAAGTCAAATTTCGACGCTCGTTTTTCGCGATTAACTCAAAAAAACCGTTGCCCAGGGAGTCAATACTTCCACATCCAGATTTTCTAACCAAGTTTCTCACAACGAAAAAATTTTGTATGTGGGAATAATTGTTTATGGAACTTTAATAATATAATATTTGAAATTGTCTACCCCAAAAACCCATAAAACGATATCCCACATCGGTAGTGGGATGGGGGTGGTGATAGGGGAATGATAATAGAGGTGGATGAAGTAAAAAATATTTTGAGATTTTTGGTTCTTGTACACACACTAAATCACAAATTTTTTATCCTCTTTAATAATGGGTTGGGGGTGGTAATGGGGGTGACTAATGCCAAAAAGTTTTTAGAGACCTTAGCTTCTCTTACATATACTAAATATAAATTTTATGGACTCTTACCTGTTCGATTTACCTATTTATCCCCCATTTACCCCAATTTACCACCCAACCCTTCGACGGAAGAGGATAAAAATATAATTTATTTCCAGATCTCGTTAAAATACATACGTGTACCAAATTCTAAGTCAATATCTTAAACAGTTCCAAAGTAATCGTGCGCACAAAAAAAGTTACAGACGAACCGACAGACAGAAAATTTTTTCGCTCAAACTTAAAATCTCGACGTTTCATGACATTCTAAGCCTATTTGAACAATAAAAATTTTCAAATTTTTTTTTGTCGTTACCTCGGTCGTTACTATACTTATGTGGAAGTAATTAACGCTTGAGGAGAAGAACGTTGACCACAATGTTGAAAGATATTTTAATTCTCTACAATTTCTATAAGTTATCTTTGTCCAAAAATTTGTTTACATGAAAATCGAATTTTGCGAAAATGTTTTCCTCTCGGTTCTCCTTTAAATTGCGTTCTAATAAAAAAGTTCATTTAAAGTTTTTTTTTTTTTTAGCTTTTTAAATGATTAATTAAATAGTATAGATGCCTACATTATTTTCCTTAAAAATAATTTATAACCTAAAAAATCCAACCTTATTGTAAAACAACATTTTATCCATTTATAATGAAACAAAATATTAGAAATTTTTGTTGGAAAATAAAGTTTATTCAATTACCTTTCAACTGGGACCAACCGATTTCATTTACCCTAATTACAGCGTCTTCTGTCAACACCACCTATAGACAAGGCCGACGCACAAAATCGATGAGTCATCAACACAAGACTGCAGTTTTGGTTGCTTCATAAAAATTTAAACAATTTATGTAGCAATATTAAATTTCTGCTATATTTCTTATTATGGTCTTAGTCTTCATATCGCAAATAATAAAAAAACTAATTTTGAATAAAAATAGACATTAAAAATTGCCCTCTTTGTATAACTGTGGTAAATTTATGCCATTTATTGATTTATTTTTCAAGTTATGTTTACTTACTTTTTTTTGATAAAATAATAAAGTTAAAAATATCGTGCGTCTATTCAAATAATAAAGAAAATAAAAATTGAAGATAACTGTATCATCTACAAACAATTTTTTTCGTAAAGTATGTATATTTACGTAATTGAGAATTACTTTTTCTGCTCTAAAACATTCTTATAAACAATGACTTTCATGTTATTTTAAGTTTCCAGCTGATCAGGTAATTTGTTGTAATACGCAGTATTATGTATTTCTCATATCCTAATGTTTTGGTTATTAATTTTAACGATTTATAAAATAATTTTTCTGCTCTATTTATACATTTTTTTCGTCATAATAATAGGACAATTAATTTTTTAGATAGATTTATGACTAAGTACTGCCTTGCTTCAAAGAGGTGTAGCTTTACCATTGCCAACAGTTCTTTTGACATTTACTGGACTATTTACGAAACCACCATATGCTTTGTAAGCACGATAACTGAAGGACCAAGAGTCCGATCGTATTTAAATTTGGACAATAAGTTAAAATTAGCTAGAGGAAGAGCCACGTTGTTATTAAAAAAATTCCAATCTGCAAATACAACCTTATTGTAAAACAACATTTTATCCATTTATAATGAAACAAAATATTAGAAATTTTTGTTGGAAAATAAAGTTTATTCAATTACCTTTCAACTGGGACCAACCGATTTCATTTACCCTAATTACAGCGTCTTCTGTCAACACCACCTATAGACAAGGCCGACGCACAAAATCGATGAGTCATCAACACAAGACTGCAGTTTTGGTTGCTTCATAAAAATTTAAACAATTTATGTAGCAATATTAAATTTCTGCTATATTTCTTATTATGGTCTTAGTCTTCATATCGCAAATAATAAAAAAACTAATTTTGAATAAAAATAGACATTAAAAATTGCCCTCTTTGTATAACTGTGGTAAATTTATGCCATTTATTGATTTATTTTTCAAGTTATGTTTACTTACTTTTTTTTGATAAAATAATAAAGTTAAAAATATCGTGCGTCTATTCAAATAATAAAGAAAATAAAAATTGAAGATAACTGTATCATCTACAAACAATTTTTTTCGTAAAGTATGTATATTTACGTAATTGAGAATTACTTTTTCTGCTCTAAAACATTCTTATAAACAATGACTTTCATGTTATTTTAAGTTTCCAGCTGATCAGGTAATTTGTTGTAATACGCAGTATTATGTATTTCTCATATCCTAATGTTTTGGTTATTAATTTTAACGATTTATAAAATAATTTTTCTGCTCTATTTATACATTTTTTTCGTCATAATAATAGGACAATTAATTTTTTAGATAGATTTATGACTAAGTACTGCCTTGCTTCAAAGAGGTGTAGCTTTACCATTGCCAACAGTTCTTTTGACATTTACTGGACTATTTACGAAACCACCATATGCTTTGTAAGCACGATAACTGAAGGACCAAGAGTCCGATCGTATTTAAATTTGGACAATAAGTTAAAATTAGCTAGAGGAAGAGCCACGTTGTTATTAAAAAAATTCCAATCTGCAAATACAACAGTTAAGACATCTTAAGCAAAAAATGCAAATATAAACTGTTGTAACTCTTGATAAGGTCTGACAATAACAAAAATTCTATAGAATTTAGCTAGAAGCTCTTTGCCAACCAAGCTGGCATCATCAGGAGACGATTAGAATTACAAATATAGCAATTATATCTAGAAAAATCAACTTATTTTCAACAAACTGTAGAAGGTCATATATAATGTTTAACAGTTATATAAAAACTTCAGTAAACTGGCGAACAATATTTACATTCAATTATTTATTTTGGCTTTCTATTGACTTTGACTTTTATCATGCGGGTAGTTCCAATAGAAAAAAGAACAGTTACATTAATTCTTCAACGTTTTATATAACATTGTTCTATTTTCAAACTTCTCAAACAGTCTAGTTCACAAGTTCAAACCCGTGTTAATTCTTGATAAAGCTCGTAAAAATATGAGTGAGGGTTCATTGAATTCGGAAAGACGTCTAGAAAAATGTGCAAAAGTTTCAAACCCGCACATAAACAATTGCAAAAGTTTTAAACAAATTAAGATTGAAAAAATAACGAGATTCGTTTTTTGCAAATAACTCGAAAACTATTAATATTTAAGAAATTAAAAAAAAGATTCTTAAAGAGGAAGAAATTTCCAATAAAAACTCCTGACACCCGGAACACTATCTCTATTATTAATAATTTTAATTTAATGTTGAAAATAGAGCTCCAATGCTCTGAAACCGACCGTAGCAAGTAGAAACATTTTTTTATATTTTTAAATATTAATTTAGAAATTAAAAAAAATTATGGTATTATTTAGACACTTAAAGGAACAATATCTCGTTGGAAAAAAAATTTTTCGCCGATTTTTCATAAAATGAGCATATTGTTAATTAATAAATTTTTTTAGAGTTTGCGTTTATATTTCAAGTCGGATAATTGTTAAACAAATGCCACTAAAACTGTTTCGCTTCGTGGAGACCTTATGTCAACTATACTTTATGAGATTATGACATTGCGATGATTTTAATTGTTATGGTTTATTAGTTATTCATTATTTAAGGCAACAAAAAACTAAAAAATGAAAAAGAGAGGAGTTTTTATTAATTTTAATTATTATTACTGTTATTAAATTCAAAAATACTATAAGATTACATAAACTTTAAATTTTTAGTGCTATTTGCTTAAACAAATTTTATAGACAAATAGATAAATTACGTATTTTTGAAAAACATTTTTTGCCATTTTATTTGTTATAAAATATTAGGTGATTTAAAATTTTTTTTAACTGTTTATAATCATTTTTTTCCTTTTTTCATTATTTAAACATATAAAAAAAATGATTCTTAAAATTTATTATTTGCAATTCTCTACAAGGGAAAAAATTTTTTCGTTGTTAATTTATTTGTTTATTTATTAATAAACAATTTGTTATTAACAATCGCTGAACTTGTTTATATGTTTTTTGATAGAAAAAAAAACAAAAACAACCTTATACATAAACATGTAAAAAAATATATTTAATAACATAAAAAAATGTTTTTACTTGCCAAGGTCGGTTTCAAAGCATCACAACGGCTTTGCGTTCTCCGCGCGGAGCCCTATTTTCAACATCAAATTAAAATTATTAATAATAGAGATAGAGTTCCGGGAGTCAGGAGTTCTCTATTGGAAATTTCTTCCTCTTTAAGAATCCTTTTTTTTAATTTCTTATATATTAATAGTATTCGAGTTATTTGCAAAAAAACAATTTTTCAATTTGAATTTGTTTATAAATTTTGCAATGGTTTATGTGCGGGTTTGAAACTTTTGCACATTTTTCTAGACGTAATTCTAAATCCAATGAGACCTCACTCATATTTTTAAGAGCTTTATCAAGAATTAACATGTGTTTGAACGTGTGAACTTGTCTAAAAGAACAAGTACATAAAATAATTAATTTAATAATCCTCATAAAATGAAAAATGTTTATAGACAAGCTAAACACTACATTTTGATATGCTTTTTATCCCTGTTGGGATGATTCAGTACCTTTTTAGCAGAGGGTCGTAGGATGACTCAGTACATTTTGACATGTTTCATTTTTCTTTTTTTTTTCTTTTTGTATTGACTAAAGTAAAGGCTAACTACATTTTGAAATACAGAAAGGATATCGTTTATATTGTTATTTAGTAAATGAAAATCGGTCAAATATTTATAAAGATAGAATTTTCCCCGTTATGATCTTTATTTTTTTTTGGTTTGGACACCTATAGATAATTTCGTGTATTATCAAAATAGAGACTTTTTCGAGAAGGGAGTGATTTCGGACTTACAATTTTATTTTCGGGCGGACTGCTACTCTGATATACCGGGCGTGAACATGCCCATCTTTGTAAATAACTCGTTTATTTTTAATTTTTCGAAAAAACTCCATTTCAAATTTTTTGTACAAAAAGATCCATGCCTTATACTGGTTATAGAGATTGATCGACGGAATATTTAATTTTCGATTTTTATTAGGAAACTGTTCGGTATTTGTAGAATTTATCAAAAAAATAAAGTTTTTCAGGATTTGTAGATTCGCTTTTGTTTTGTCAAATTTCTCACAAACGTCACCTAATAGACTTAATCGAGCCCTACAATCGCCATTTTTGAAAATCAAAATCGGACCTTCGTTTCGGGAGTTATTAATTTCTTTGAAAAATCATACTCGGCCTTGGAAAAAATACTTACGGTCAACGGATTCGAGCCTCAAGCAATAGGCTTCATTTGTGGCTGTGTACCTTCGATCCCACCAAGTCTTATCGAAATCAATCAATATCCTGGACAGTTATCGTGCTTCCTAGCCCGATTTCGAGAAAACCAGTTTTTTGCAAAAAAATTCAATTTCCATTTATTTTTCGATATAGTCTCCGGTATACTTATCTGTAGACCGTTGCCAGCGGCACCATTTTGAAATATCTCGATCTGACTGCCCATTACAGAGTTATTCAATTTTTCCCGAAAAACTTGAAACGTCTATATCGGGTATTTCCGGTTTCCGAATTGAGCCAAGCTTCCAGCGTTAAGGTCTTCTGAAGGCCTCCTATCAACCACCCAAGTTTCATCGAAATCCGACGGACGGAATTTTCTAAATTCGCTCTCAAGTCGATAGATATGACTTTCATTTCGATCCGACGTTTTTTTCGGGTTTCGATGGTCCACCGGAAAAATGCAAAACCTAGACTACGTCTTTTTTTTAAAATGTAGTAACAAGCATAGGCAGGGTGTGGACTTCAAGTAAGCGAGGAATATGCTACTTTGGGCTTTATTTTGAGGCTTCATGTTTGTACAAAAAAACCTATTTTAGTCAAACGTCAATAATGGAATGAATACCTTATATCTGTTACCTATTTTGCATTATAATAAATATAAATTATATCAATGGAAATACTTTTAATATGCATACCCTAAACATAATTATTTATATTATAAATTATATCAATGAAAATACTTTTAACATGCATACCCTAAACATAATTATTTATATTAGGGCGGCCCCTTTGGTGCCATGCGGCCGTGTCCTACAACAAAGCAATTATATTATTAACACATCGACTACGCAATTATATTGTCGCACACAGTTATATCATTTAGTTAAAGAATTAGAAGAGAAGTGGCAACTATGTATGGCTTCGTGTAATCTGAAACATCTATACATTTTATACAACGGGCGTCGTAATGTACCATAATTATAAAAGGCTTCGTATGACATGTCGTGTTGTTTTTAATTTGTATGTCCAAAAAAGTTCCCCCCTCTCATGTTGCTCGCGTTATTATTCCCACTTAAAACATTATTAACAGTTGTACACACTATTTAAATTACAAATAAGGCTGGGCTTCTGGTACCCTGTAGTGTGTGGTGGGCTTCGTTTCATGCGTACCGTACGTATATATATATATATATATATATATATATACAGTGTGTTTCACTTCTCGTGAAGACACCCCTGTATCTTTTTTATTTGTTGCCGAATTAATTTCAAATTTTTATCAGCCATACAAGTCCATAAGGTGACTTTATTCAACACATAAATGCCGTCTAAATCTAAAACGCCGGCCTACTGCGATAAAAAGAAAATGTCAATTTTCGAGAAATCATAGTAGGCTTAGAGATAGACAAAAATTTTGTTAACAAAAGTTGTTCAGAATCACTTGATATGCCCCCCTGTAAAATTTTGTGAAAATCGGAATATTTTTAAAAAATAATTTTTTGTTTCACTTCTCGTGAAGACACCCCTGTATCTTTTTTATTTGTGGCCGAATTAATTTCAAATTTTTATCAGCCATACAAGTCCATAAAGTGACTTTATTCAATACATAAATGCCGTTTAAATCTAAAACGCCGGCCTACTGCGATAAAAAGAAAATGTCAATTTTCGAGAAATCATAGTAGGCTTAGAGATAGACAAAAATTTTGTTAACAAAAGTTGTTCGGAATCACTTGATATGCCCCCCTGTAAAATTTTGTGAAAATCGGAATATTTTCAAAAAAAAATTTTTGTTTCACTTCTCGTGAAGACACCCCTGTATCTTTTTTATTTGTGGCCGAATTAATTTCAAATTTTTATCAGCCATACAAGTCCATAAAGTGACTTTATTCAATACATAAATGCCGTTTAAATCTAAAACGCCGGCCTACTGCGATAAAAAGAAAATGTCAATTTTCGAGAAATCATAGTAGGCTTAGAGATAGACAAAAATTTTAACAAAAGTTGTTCGGAATCACTTGATATGCCCCCCTGTAAAATTTTGTGAAAATTGGAATATTTTCAAAGAAAAAATTTTTGTTTCACTTCTCGTGAAGGCACCCCTGTATCTTTTTTATTTGTGGCCGAATTAATTTCAAATTTTTATCAGCCATACAAGTCCATAAAGTGACTTTATTCAATACATAAATGCCGTTTAAATCTAAAACGCCGGCCTACTGCGATAAAAAGAAAATGTCAATTTTCGAGAAATCATAGTAGGCTTAGAGATAGACAAAAATTTTGTTAACAAAAGTTGTTCGGAATCACTTGATATGCCCCCCTGTAAAATTTTGTGAAAATCGGAATATTTTCAAAAAAAAAATTTTTGTTTCACTTCTCGTGAAGACACCCCTGTATCTTTTTTATTTGTGGCCGGATTAATTTCAAATTTTTGTCAGCCATACAACTCCATAAGGTGACTTTATTCAACACATAAATGCCGTCTAAATCTAAAACGCCTGCCTACTGCGATAAAAAGAAAATGTTAATTTTCGAGAAATCATAGTAGGCTTAGAGATAGACAAAAATTTTGTTAATGAAAGTTGTTCAGGATCACTTCATACGCCCCATGTCGTCTAAATCTAAAATGCCGGCCTTAGAATAATTAAAATTAAAATCTAATTACTTTAATCAGTTTTAACATCTGTCAACAATATGTAGGTTGGTAGGATGCTGTCATATAACGAATTCTTTTTGAATTAAATTGGTGGCCCTGAAAAGGGCCGTTGTTTTTACAGAGAAGACTACTAATAATGAATGATAATATTGTCGGAAAAAAAAATACAGATAAAGCAAAAGCCGCAGTGTTAGAATAGTTCAAAAATAAAAGAAGTTAATGGTTTTTTTTACTTGTTTATTATATTGCGCCCCTTTCCACTAACCCACCCTCAAGTGTAATACACTTCTCAATCCGTTTTCTGTTATTTTTTACAACTCTTCGCAGTTCTTGAGCTGTAACTTCTAAACATGCTTGCCTTATCCTCTCACAAAGCTGCTCTATATTTTGAGGTCTGGTCATATAAACTTTGTTTTTAATGTGACCCCAAAAATAAAAATCCATTGGAGTGAGATCAGGTGATCTGGGTGGCCAATGTATTAAAGGGCTATTTCGTCCTATCCATCTTTGGGGAAAATGTTCATTCATCCATGCTCTCACTACTACGGAATTGTGGATAGATGCTCCGTCGAGTTGAAAATACAATTGTTCCAAAGGAAAATCAACAATTGCATTCCAAAGATCATTATTTAAAAATTCTAGCAAATTTAACGCATTTATATTTTGAAAAAAGAAAAACGGCCCTATTATTGTTTCGTTAAAAATTCCGCACCACACATTTACTTTCTGGGAATATTGCCTTTTACAATTTATTATCCAATCAGGATTTTCTACTGCCCAGAACCTAGAGTTTTGTGATGACACTACCCCGTTGGTGGAGAAAGTTGCCTCTTCCGTGAAAATTACTTTCTTCAAGAAGTCTCTATTGTTTAAATAATTACCTTGGATCCATAAACAATATTCTAATCTTCTCTCTTCATCACCTTCCTCCAAGGTATGTAAAAATTTTGGTTTAAACGGTTGTAGCTTATGGCGTTTTAAACATCTCCAAATTTTTGATGCCGACAAATTAAGGTCACGAAGACTGGTAGTGGGATTGGCGTTAAACGCCGCTAATATAACATTATCATCTCCGTGATTTCGATTAAGATGTACTCTCGGTTTAAGCACATTGCCAGTTGTATTGAACAAGTGACATATTCTTGCTACGGTACCATGGTGTATTGGTTGTCTTAGAGGATGTCTTAAATTAAATTCTTCTGCTGCTTCTCTTGAAGACCGTACATTTTCACCGACTATCTTTATTATTTCAATTTTTTCATCAGTAGTTAAAAGTATTCTAACCA